>JAYKAV010000467.1:783567-1000400 GCA_035582835.1 Phoebastria nigripes | reverse complement strand
AATAACAAATCTCCCCAGCAAAACATCACTAATCACTGCAGAGCACAGCAGACTGCAGAAACCACCACCAATCTTTAACATGTACAGCAAAAACAGGAGCATGATGCAGGTCAGATAAACTAATATGGTGACCAACAACTGTTAACAGATACAAATTCCTTAATATGGTCTACTTAATCTGTTGTTATCTCCAACCCTTTGAGCCCCACTTTGGGTGCCAAAAAGGACTGTCGTGGTTTAACCCTGGCCAGCACCTAAACACCACGCAGCCACTCACTCACCACCCTCCTCCAGTGGGATGGGGGAGAGAATCGGGAGGGCACGAGTAGGAAAACTCATGGGTTGAGATAAAAACAGTTTAATAATTGAAATAAAACAAAGTAAAACAGTAATAATAACAGTGATAACAACAACAATAGAACATACAAAGCAGGCGATGCACAATGCAATTGCTCACCACCTGCCGATCCGATGCATAGGCTGATGTGCGAGAGCCCGTCCCATGACGTCAGAGCCGCTGCCCCCCGCCACACATACACTCAGTTTTTATACTGAGCATGATGTCACATGGTATGGAATACCCCATTGGCCAGCTGGGTCAACCACCCCAGCTACACTCCCCCCCTTCAGCTTCCCATGCATCTGGTAGGGCATGGGAGGCTGAAAAGTCCCCAGTGCAAGCACCACCCAGCAGCACCCAAAACATCAGTGGGCCATCAACGCTCCTATTATACCAAAACCAAAACACAGCACACACACACACCCAGCTACTGGGAAGAAAGTTAACTCTGTCCCAGCCGGAACCAGGACAATGACCAGGAGCAAAAGGGACGCTGGCATGTAGCTCAGCTGTATGTACGCATACCCTCACCTTTATCCACACTCAACTCTGAGAGGTTGCTGTAACTTCAAGACTACTGTGAGACACTCAGGAGCTTAAGAGTGTTTCTAATTGAAACATAAGGAAAGATATTTAATCTTTGATTCCTAAAGAAACCCTTAAGTCTTTAGAGTGGTAGATCATACTAAACAGCATTGTAAACAAAGTACTGTGAAAATTCCTCAGAGCAAGAAGAACTCAGCTTGTTAGGACCAGCATCAAGCTATATACCATAATTATGCTACATCACCCTTTTTTACAGCAAAAGTTTCTCCTTTTTCCTAGACAACGTAGAACTTAAGACTCCTTTGCCTTCAGGAAAGGATATCACTCTACCTTTTTTCTTCATCAGTTAGACTAAGCTGGAGACATGTCCTCCTTCTCTTTCTCTCATGGGTGATTTGTGTGGAACATGAAAGCCATTTTGACAATATTTTGGAGGGTTTTCTTTTGTTTTGTTTTGTTTTTAAAGGAAGGTTTTAAGACAGCCTGATTATATCATGTTGGGAAGAGATAATGAATACTACTAGATCAACACTATACATTTTCAAATGTCATAGAATGTGGAGGTCAACTTATACAGAGGAGAGATGTCTGCTCTTTACAGTGTTTCTATGGGAATCAGAAAGTCTTGATAATAGCAGTGTTAAAGAGGACAGCATAGTTCTTTGATTTATTCATGAAGTTTTTAATAAAACAACCAATAAAAGTTGAAAATTAACCAGAAATCATAACATTCGTAAACTGACAATTTCTAATGGAAAATATCTTTCTTGAAAATTAGTTGTCAGTGGAAACCTGTAATGGGATACATAGGCTTTCACCTGTACATTGTAAATTTTAATTTAGCCCTGATGGATAGTGTGCAAATACATGACATAGGTTTGGTTTTGGCAAAATAAGAAATAAATCCATGGAAGGTGATATCACATAAAAAGAACATAGGTATATACCTAAGAAATGGATTCAGAAATTAGTTGATTATTAACCTGTACAGAATATACAAATTCAGTCCTAAACAGCCAAATTGGTAGTCAGTATGCTACAAAAGTAATGCATATTAACAGCACCTAACATTTCTAAAATGTCTTTATTTTGCCTATTCAATAAACAACATTGGCATTGCTACCTTGCTATTCTAAATATAGTAGTAGCAGCTGATGTTCAAGGAAGATGTTCATTTGGAGAGATGAATAAACAGAATTGTTCTGCTGTGTAACTACAGCAGTATGTCATTAATGTTTTTTAATGAGTAACATTATATACAGTGACACTGACTATCTATGGTTGGAGACAGGATTTAATAAGAACTCTTGATTTTTTAATCGCTTCCATTTATCAGCTACTTTATGCCCTTAAATAATTCTGTCAGAACAATATGACTTTTTGCAACATGATTATTGAAATTCCATCTATAGAACCTTTCTGGTTTTGTCATTAGGATGATGCCAAATAAATAGTAGGCTTCTTGGCCAGTGTTGCAAATGGGGTGCTGAGCTGAATGGATCCAGTGTGGCTATCCTAATGGCTTTATGATATGTAGGGGAGAGAATAGAAGGTCTTCATGAAAGGTTCTCTGGGGTATTTAATGACATCAAGGGAAGAAAAATCTGTAGGAGTCAATTAAAAAAAGGGTCTTCAAGGGCAGCGGTATGAAGTACCACATTTCAATAGCAAAAGTGTGTATTGGCAGAGTTAAAAGAGTGTTATGTTAAAAACAGATTCATCTTTGTAAGGCAGATTTAAGGCTAGAATATGACAAAACATTACAAAGTCAAGCCAAGCATATGCCATTAGTGAGTATTTGTCTCACTCCTTTGAACCCACGGTCTTTTCCAGCATGTGTTTGATGTGAACTATATAACACCATTTTTATTATCCCCATATGTAACAGATGGACTCATAATATGTCTATGCAAACTGTGCAGTAGTATAAGTAAGATCTTGTTCTTATTCACAACTTTATTACATGACCCTTACGTTAGGGACTTTTGTTTGTGTGTTTGTTTTGGCTGACACTTCTGGAGACACATAGCATACTTTCTCAGATCATTGTTAGTCGGAGTACATTCAGCACTTAATAAAAATATATGAGCAAATTTTTGGACAATTCCTGCAATAATCTTCTTTATAAGTAAATCAGCAGTACATTTTTGAAGAAATTCATCCTCTAAAAGATAGGAAGGACACTCAAATATTCATCAGTCAAGGAGAGAAGAATTGAAATAACACTTATATTCCTGGATTTCTTTTGCTTATCTGCTGAGAGGTAAAGAGTTGCCAGCATTCAGCAGTCAGGGAATGCTCAACAGCAAGATTTAGAAGAGTTAGTTAAACAAATAAATATATATAAAGGGAAAATCTTCAAAACAATTAAAGGAGGGGGGGAGCTTTGTCCAATCTATGTATATAAAAAAGAAGATTTTTAACTATTTCTGTATTCTGGACAGACCATATCTTCATCAGAAAAATCTGTCATATGTTGCCAAACAATTTTCATGTCATCTGTCAATTTTCTGTAATTCAGGATATTTCTAGGAATAAACTCTTGTCACAAGAAAAAAGGTCTAGTTAGTAGACAAACTGACAGTATATAGATCAAGAAAAACCTTTTCATATGCTTGGGCTGTGAATGTGAGGAACACCTGCCTTTTCCTTAAAATGTTCTGTACTCTAGTGAAGCCCATGACTTTGGCTGAGGCCATCTAGTCTAAATAGCAGTGCTATGCAATAGTAGTAATAAAAGTTAAAATCTTACATAAAAGATGCTGTCTCGTACAGCAAGAGAAGATTTTAATAATTATTCTTTAATATCTGGTTATTTCCTGGTGACAAACACAAATCAAACTAACTTTTAAAAGCTTTGCAGACATTGTCAAAATTTGATACAGACAATATTCATACATATGTAGCATGTGCCGCAATGAATGGAATTCCTTAAAAGACACAATGGTAGTCTTCTCTGTTTCACTGGGGTTTGGGTATATGAATAAAGGATAATAAAAATGTAGCTGTTTGTAAAGTTCAACATTAAAATAAAAAGTGTTGAAAAACTATTTATAAGACCAGTAAATGGGAAGATGTTTAAGTAACACTTGAATCTTGAATTATGTCATGGTCACAAACTATGATTAAAGTTTTATTTTTGCCAAGAATTTTGAGAGACCTAAGTTAAGCTGTGTGGCAACCCAAAATATGAAAATCCCTCCACAAAGGAAAATCTCCTGGAGATCCATCCAAAAGGAATGGATTAATTCTATACTGACTTACATATTTCATATTGAGAAATGTAAGATATTTATTTCACTTAAATTTTTACCTCAGAGTATTTTTGTATATTGTAAAATACTTTAAACCACATCTCAGTGAAAAATTCAGATTGCTCTTAAAATATCAAAATGAAGCATTTTTAATTTTTTTTTTCAAAATGCCATAAAATTCAATCCAATCTCAAAATGCTTTTGATACATCCTGGTGCTATACTGTTCCGTTGAAATTTCTCTAGTTGATAGTGAATTGGATATAGTCTAACTACCTGCACACACACTATTTCTGAAACGTTATGTCAAAGTAAGTTCACTTTTTCTGGCTGCATACTTTACAAAGGTATTAAAGCTGAAGACATGTTTAGTGTATAGTTTTCAAAGATTTATACTTCAGTGAGGAAAAAAGAGCTCTCAGGTAAAAGCCAAGTTCCACTGAACATAACTGATATCAGTGAGACTTCAAAATTAGAATAGCTCCATACTTAAAATCTACTTAAAAAAGATGAAAATAGTCATGCCCAGTGGGCTCTTCAGACCCATAGGAAGTGGTTTGCAGTTGGTGCGATACCCCATCCGATGTGTGACCACAGACCATGAGATGGGAAGACATTGTTTGCCGTAAATTTCCCAGTAAATCAGCCTTGCCTCTAAAGAGGGGAAGGTTGCTGGCAGGGAGACTGGAGCCTCCCAGCTCTTCCAGCCCAACGCTGCTGAGGGCTGCCCAGTGAATGCACTGGTTGGGGCACAAGCATCAGCAGTGCAACGGAGAATTTACCAACACAGCTTGGCTCCTGAAGTGCTGCTGTGCACACTTTAACTCTTTCCTCGGAGAAGAATCTTCAGTGCATCAATTAAGTCAATTTTTGTATCTAGGACAAATATTTCCAGTTGTGTGTATGTACCCACTATGAAATGGAAAGAACCTATTTCACCTCGTTAACAATGAAGAGTCTGTTCCATATTTAGAAATACTGCTTTACAGCTGTCTTTAGTTGCACTTAAAAAAAAAACAACAAAAACCAACCAAAAAAACAATAAACCACAACCAAGTGGTTTCTTAGTTTGAATTTAATCTGATTATTCTTAAATGTCTGTTAAATTTCCCTGCTTTTCTTACCTTTTTTTTGTTTTACTTTCCTAACTAAAGTAAAAAAGCTGAAAGGTAGGTGGTTGAGGGTTGTTTGCTTTTTAGGTTTTTTTTTCATAATAGCTGTATTTACAAGTTGGAGAATTGCTACTTGGGGCTTAGATTAGACTAATTAGTTCATTTATCTTTCTGTTGTACAAAGCTGAATTAATTTCTAAAGGATTTTTAACTGCTGATATCTTATACCCTAAATAGAATCAGATGTAGCCTTAGACTATTATTGCCACATTTAAAAGACTAATGCAGATTTTCAGGTGTTCTCATTTCAGTCATTTTCATCTTTTCAAGAGCATGCACCCCTCTTTCCTTAGAGTGGCTGTTAACTCAGTGTGAAGTTTACCTAGCTTGAACTCAATCTTACAATAGCTGTGCATGCAAAATTATACTTCAATTATACAGACAAAAAAGTTTCAGGACACAGATAGAATTAAGAACCTAAAAAAGTCTTACCTGTTACACTGGCAGTTTATATTAGATGCCAGGAAAGGGTAAAGGATAGATGACTGTCCACCTTTTGCCTGGCTTTTTTGTCACTTAACAAAGTCCTAGAAGGACTTTGACACCTGCCAAAGGTACAGGACAAATTGCTTCTGTTTCCAGCAAGGCACTGGGGGTGGCAGCACACGGAGCGACCGCACTGTGGTTGCAGCCCAGAGCACCGGTCGGGTGCAAAGTCAGTCACTTTGGTTACTTCTGACCTGAGAATTAGTTAAATTCATTCCCAGATCGGTCTTTTCAAAGAAAGAGCTACTTTTTTTTTTTGTCTCTTCAAAAGTATAAAGCACATAGAGCAAAAGGTAAACAAACACACGCGCCCAGAGTTTAGCATCTGAACTTTTATTTGGCACATCATGCAAGAACCCCTCCTTCTAGTTCATTTTAGCAGTGCCAAGGGGAGGCAGCCTGCTTCCCATTCCGTTGGGTATCCCTGCTACCTGTCTGCTTTTGCTGAGACGTTGTGGGCAAGGTCTTGCCACTCGCTTCTTTTTCCTTCTGTAGTGCTCTGCAGCCTGGGAAAGGTAAATGTTGCCACCCTTACTGGAGCCAGACAGAGGGTATTCCCCTTTCGGGAACACTCCCCCTTCCATTGTTTTCACAAGGAGCCTTATCTTTCTTTTTGTCATGTTTCCTGTTGGGGTTCCACCTTTGCAGCCTCCTTTGATTTAATTCCAGCAATTCAGGAGGATTAATATTAGCCAGATAGATTTAGGTGAATATAATATTTATATATTATATACACAAAATCCCCCCAGTTTTCCAGTTCTCCATGATAGCGCTTTTTCTGTCCTGAACATAAATCTCCTTTGTATCGCTCAAATTCTCATGCTAGAGTGTAAAATCCACTTCATAATTTGATTGTGTGTGAAAACAGCACTGAAGTACTACTTTTCTGCTTGTTGTAGTTGGGACCTCTAAGAGCATTGCACAGAGGCTGAGATAGCGGAGGCCAAATAGATGCACTTTAATAAATAAAGGCAATCCTATGGATAATTTTGAGTGGTTGGATGTATAAAAAACCCACAGTGTCTTTTATAATATGGGAGAACAGTTTAATATATTCCTGTTGATCGAAGACAGAATAAGTTCTTATATGAGATTATATACATTTTATTACTTTGCGTTAGTGGATAACGCGCTGCTATGCAACAAGAAACATACCACAGAATATAAAACTTCATAAAATATATCATAAACTATATGATCATCTTTTTGTCTTTACATAGATTAAATCCTGAAATCATTTGTAGAACAAGTCTAATCAGTCTGACTTCACACCGTGAATCTGAAATGTTATTTGACCTTTTCAAATGTACCAGTGGGTAGATCCTCCTCCTCCCACAGCGATCTTTTGATATATGCAAAAGTATCTCTCCTGGCCCACCTGCTGCTTCAAAGTAAATTCAGCCTGTCACTTTTTTAGACATTGGTCTTAACTGATTAACCTGTGCTTATGGTCTGTGTCCACCAAAAAAAGATTAGAGAACAGATTAGCGCCCAGGGGTCGGGGAGACTGTTCCTGAGAGACTTTCTACTTTATCTGCTTAATCAGTAATTGGTTGAAGTATGACTGGGTGGAAATAAGCAGTCAACTTCCTGCATCCACGAGGGTGGCAGCCGCAGCTGAGACGAGGAGCATTTGCTTTCCAGGCACAGGAGTGTTTGGCTCCTTTGGAACAGTGTACTTCAGTGAAGTTGGTTATGTAGCATTTTGTTTCCAGTTTTCCCAGGAATGCATCTTTTTGGCTGTTAGTCTTATGCTGGGATAAAATGAGTTTACCATCTAGCTGTGAGCACCTGACTGTGGAGAAAGTGGCTAGATTCCGGAGTGCTTACATTCATGGATCACCTTATGCTATTAACAAGCCAATTGATATTAAACAGCAAAGGAGACGGTATGAGACTTTATTATTCTTCAGCAAGGTGTTTGCATTGTCTACAGCTTGCCTTTAAACCTTCTGTGCTTTTGTGTAGAGAAAGGGGGAGAAGGGGCATGGTATAAAAAACCATCTCACTGTGTTTGTATTCATTATTGAATCATGGAAGAGAAGTGTAATGAAAAAAGGAAAAAATACAATACCAGGTAACAGCAATACATATAGCAGCACAAAGTTATATTTGTTTTACACAAAGACACGAACAGCATATTTACTGTTTGGACAGGACAGTACTGTATGTATGTGCAGTTAAAAATAATTAGACACTTTTCCAGGGAAGAAATGTTGCTTAATTTTTTTAATACAAATAAACTAGGGCTATTGTCTCTAAATTTCAAGCAAAAAATACACTAGGAGTTTGATTAGTCACAAATTATTTCTTAATAATATTTGTCAGATATTATGCATTACATGGAATATTTTCTATCTTTTTATCTGGAATATATTTGTTTCATATTTTAGCAAAATAGTTGAAATAGCCTTTTGCATATTGTTCAGTGTGCCAGAATTTCTTTCTCTTCAATTTTATCAAACTGTGCCACAAAGAGAAACTTCCTTTATTAATGGAATTGAAAGACTCACTGAAACTTCTTATATAAAAAAAATCAGTTTCCCTTGATTTTGTCCTACTGGAAAAAACAGATGTAAAGTTCCATGTGGGATCAGAGAACTGCTGGTATCTGGTTAGTGTTTTAGCAGAGGCTCTTTTGAGTAAAATGTAAACTATTTAGATTCTAAAAAAAAGTTACCTTAAGAAAAATGATCTTTTATTCCAGCTGCCTTCCCAAAAGTAGTTTCAGGTTAAATCAATATTTATAATCTGAAGTCCTTCATATGTGCTTATATGGTACATAATACTTTTTATTGAAATAACAAGGTTATATGTAGATTTTAAATAGAAAAAGTCTTTTTACTTTAACATAGAGAATGAAAAATCTAATGTGAAAACTTCAATGAAAACCTTTCTCCAGTTTCGAAAAAAAGTATGCCTTTCCACAATATTTCTGATAATGTAATTTAAAAATAATACTCTGTTAAAAAAAAGTAATCAAACTAATAAGAAAATTTTGAGTACTATTTCAAGAAATCTTCCTATTTTTAACATGTTAGGGAATTGCTTTATTGATTTAATGTAAGATGCTTAGAGGGCTCCAAGATTTTTCTACAAAATCTGTTTTCCTCTTGAATATGCTGTTAATTGTTCATAGTTTGAAAAATCAGTGCAATACATAACTTTTCCCAAGATGATATTTCCCTGTCCTAAGATAGTATCAGGCTATATTAATGCCCGAATTTTGGGTTTTGGTATTAGAAGGGCATATTACTCTGTTCTGTAATTTGTTCTAGAACAAATCTGTTTTGTAAACAATTTGCCACCATGTAGACTCCAGTCTTTGGTGAGTGCACATCAATATAACTTCATCAGAGCTGGTGGGTATATTGGGGAGAAAAAAAAAAAAAAACACAACAGTGAAATTTAAATGCTGTTGTACAAATTCATAACTTGATTTTACCACCAGTGATTCATTTGTGTGTGTAAGCCAGAGAAATTTCCTCCTTTATACTGTCTTAACAGTGAGGAATGTATTCCAGTCTCTGCTACCTTTGAAGAACATAGAGGCTGATGCTAGCATCTGCTGAATATGATGTGATACATCTGTCGGCCTCCATCTCCAAGGCCTTTCTAAGGCATCACACTAATCTGAGGCCACTGTACTGCTGCCTTTCAGAAAGAAGACTCTCTCTTGTTTAATAACTACTCTAGTTAAGATTTCAACCTCTCTTATAGTTGATGTAACACTTCAGTCTCAGGGTCTTCATAAAAAAGGTTGATGCATTGTGTGACTGTGTATTCTTCTCCTTTCTTTTATGCAAGCTCAAACCCAAATCAGTTAAAAACAATAATTAAAAATAGTATTAGGAATTGAAGCTCTTCCACATGCCAAGCAATTTCATAGCTCTTTATCTGTCGTTTCACCTTCTTTAGAAAACTCATGCAAGCAACAGTTGCACCATTGTGCAAGATTGTACTCCATACAGCTGGAACTCCTTGCTGTCTTTTTCAGGGAGAAGAAGAGGGGCTACGCACAAGTTAATTTCAAATATACACAAAATGTTCATGCGTCATATTTTTCAGTGCACTAGTTTAAGGCAGAACTTGCAAAAGATAGTAGRTAAGGAATTTCTAAGCAGAATATAATTATTAGTTTTGTGGTGCCAAGTCTTATTTAGGAGCTCTTGAGAGAGTAGAACTCATAATTAAAATATTTTAAAGGATTAAGGTTAATGGGGATACTCATATAGTGGAAATGAAAGAAATTATTGGAACTTTGGAGCCAGAACCTGAATTAGACTATGCAATATTTAAGATGACTGGGTCACTAAGAAAACTCCTACCTCCTAATACACCAAGTTAGTCTTCCTGAGTGTGGATTTGCAACGAGACTTTTCATGGCTAAGAGAAGAAAACACAGATTTAACTGTCTGGGAGGAGTGTGGATGGAAGGAATTTTAGGGAAATTGTTTGCCATTGGGTAGCATTAGTTTATTTTTGCTTTTGGTAGGTGTATGAGATATAAGAGTTTTTCTCAAAGATCATACTATTTGCATTACTGAACGTGCAGGAAATCTCTCAGCTGACCTGGTTTTTGTCATCAATACAAAAAGGTATCGAGGTTTAGGAAAGTAATTGCATCTTTCATAACCAGATACTTACAGGGAGTGCCAGGTATATATCTAGGTTGTGGAGTTAGGACTATGAATTGTTTTCACAACTGCAGGTCTCTTTTTAGAGAAAAAAACAATCATTCATATGTGCGAATGTAAACATTGTACATACACACACACACATATATAGACACATTTTGAAATGTTGTCATGCTTGTTTTCATGGCTGTTACCAAAACTGAGACAAGCATTTTTATATTTTAATAGTGCTAGTTGAATATTTCCCAGTGTTTCTTGAAAGTGAAAACTTTTTGCAGAATTGCATGACACCAAATTGGAGATTTTCAAACTGATAATTCCATTTCGTCTTTAGGAAGAAATGTGTCAGATTTCTGTTTCAAAGGAGATTTTTGGTTTTAGATTTTTATATCATAAGGCTTCCAAAGGCTAGTAGAAAAAACTAAAAAAAGAAACATTTCAGATTTTTAACACCAAATACATTTCAATTAACCTGAAATGCAAGCCTTTTAAAATTTTGGGTCATTTGAAATTGCTGTTCTGCATTAGGATTCTGTTCTGGAATAGGATGAAATTTCATAATTGCAATACTACCAGTCAAAGCAAGAAGACTTTCTCATATAGGCCTGCGTCTGAGTACAAGTAAGGTTTTTTGTCAAATCGCCAAGCTATTAATCATTTTATAATGGTATCTGTGTAAATGTTTCAATTGCAATGACACCATTGTGTGAGTTAGGACTTGGACTAATGTTCATGTATTAGTTCTATCTTCATGTCCATAAAACCAGAATGAAACAATCAGTGAGCCCCAATATATATGGTGAACCATGCCCAAAAGCACGTCGTGTTCCAAGAAGCCATTGATTTGTTTGGAAACTAATTGGTGGGGAAAAAAGTTATTTTTTCTAATTGAGAAATAAAGGAAGCCCTGCTTTTTCTTCTATTGAAAAAAGAATACAGAGGGAAATTATATCCAATATGCAGGGGGAAACTTTTTTTTTTTTTAAAAATACAGTATATAGTATGTACTGCTTGTGCAGTGCTTAGGTGAACTGGTAGAGCTGGAAGTGACAATGTAATGAGCACTTGGCTAGTCTCATATTGATCTAAAACTTGCTTATTAAAACCCATCATTAATGTTTCTTCATCTGTGGCACAAGCTGACCCGTAACAGGGGGCTGACTAGCTATTTTTTTCTTTTCCATTGTCTGGTTGTTGTGAGCAACTTCATTTCACAAGCAGGTCCTGCATTGTAACATTTTAGTACTTATGCTCTATTCTGTCTGAAATGCTCTCTAAAAACTGCTTTTTGTTTCAGTGTCATTTTAAGGTATGTTGTTTCATTGTACGAAAAACGTATCATATACCTTCCGTTTGCCCTGTTGTGAATCTCCATCAGGTAGATTATTTTGGAAATGGTAACTTTCAGCACTTCTAGAATGCTTGAAATAAATGCTGCTTTAGTAGGTGATGGTGTTTTCAAATCAGCTTATATCATACTGTAGTGGCACACTGAGAAATATCCTCAACTGACTTACAAAACTGTTCCTTGTGGTAAAATTCCCATTCCCTTTCCTACCTCATTCTCCATCGTCATGGACGGTGTTTAGCTGTTTTGGGAGCTTGCTTCTTATCTCCTGACCTTTCAGTATAGGGAAGATGCCTAACCACTTTATACTTACAGCGCTGGCGCAATACTCACTCGCACTACCTTGCAATTTCTGTCCCTTTTGTCCTCTCCCTAATATGTGATCTTTTTGTGGGCAAAGTGCCTGAAATAATTTGCTTATTGCCCATGCTCTTCTTTACAGTTTCTATGAAACACACATTCTTTCCCACTGTGAATGTCAGGTGAGCTCACTTGTCCTGACCTGCCCCCCTTACATCTCTGCAATATAAACTGCTGTGTGGAGGCTATTAAAGTGCTTTGGATTTATGTATTTTATTTGCTTCTTGTTTGTGAGGAGTACTGGCATAGATTTAGAATAATAATTTATTAAGGGCATTTATTTTATAACCAATTTCCAATAGTAGAAATTTTTTTTTTTTTTTTTTTTTTTATACCTTTTTTTATATATATATAGATAGATAAAGGAACATTTTTTTCAATATATATAACATTAAGCCATGCCTTTTATTCCTTCTGGCTTTTCTTCTTCTTACAGGCATGAATGAAATGTTATTACATATCTGCTATTTCACTTGTTTCATTTAAAATGTTCTTACATTAATTTCTTTTAAAATAGAAAACCATGGATGATTGACTGCTGCTGCATAGAGCTCACTGAGACTCTAATTACTCTTTTTTGCTTGTTTCCTCTTCTTTAGCAACATTGGTGCACCTGAATTGAGGCTTAAGATAGCTGTGACTAAAAGAACATTTCTATCATAGTCTGTTTTACTAGCTGGCATGCTTTTTAGTGCATGACTTTCAACTCTAATTCCCTGAGACAAATTGTAAGGTGAGAATCTTAGGTTTATTTTTAAGTTTTTAAACCTGTTGGCCTGGAAAAAAATGCGTGAAAATATTATGCAGTTATGTCCAAAACAAAACCAAAAAAGAAAAAAAAAAGCCTTTAATTTTTTTTTTTGTTTTTTTTTTTTCAGTTAAATTTTAGGCATTTCAGTTCAGTTTTAATTATTGCATCTAATGTTTTGTTTCTCTCTTGCATTGGATTCACTTTGTAATTGGGAGTTCTTCCAAAAAAGGCTTAGCTGGAGGACACTGGCAATGTATTTGTATCTGTCACAACCTAAAAAATGAAATAGATATCTTTCATATATGTTCATGTGTCTCTATATACTTCTAATAAAACATATTTTTAATATTATATGCAAAGTTAGAGAAATGTATTTTTGCATGGATTTTTGTAAATTTTTTTAAGATTAAAAGGAACTGCAGTAAATATTCACATACAAAGAAGTAAAGATCATTTTCGTAAGAAATTGAAAGTGACATCAATTTTGTTTTGGAGAGAGGCTTCAGTAAGATTGTCAAAAATAATGTAGAGATGAGGATCTCAAAGTAGAACAATAAAAGGAATTGTCACAGCTGTCAACTTTACTAGGCAAGTACAGACACTAAAGTGATGACTCAAATGATGAAAATACTATCAGAGTTTTTGTTAGCTTCTTTTGGTTTAGTTTGTTGTTAAACAAGATGAATTTTTGGTGACTTTTTGGTTACTTCAGTTTTGGTGACTTTCCCCACCAGTCAGGATTACTAGAGAAATGCTATTCTTAAAAATCTATATTACAGCATATTATTTTATGTGTTGATTGATTTTGTTTAAAAAGAAAAAAAGCAGAAGATGCTTTTGAACAAAAATTAAAAAGCAGTCTGAACAGCATAAGCAGAATTAGCCCAGTGAAGAAATGATAGCACTGTGTATTTTCAGGAATTATAATGACTTGCACAGAAAGTAGTTTAGAAGTAAAAAGTTTGTTGTTTGTTGTAACAATAAGTACAGGAGAGTTACTACTGAAGTGTACATGACTTATTGCAGTTAGAATGTAGTTCATTAATCGGTTATTAAATATTATATAGTCAACAGCAATGGATGGGGGGGGGGAAAGTAAGACTGACTAAGTAATTTTTCTTTGTATTAGTTTAGCATGCAAGTAGAGACTGATTTCAAACTTTCTCTTCACTGAGCGTGATGTGCTGAAACCGAGTACTGATGCATCCTAAATGACCTGGCTTAGGCAACACTAAATTTCAGGGAAACACACCAATGAATGGTGGTAGATATATGCACTTCGGGATGCGCCAGCAAAAGTACTGAAACTTGAAGTCTATCATTTCTGCCAGTGAGAATGTAAAATGCTGTTTCATTTGAGGCAATTCTGTCATAAATGAAAAGCAGATCTTATCACTAACATACAATTTTATACTGTTGACAGCCATGCTTCCCAATGCCTTTAAAGAAATCTAAGAAATTATCTAAGTAATTAATTAGTATCTTCTGTATTTTCATACAGTGGGATAGATCAAGAGAAATAGTGAGGACAAACAAGGCTGCAGCCTTAAAAAGTTGGGGGAAAAGCTGGCTGAAGAAATTGTACAGCAGTCATCTTGATGGCTGAGGCACAGGGCTGAGTTACAGCATTTCAGCTGATCTTTGGTAACAACCCTTTTTCAGTGTGAAGAAAAATACCTTAGCTTCAGTCTCCACTGGTGAGATTTGAGAGCTTGGACAGATGTGCAGTCACAAAATAAAACCAGATAACTCAAGCTCTCAGTGCTCTCAGCCAGCTCCTCTATTCCTAATATTGAAGCAGATGTTTGATCTATTTGTGAATCAGTTCCTGAACTGACTATCTGAGGAAAGGAGTAAGGAACAGAAAGGGAAACTTTATGCCATTATCTATAGCTGTGTCATGGCCATGTTTTGAATGTTAACTGCTCTTGATTTCAAAAACAGAGTAGTTGAAAAAGCTACAGAGAGAGATAGCAAACATGATCAAAAGTATGAAAATCTGAGGGATGGAACAAAGATTAGGGCATTTCAGCCTAGAAAAAATGATGACTGGCACGTATGAGAAAGATTGTGAAGAATATGGCTGGGTAATGCCTGCTCAGCGTCTCCTTCAGAGCAATGACAAAGCATTGGTCGGAAGGAGCGGGGAGCAGTTCTGTAACAGACCAAGGGAGGCACCTCTCCATGTAACGCATAGTTAAGCTATGGAAATCATCGCCAAAGGATGTTGTGAACTTTGACAGTTTCCATAGGTTAAAAAAGCAATTGGACGTATTCATGGAATAAATCCCCAAACTTTAACTCAGGAAGTCTTCAGTCATTAAAACATTTATTCTAACTATATGGAATATATATATATATACTTATTTGCAATAAAAGGATATTAGTACAAATTATTTGCAAACCACAATGGTCAGAATTCATTTAATACTTACTCTGTCAAATTCTATTCAGTCAGTTCTATTTCTTTAGTATGAAAAAATATTTTAGAATATTAAAACTTGGTTAATAAACAGTAATACACTAGAAGTTTAACCTTGCTATTTATAACCTACAAAAAATCATGCAAAACAATAATGCAAGAGGCAGCAATGGAAGTATACCTATTTGCTAATATGCTTGTAGCTAGGTCTCCTAACAGGAATGTGGTAAATAGCCAGCTTGCGCTCTGAGCATATCATTAACACCCCACACCCCCTTGCCCCTTTTTTTTTTTTAAATGTCTGAGGCAGAACATGGCTGATAATGACCTCCCTGCCCCTTGGCATGTGTTCGAGGGGGAAGAGGATGAATGACCTATCACAGCAATCACTGGACTGAGCTGCTGACTGAGCTCTGCTTATTGTGATAATCCAAATGGACTATAGGAATGCGTGAAGGGAAGTTGAAATATGGGATTGATGGGCAACGCTTGGCATATTGAGTGACAGCAGTTGTCACTCAATATGAAGCTGCGTGTTGTGTTTACTATCTGATGGGAGAGCCATTGTGCAAACCATGTGGATTCTGGATGTGCTCTAGAAAGATTATTTTGAAACAGAAAGCAAACTATGAAGAAACAAAATGCATTCTGTTGTTTTGTACATTTGGCAAAGCCAGTGGCTGTCTTTTTCTACAGCTGGCATTTGTTTTTCTATTTTTGTTGGCGTTACAAATCTGCCCACTTGAGTCACATACCTGTACATTATTGTATAGTAAAAAATTCCTGATGTTCTTATTAACATGTGTCTCTTCTCAGTACAAAAGACAAACATGTTTTAAATGAATTAATGTTAATGTATAGTTCAAGGGTTAATGTGATAAAAAAATTGCAGAGCTTCCTGGACTTAAGGCCATTTTAGACAATTAGAATGAGGTCATCTGAATTTCCTTTCTAACATACGTCACTGAATTTCACCTCAGTCTTGTCTAAACGATAACTAATATTTTTTTTTCAGCTACTAACATTCCTGTTGGCTTATGAGTCCTTTAAGTGAGTAGTGCAGAGGCATTAAGTTACGTAAATCTAGCTGCAAAGTTTTCAAAGAAATTCCAAAGGAAGTTCATTTATACATTTTTCTACAAATTAAATGAAATTGCAGTGATTCAGAAGTTTTCCCAGTATATAATGCATTTAAATTTTCAGACTAGAGATTTGGCCAAAGCTGATGCAAGCTTTCAAAAACTGGTTAAGATTTGAGTAGTAAGTCTGAGTTTGTCCCTTTATCTCCCCTTGTATTATACAAAAACCCAGCTAAGATTTTCTACGATACAATACTCAGTTGTATAGCTCTAGCTTCCTTCACATGGAAAAGGTCTTTGTATGATATGGTCCTACTTCTTTCTGCTTTTAGTAATCCTAGTCTTTTTTGTAACTCATCTGGCAAATATCTATCATAACATTGTTCTCAAATCACGCATTTGTAATTTTAGTGAAATCACTGGTAAGAAGTAAAAATGTTAGGAAGCTCTCCACTGAGATCTTTAATTGACGAGAGTCCTGATAAATTATAAGGTGTATGGTTTGTGTAAGCGTGTTGCACAATTGTATATTCCTTAATCTCTCATTACTTTTCAATAAAAGCAAAATCAAATAGCTATTAGAAAAGCTTATTGGATGTCAACTAACAAATGTCTTCTAAAAAGTAAATAATAAGAACCAGTCACAAAGCAACAGATGTTGGCGAATAGATAAGCACAGCAACTGCATCGTTATTACTTTTTTTATTTAGTAATGGAAATGTACATTTAAATAGCTTTATGACTGAGACAAATCAACAAAAGCCAGGAAGTTTGAAGCAGATGCTTACATTTTTGGGTATGTTCATGACTTGATAAGGGTGAATATCACCCATTAACATTGCAGGAGTTGCATACATACAAAACGGAAGATTTTTTTTACGGAAGTTGTTTTTTTTAAAAGCAGGTTGTTATTTTCAAGTGGATTTTCAATACTATCCTTTTCAATTTCTAAGTCATATGGTTACTTGTAATTACAATCCCTCCTAATCAGGGCACTCCCTTTTACTGGTATATTTTTTCTCTCTCTTTCATGGGTAAACTACTGCAGTTGGTTTTTTGGTGATACAATAATTTGAAGAAAGAGATTTATTTGTGCTTTGCTAGTTCACTAAATAACTCAAATTTTGTCCAGGATTTAGAACCTCACATAACAAATATAGTCCTCTCTATTATAGCAACTGCTCAGATGCATCTTTCATTTGCATCTGTTCAAGTGCTGTAGTGATGAAGCCCTATAACGATCTCTAAATGGAATATAGGATGATGATCTAATCCTCTCTTCAAACTTTGTTTTTTAATGAAATACTTAACTTTTTCTTGTCACTTAAACATCACTCAGATCTATTGTTCTGATACTTGTTAACAGTGGTTCCTAAAATGTTGCTGATATTAGAGTGAATCATTAGTATATCTTCATGGGCTGGTAAAGCAATTGTATCAGTGTATTTTACGCCTATGTGATATTGCAGAAATAGATAATTCTGAACTATGTTCAGGTAAATCAAGAAAGTTCAGAAACCCAAAAATTCTCTGTTGAATTTCAAGGTGTACAGAAAGGCACTTCATAAAAGGCTATATTTTCCTGAAAAAAGGAAGAGTGAAGACATAAATATCAACCTTAATAAATTTAGATAACTTTTTGCTATCGATATTGATTGATTTGCCCACTGGAAATATTTGAATTAATATAAAAGCCTGATTTGAATATGCTTGTTTCATAGCTAACAATCTGGAGCCCTAGCTCACTTTGAAGGCTGCTAGGTACTATGGTGACTCAGATAATAAGCAGTGATAATAACAAATACAGTTGTTGAACTTTGATATAGGTTATTGTCTTACTGATGAGAAAGTAAATGCATAGGGGTAGACATGCCTAGTACTGATGACTGCTGAAACGTGCGACATGACAGCTCTCTGAAATAAAATATCTATTGAAGAAATGTTACTTATCAAAGGGAAGCTAGATGTGAATTGCTGTAAAGTGCATTTTGAAGGTTGTATGGAAATAGCATTCAGTTTCACAAAATAAAATTATTGGAACTGCGGATTCTGTATCACAAAATAGCATCTCCCAAAGGAAGTCATCAAACATAAGGAAATACCAGGACTGTCACTAAACATGCCATCCTCAAGCTGAC
This sequence comes from Phoebastria nigripes, assembly GCA_035582835.1. Taxonomy (NCBI): domain Eukaryota; kingdom Metazoa; phylum Chordata; class Aves; order Procellariiformes; family Diomedeidae; genus Phoebastria; species Phoebastria nigripes. The sequence continues at coordinate 981,868 of JAYKAV010000467.1, read as the reverse complement.
AGCTGTAGTGGGACCTATTCTGCTGATTTATCACAGCAGTCAGAATATGCTGTCTCATAAAAAGAGCAAACTTTATGATAATTGGTCTGGGATAGGTCTGTCGTAAGTCTCTAGAGCTATATTAGTCTTGCCCATCATGCTGTGGCATTTCAGAGCTAGAACAGCCAGAGAGTTCCTAGGCCAATTCCCCTCCCCTCCCCCCTGCAAAAAAACCCAAAACCAAACAACCTCCCATCCCCACTCCCTCATTTGCATGGTATGACTGAGAGCCAGATGTACTGAGAATTTGAAAATGGGTCATAAACTGGCCAACAAGATTATTATTTGGAAAATGGGAAATGTAATCCTCCAACCATTGCATAACAAGTTGCATAAAAGAAAGGTGCTTATTGGAAAAGAAGTAACAGTATGTGTTGGGTTTTCTAACTCTGTAGCAAGAGATGTATAGAATCCATATTCTGCAATCAAATATTGCACAACCAAGAAAAAAATTTAGAAGTATTGGTTAAAAATGAAAAAAAAACAAAAACATTGGTACTCATAAGTCTGAGTTAACTTTTTATCCTTTTTGTGTGGCTCTTAAGTCATTTTCTTTGACAAAAAATAATGTGTTTTTAAGAACAGAAGCTTGAAGAAAAGAGGCTGAGCTAGCAAAAGAAATTAAATTAATATAGCTACATACTAGTAATTAAGCAGCTGGGTTGAGATTCAACTCCATAGTCATTTAAAAGCCAAGCGTCTTTGTTAACAGTCATCCAAGTTCTTTTTGTAAATATTGAAAAGAGAAAGGCATCTCCAGTGTTTTGTCCAAAATTGACCTTTAAGGCAGGTGGAATGAATCACCTTTTCAAGGCGCCTGTCTTGGTCCATTACTATACATGGACTTGTAAAAATATATTGAACTAAACCTCTAACTTTTAAATGACTGAATGTAAGTGAAGTAAATTCTGTTCCTAATGAAACAATAGATTTCTTTCATCCTCCTTCGTTTGCAATAGGAACAAGTAAAGCTATCTAGAACAGTTGCTCGAGTCACCAGAAGCAATGTAGACCATTGGAAGAGAAGTCAAAATTATTTTTCATATTATGTTAAAAAGATTCCCAAATTATTAAGTGAAGAAAAAATAACATAAGAGCAGTTATAGCAGATTAGACCAGGAGTCCATCAAAAGTGGTATCTTGCCTCCAGTGGTGGCTACTAGGGGATGTCTATGTCCAAGTATAGAACAGGGAACGTGTAATATTTTTGGAAGACCAGGTTCTTGATTATGTTGCCACCAGCAATGCCAGAGAGTGTGTTGAAAAGCCTTATACACAGGAGCAGTATGTTTTCTTATGAAACGGATGTTGGCTGCCTTTCCTCTGGGTGTGTGTAGCGCCTGCTGCAAGAAGAGTCTATTTTGAGATTGAAACTCTACTGTGAGGATGTTCCAGTCTCCAACATCCTCTTTACTAAAAGAGGAAAGATTGGAGATCCCTGAATTATCCTTGAACACACAAATTTCATTCTTAAGAATGAAAAAACTTCAATTATTACTGACAAAAAAATGGCACATCCATACTAAAAGTTGCTGTTTTAAATGCACATGTGAAGTATGGGTCATTGCCAATGCATGTGTAAGTTTTTGAAGAATTAAACAGGTTTTTATCTGAATTTAACATTGCAGGAAAATTGATTCACTAGTTGGTTGTTAGTGTGGAATTCACTTGACCTTTTTCATTCAGTCTTTTAAATTCAGAATAATCTAAAAATAGCATAAAATACAGTACTTTTAAAACTAATTAACTGATTAGTAACTTTTACATATTCAACATTTTAATTTAGACTCAACTTCCTTGGTAAATACCCTTTGGTAATTAAAAACTGAGACAAAATTAAGACTATATGCATTCCAAAAGAAGCAAAGCACATCCAGGATGCCTTTTTCTTTGTGGGGGCAAAAAGGAAGTGACTAACATGACAAATGTCAGAACTTCAGACCAGAGGTACGTGAGGTTTGGGCTAACCTCATGAAGTTCAAGTAAGGAGAAATGCAGAGTGCTGGGTCAGAATAAACCAGGCAGGGAGTGAGTGGCTGAGTAGCAATTCTACTGAAAAGCACCTAGAGATTTTGATGGACACCTGGTTTAATATGAGCTAATAGCGCACTTTCATCATGAACAAAGCAAGCTGCATACTAAGCTACATTAGGAGGACTGTGGCCAGCAGATAAATGGAAGCAGTTATTTCCCTCAGAACTTCTGAGTTACTGAAATACTTCCTGTAGTTTTGGAGTTCCAGTTAAAGAGGGATTTGGAGAAGCCATCAGAGATCCACTGGAGTGCTACCAAGGTGGAGTGAGGATTTGTTGAAGGAGTTGGGCTTGTTTACTCACGTAAAGAGAAGACTAAGGAGAGATCTCATAGTCTGCAGCTAGTAACAGTCTAATAACAGCTACTGAAGGATAGTTGCAAACAGTGACATAGCAAGCTCTTCTTCATAGTGGACAATGATCTAAAAAGGGGCAATGGTCACAAATTGTGGCTTTGGGGCAGGTGGGTGTCTGTTTTTGATGTAATTTTTCTTTTTTTCTGCTGGGAGGGTAGTGCAGTGCTTTAATATGTTGCCTGGAGATACTGTCAGATCTTCACCCTTGGAGATTTATCAGACTCAACTAGACAAAGTCATGGCTGAACTGTTCTGTGTTGGTGATAGCCCATTTTCCAGCAGGAGGTTGGGTGAGGTGACTTCCAGAGACCCTTTCCTACCAATCTGTGATTCTGTGGTTCATTGCTGCAATACTCGAGTACTTTACAGCAGAAGTTATTTTTCTTCACAATGAGAACTGATTGATGAGGGACTAATATTTCTCTCTTTTTGTAAATGGGTACTGAATATAGCAAAAGTAAGGTCAAAGTTTCACTCTTAATTTTATGTACTTAAAAGGATGCTTCAAGGACCTGTGATAAAATTTTTCACGTGTTCCTTTAACTTCATCTGTGTTTATAAACTCAGCACTTCAGCAAAGCAAGCTCAGATTGCCAGAAGATGAGGAAAATATAATTGCTATCTATGACTTCTTTTAGTTCTGCATTCAGTTTCCTTGATAATGATATCATCCTTTCTTTTTCTGTAATTTCCCATCTCATTTACTACATACCTTCTGATCTGGGCCAAAAGGATGGCTATAAGACATACCTCTCCTCTCATCTTATGTGTCCATACTTCCTCTCCCCTCTGCAGTTCCATCTTAGTGGATGAGGTAGACTCCAGTGGATAAAAGGTGTATGTGGTCCTTTCATTAAAGACTGTAGCACAATGCACATGTACAAGGAGGACAAGTGTAATTTGCATAGTCAACCTTTAGCCTGATGTTTCCTGAACTATMTGTATTTAACATATCGGTAATTGTATACCGATTGTACATATCCATTCCAATTCTCGGTGTGTTCTTTTTATGCAAGAAGGGGTACAGTCCTCTTTGGATCTTAGCTGCTTGAAATAAAGCCAGGTGAATATTTTTTTAAGAATTTTTTAAGAATTGTAAATTTTTCATGTTCTGACTTCTTTTTACTAGGAAGAGAAATGGATTAGCCAGTGGCAACTCCTAATGAAATTACTCCCTTTTGCTTTTTCTCTCTCTGATGTTGTTTCATGTATTTACTTTGTAAATGGTGGGACAAAGCCAGACTTCATGGATCCCATGAGGTTTTGGATGTCCTTCTGCACAGACACCTTCTATGCAGCTTCATTGTGAGCCAGAGGGACTCTATAGCTGTCCTTTTCTGAGCCTCTGGGGGAGGCAGGAACATAAGGGTGATATCTCTGCAAATTTGGAAAATTATTTTCCAACACAGTCACCAGAACAGTACAGACTTCCTACTTTCTTCAGTCTCTCATGTGCTAGGCAGTTTTGCAAAGAATACAATAACTACATAAAACTAAGTGGCCAATACAATATTTGGTCTGCCCGAATACTTTATGTGGGTATTAATGTAGTTGTTCTTATTAAGCGAAAAGTGGTGTGTTACAAAGCAAACTACATAATGCCAAGGCTCTAAAATAAAGCCATGCAAAACATCGTGAATTAAAAGGGCAGAAATTAGACTTTAAAGGTCAAGTGGTTGTAATGTGCTGTTCCCCCCACAGAAGCCAACTGCCTGATATTGCTAACGCTTCTGAGATACTGTGTTAATCTTGACTCTTAAGTATTTATCTGAGTATAATCTTGGAAAACAAAGTCATTCTTTTTTCTTATCCTGGTTTGATGATTTTTAATTAAATGTTTTGCAGTGTGGGTCTTCATGAACATTTAATTAAATTGTTCAATGTAAATTATTCATCAGTGGAGGCAATTACATTAAAAAATAGTGTGTATTATTGGATCTAAATAAGAAGCTTTTGCAGACAGGGACAGTAATATCATTGTTAAAATAGAAGGCTTAATATCAGTCATAGCTACTAGACTATAGCAGGTGAACCACATACAAAAGTGCAGGTATGCTTTGAATTTGAAATGCCAGGGCACTATTACTACTCTCCTAATGGCTGCTCTTGAAAACACTTTCAGTAAATTACAATTAACTTTTAAATAAGATGATATATTTCTATATACAATATTAGAAGCATTATCTACTTCAAAACTCATTGTGGCCCTCAAATCAAGATGAACCTCCCTGTACAGAATGTTGCTTTTTGCAGAATGCTGTAAGAGAAACTAGTAGGATTTTGCAGCATTACTACTCAATTGGCAGTGTTTAATTTCCTCTTTAGCTTTGAAGTTAGTTGAAAAGCGTTATTCCCATTAAACAATGGCTATACCAATATTGCTGTGCAATAATTTTGAGACCAGCCTTGAGGTGAGATTTTCTGGTTTTTCAAGTATTTATCTGCATAGATTCCTTTTTTTTTTTTTTAAATCCGGATGAAGTTCAGCTCTTATGGCTGGGGAGGAAAACTCAGCAGAGCTTGTGGGATTAACTTCATTCAACGGTGTCTTTAGTTGCCAGGTGACTAGGTCATGATAAACTGCAGTGAGCCAAGCAGCCTTCACCTATTCTTGTGGTGGCATTGTCTGTCTGATGTCAGACAGTCAGGATAATCCATGACACCTTCAAAATACTAAGAGTAGTGAAAATTTATTAGGTTTGAGATTTTTCCCAGAATAAGGCAGTGAATGTACAGTGTAGATAGACATAGCAAATCTATCTACATTTTGGAAAGGCAGCTCTAGAGACAGCAAAAGACTGGTATTCTATGAAAACCACCCTTCACTTTTGACTATTACAGCAGATGCATTTCAAATGATTCTTAAAGCAAATCCATCAGAAAAGTTTATCGTTGAAGATACTTAAAATATCTAAGCTTCTAATGAGGAGAAAAGTTAACAAAAAACAAGAAGAGTCCAGCTATCTGAACTCTGTGAAGCCTTTTGTTATAAAGTAGATGAAATTATTAAATGATATAAGATGACCTATACTGAGTCAAAATCTGATCAGAAACGGTAAAATGTCTTGAAACTTTCTTAACAGCATAATAGACATGAAATCAATGTACTCTACAGCTGCACTTCCTGATTTCAGCCATGATTGACTGATGACTCAGCTTCATCTGTTAGTCAACTGTCAATTTACAGAAATATCATTGAAGTAATTTCCAAAATATCTTTATTCATTCAACTGAATATTGTCTGTTCTCCAGAACTGTGAAGCTGATAAAAATGATTTAGTGTACTGGCAACTAATGTTGCAAATCAGCATAGTACTCTACATTTTATTCAAATGTAACCTTGCAATACAATATATAATCACAACTTAACTTCTACATAATTTAAGAATATCAAGGAACAAAAGTGCTGACTTACACCTTGCAGATAGGACAAAAAGAAATCCTGTTATGAAACCAAGTTGAAGATCACTGCTGGGAACTTTCAGATCTCTATTTTCCTTTTACTTGTGTATTTAAAATTACTAGTAGTTTTGTTCCAAAATTGTATTTCTAGTATAAGTAAAGTTTCTGTACGAAGCTCAGGATTTCCTTTACTAGTTAATGCAGCTGTAAAAGCCTAGCACAAATTTCCAAGGTAATACAGCTAAAGTCACATAAAATATTCCAGGTAAATCTGGGGGAAGAGCTCAGATTTTTGTATGGGTTTTCAAGACTGTCTCTTTTATGAGGGAAAAGTAATTTTTGGCTGAAAATGTTGGAAATACAGAACACATCGTCTCTCTCTGACCAAAATACATACATGGTAATGAAGCAGTTTCTTCCATGAATTGGAAAGAAAAAAAGGAAAGCAAAGCCCGGTTATCTTTAGCTCTGAAGTCCCTGAGTCACTATTTGTTGAAGTTTAGGAGTATATTGGGGGAAAGAATTATCACATACCAGGTCTACTCTTGAAGTCTTTTTGAAAGTCATCCACTTTTGGCCATTGATGAAGATGAGACACTGCGCTGAATGAACCTTTTTCTGGTCTAGGACAGATGATCTTATATGTATATTTTGTTTGAAATTCTGTCTATATTTGATAATGTTTCAAAGCTAGTGTTTTTTAGAACTGCTTATGTAATTCCCTAGCATGGTGAGTTGACCTTGGCCCACAAGCCAAGGTCACTTGACACTATGTGCCCACAAGCCACTCTATCACTCCCATCCTCAACAGGACAGAGAGGGGAGAAAATAAGATGGAAAAAAACTTGTGGGTCAAGATAAAGGCAGTTTAATAAAGCAAAAGCAAAGGCCACGCGTGGAAGCAAAGGAAAACAACAGATTTCTTCTCTACTTCCCATCAGCAGGCGGTATCCAGCCACTTCCTGGGAAGTAGGGCTTCAGTACGCGTAGCGGTTGCTCCAGAAGGCAAATGTTCTAATAACCAATGCCTGCCCCCCTCCTCCCTGTACCTTTCTCTTAGCTGTTGTTGCTGAGCAGATGTCATATGGTATGGAATATCCCTTTGGTCAGTTTGGGTCAGCTGTCCTGGCTATGTCCCCTCCCAAGGTCTTGCCCACCCCCAGTCTGCTGGTGAGGGGTGAACGTTGGAGAGACATCATCTTTGATGCTGTGCCAGCACTGCTCAGCAGTAGCCAAAACACTGGTGTGTTATCAACACCTTTCTAGCTACCAATACAAAGCACAGCACTATGGGGGCTGCTGTGGGGAAAATTAACTCCATCCCAGCCAGATCCAGTACACCTAGCAATCTGATTCAGTTTGCAGGAGTCCCATCTTCATGTCTTCCTGCTCAAAGGAATTGAACCCCTATGTTTAGATTTCTTAGACACTAATAAACCTCATGTATTTATATTTTCTGATTAGGATTGTCTTCTGTCTAATTTGGTCTAATCTGGTCAAGATATTAAAATATTAACTAAGTAAGTGAGTCAGTGGAAAAGTAACTCTTCAGACTGGTAGCTAGCACAAGTACTAGATTAAGAGCCTATGGTTCATTGTGCATGCTCCAGCGATTATTTAAATTATTTATTCAAAGAGGAGCAAAAGCTGTAATTCAGATAAAACAGGCTAAAGAACCCTAGATCAGAATGCCAGAATCCTTCTGTGGCAGTAAGGATTTTCTCCTAATCTGTTTTTTGACAGAAGATAGCTATGACAGGTATTTTTTCTTTATGTCGTTTCTTACCATTACACGGTTTATGATTAAAATGGGAAGTCTGAATTAGTGTTTCAAAACATTTACTAGGTCACTAACATTCCTTAACAGATTGTACAAAATAAAATACTAAATCTAGAGTTTGATACTCAGCAAAACAGTGCAGGTATTTACTACTTAACATTTGGCCCTATATGTGCGAGTTCATCCTCTTCTGTGTCATAGTAAAATATTTGTTACAGAATCTTGTCGAGTCCTGCTAAAGTATACTGACGATTTCTGTGAAGATGTTTATAATTGTTTTCTTTAAATTTAGCAAATGAACTATTTGTGGTAGTTCATCATTGAACTATAGCTTCAATTCCTTGTGCATTGTAAATCACCTGAACAATAGGCAACTTACTGTATCTTTCACGTGAATTTTTTCTTGCAAGATACATGGAAGTTGCTCCATTTAGAAAGAGCTGTCTCAATGTAGCTCTGCATTTTGCTTACTGCCTTTATGCTAGAATCATTGAACCACTATATCTTTGAACTTACTACATTATTTTGTCTTACTAAAAGATCAGCTAACCCAACAAACAGTTCCCTTTGTCCCTCTTTTGATCACAATCTGAACTATTTCTTTTGATCAGAGGAGTGACCTAGTTAAGGATGTGTTATTATTTTAGATGTAATTGATCAAAGTGAGAGAAACAGGTTTTATTATTTTGAACGCTAGAGGGCATGAAAGTGTGCCAGAGGGAGAGAAATGCTTTGCAAGTAAGTTAAAGCACTTCTGAAATCCTATAGCTTTCGTGATCTCAAAACCTATGGGAAGCTGGATTGGTTTACAGCATCACAGAATGACTCTGGCGGGAAGGCACCTCTGGAAATCCTCTAGTCCAACCCCCCTGCTCAAGCAGGGTCACCTGGAGCAGGTGGTCCAAGACCATGTCGCTTGATAACTTTACGGCTTTATTTGTAGCTTTGATGTGCTCTGAACATGAAGTGGCCAAAACTATTACGCTATAGTATTGTGTCATTTTTTATTTGAGTCAAGAAATCTTCAGTAAATTCATTATAGTGAATTTTCTTCAGTCACCTGCAACAACAAATGGTCTAATCTTACTTTTGGATCTGTTCAGCTTTTAGGGTAACTTGTAATGCCAAGCATTGCCTCTTTATTTCATCCTCTTGAATAAGTTAATTCTCATTATTTATGTTAGGAACTTCATGATAGTACTTTCTATATAAAATCTAAATAGAACTGTTCTTGTCATCTTATATTGCAATTCTTGTGTTAGGACTGTGCAATTAAATAAGTCACTAAAGCTAAAGGAATTAATTATAAATATAATTCTTTTAATTTTCAAAGACTTAAGGAGAATATTAATGGGGATAAATATACTGAAAAATTAATAAAAACATAATATAATACTTTTTCCTACCTGCAGTATAATTACTTGTTTAAAGATGCAGTTTATATTATTACAGGTTATGATTACATTAAAGTCAAGTTTTAAGCAAGATTCCAGTCTTAGTTCAGGTACTGATTTCCTTTTTGGTTTAGGTTAAATCAGCTAAGTTCCCTACTTCAGCTTCCATTTTTGTTAAATGAGAAAATACTTTTTACTTCCAGATGGATAATTTGCTTTTTAATAAGCTGGTGAAAAAAACAAAAACAAAATAGATATTTAAAGTGGTATTTAATAAGTAGCTTCACAAATGTGATTGTCTTTGAATACAAAATGTATAGTATGTTGGTTCAGTCAATTTATTCAGGAAAACCTTAGCGCTTCCTGGGAAGCCTGCCTTTTAAATCAATGTTTACGTATTTTAGACAAGAGAGTTGATCTCCACTCTTTTCTTGCAGGCAACTCTTTTGGGTTTTTCCAGTGTTTTTGTCTGCCATGTTGACTACCATTCCACTCTACTCATTTTCACGGGGTATGTTTTTCATGGAGGCTAAAACAAAACCACAGTTTGCTAGTTCTCAAGCAAATGGGTCCTGGGCAGCCCTAATCCCTTTCTTCGAATAGTTCCTTTCTTTTGAATAAGACTTTGATACATAACACATATGTCCCCATTTAAGAACTTACATATAAATATTGTCTATCATCATCTTTGAAAGACAGATTAACTTGCCTATCTGAGCATCAGGAGAATTGATACATGCTTTTTAACTGTCACACAGACAAGCAAGGCTGAGTTGCAAAGACTTTAAGACTCAGACTTCCCAAGTCTTGCTGGCAATGTTAATTCTATCTTCTTGTGCTCAGGTATTAAAGTAGGATCTTTATTTCCATCTTTACAAAAGATCACTTAATACTATACATGATGCGAATGGGATTTCTTATATGTGTTAACAGTAAAGTCAGTAAACTAAAATGTAGACTATAAACTTAGCTTGTTCCTTTTACATTTCAGTACTGTCCAAAGCTGTCCCATTTTTGCCCTTGTCTTAAGGCAGGACTTCTCAAATTAGCTCTGATCTAAATGGCTCTGATGTCACTTCTGTTGCAGTCAGCTAGAGGTAGAATGGGTTCCTGCCAAATAGTTCTTGAAATCCCACTAAAAACATAGGATTGGAAATGTGGAGGGCAACAAATGACTCTAATTCATGATTCTCTGACAGGTCTTTGAGGAATCAGGGGATTGTTTAATGTCCCTAGGAACAACTGAAAGTTTTCCTAGGTAATTTGCTAGATATACATTTTGCTTATTTGTGAAATCCCCTTTCAATGAGCCAGCTCTAAACATGAGTCAAAGGTGCCTGGTAATCATTTACACAAGCTCTTCAATTTCATTTGTACTAAAATTAGGTTCCTCACTAATTCTTGAGACGCCATTTGTCCTTGAAGTATATCAGCATCCTTTGAAAGAATAGATAAATAGAAGAGCTTTGATTTAAGCAATGATTTAAAAAGTAATGACCACAACATATATTGCGATAGTATCTCTTTGTTTTGTAATTTTTTTTTTTACTTTTTTCTTTTTTCTTTTTTTTTCTTTTTTTTTTTTTTTTTTTTTTTTTTTTTTTTTTTTTTTGTAAATACAGATCATACAATTTGTTGGAAAATTATCAGGAATAAGAGCATTTCTATACCATGTATTATTTAATCTGGCTGCCTTTTTAAAAACAATACTTTCAATTGTGGCTTTTACAGAATTTTGTAGTTTATAACTCTTTAAGCTGCAGATCAGTGTGCAGTGATTGTGTAATGGCCATAGATGGACATACAATTCTGTACCACGGATAACATCTGCCCTGCACAGGCTGCAGGAGTTGCCAATGAATTCAGAGAAAAAACCTCGCTCAGTAAAAGCTCTTTGTGCAAACTCCATTGAAAACTTGACTAGACACATTTCAATAGCCTTAGCATTCCTGCCTGGTCTAGCACCTTTCTCTCCTTCCTGATTAAACCAACTTATTTCGGAGCTCAGGTCTCTCCTGGCTTTCATTCTGATATTCCCTTCTTGATGCTATCTGTCACCTATAGTAGGTAGTGTCTGTATGCATGTTTAATGAAAGAGCTATCTGTTTAGGCTGGTACATTTTTCACATCTCTCTTCTTGCTCTCCAGTATTAGTACTTTAATCTCTAGGAAAGAATTTCACACTTTTTTTATCTTAAAACATTTAGTTCTCCATGTGATTTGTTTCCAGCACAGATACATTCGTTTTACTTCCTGGGCAAGAGCTTGCTGCTTCATTGCATGGCTTCAGCAGCAATGACCAGAGCACCAAACTTTCTCTCACTTTAAATTAGTCACCACTATTTAAGAATAATTTCCACACAACAGGTATATGAGAGGCCACAAATAGTTCATGACTGATGAGACAAAACCCTTCATACGTGCAGCTCAAATCAGGTTATATTATAATCTGTAAAACTAACACTAGCAAAAAATTACGTTACTATAAAGTTACTCAAAGAGCCAAACGCAGGTATTTTGTGATATTTTCAGAATTTTTTGTATTTCCTATTTACAGAATCAATGTGTGAATGAGCGTGTGCTTGTGCATGCATGTTTGTATGTCTTCCTTCTAGATAACTTTTAACCCTGTATGATTTCCAGAAAATTTAATGGTTTTATAAGAATCTGGGAGATAATTAAACTGTTGGAAGTTCAAAATTATAGTAGAATAGATATGTAAAACACCTTAGAGCTGCTTTTTTGACAGAATGGCTGCAGGCTATGCTGACTCTTTATTAATCACCAAGAAATTCTTACAGGAGAGCATTCTTGTGAATGCTCCAACCTCAGGAATAGTATCAGTACTACAAACCACTTCAGAAACTGTTGTACAAGTGAAAAGATCTTACAGAAATATTCCCATTTAGCCACCTATAAGGCAGTCAGATTTTTTTTCGGAAACAAGGGCTGCAGAATTAAGCATTAAAGCCAACAAGGGATGATAAGTAATAATAACCAGAAAGAATTTGCAGTGAGATAGTAGTCCTGGTAGACTACTAGTCCTGGGTAGAATCTTATTTAAGCTTAACAAAATATAGTCAGCACATGCGTTTTTCTTGATACTTAGTCTGCAGAGAAATAATTTGTGATTTTTTTTTCATTGAACACATTAATAGGGCCAAGCTGGTATCATAAATAATATATTCAGACTTTCTGACCTGTTACAATAGATCAGAGTGATGGAAAAAATGAAAGACTGAAGAAAATGTACTTGCCTTTTGAGGGGTTGAAAGTTCAGACTTTGAGTTTATTACTCCAAGTCAGAATTAGGTGGGGTGTTTTCTGCTGGGGTTATTCTTTTTTCAGGTGGAAAAGGAATACTTCAAAGTCAGGATACTTCTTTCAGGAGAAAATACCTGTGTCATGGAAGTATAGCATTCTGAATAGGAATAATATAAAAAATGCAAGTTAGAAGAAATTTTACAAAACTAAACTTCAAGTTATCTAACAACTAAATGAATGTGGAAAATAATTTTATTTAATTCTAGGCCTTAAGTATTCTTAGCCTTCCAGCATAAACTTTTATTGAGGTAGCTCTATATGAAACTCTAGACAGTATCATGCTACTGGGGAAAATTAAAATGCAAGTTTATCCTATATTCAAATGGTTTACTCCTAATTCTTGTTTTGTCAGTTGTCTTCTGTTCCTGTCTCAATAATGGCAAGAGAGGGGGAAAAAAGCTGGAAAAATATCTTGTCTGTAATAAAATGTGCATAAATATTATTAAACTGTTCAGAATTCAGGTTTTGCAAGACATCTCTTTGAAACATTGAGTAAATATTTAATTTTAGCTACATAATATTCAGTGGCATTTTGTTTGGAGATGTCGAAGTAAACCATCAGGCAGTTTTTGAAAACAGAAGGAATAACTCTGGGAGAAGCATCTGTAAAATACTTTATACTCTAATGTAAACTGTTCTGTTCACTGTAATGACCCCAATTTGAACTCTTTCAGAGTTTCCAGTGTTGATAAATAAGCATTTTTTAAACAACAAAGTTTATATATTGCTATTGTCGCAACAGTAACTGTAACATCCTTTTTCTCAAAGTACAACACTGCATACAATAGACCAACATGCAGGGCAGAGGCTTTGGGAAGGCTGCCCGGGGAAGGAGCATGACAGCACTATGCAGGAGCCACGAAGGGAGCACGCAGGAAAGCCCTGTTGCTTTCCACAACTTACAAAGTAATAACCTCAATTGTTTTTTCTGTTTCCTACATCTACCGCCACTTCATCTATCAAAACGGGAAGTAGTAGTCCTGTCCACTTTCCCATGTTGCTCAAGAAGCGGTTGGTTGAGTTGCAGCCCCTGTGCCCCCTGGTGCGATGCACTGCTGGTGTAACCTCCCTCCTGCCGTCCGCTCAGGGCAGCGCGTGTCAAATGCAGCTGATGAAGCTGACCTAGGAGTTTGTCACAAGTTGCACCTGACCAACGAGATCAAGGCGTGAGGGGGAGGCTACTTAAAGAAACTATGTTAGGAGTCATAGTGTCCGGGTCCAGGCTATACTTCTGTCACGTGCTCTGTTGAACAGCACGATCTGTCACACGTCCCACTGCTGTAGTGGGTTCCCATCATATGACCCAAAGCATGGAGCTGGGTTAGAGTAAAGTGGAATCTCTGTGAAAACACCATCGACACCACTGGCGAGCCTCCTGGCTGCAGTCCCCTTAAAGCTGTAGTTGTTTGAGCTGTGGATACGTTGAGAGGATTTTAGGGATAAAACTTGGCCCTTTGAGTTCTAAAATCTGTCAGGACATGGCTGGGAAAGTGAACCGAGTATGTAAAGATATTTATGCTTATCACCAGACCTGCTTACTACCAAGAGCTTTTACACTTACATGACTTCAACTGACCAAAAAAGGAGTCTAATTTCATGTGGGTTGCGTGTTCATTATTAATTTAAGTTTCACATTTTTAGTTATGAAAAATATTGTTTTGCTATTCATTTATATGAACCTTTTCTAAAAAAAAAAAAAGCAGTACTCTACATATCTGGGAGAGCAGTAAAAGAAATGTTTCCTTAATAATTCACTCTTTGTAGATCCCGTAAACCTGAAGCCATCAATAATGACATACTATAGTGGTGCCACTGACTAGCTAGGAGTGTGAAGCTGATATCCCAATATCTGTCAAAAATGTAGAGCAAAAGCTGCAATCACAAAACGGCGTAGAATGTCAAAGATATTGCACCATAAATGTTTATTACATTATGCATTTCTATAAAAGGTCTGGTTTATCACTGAATGCAATGACTGATTTTACCTCTTTTATATAAAACTAGATATTTGTTTACTCACGCTATTGAGCTATTTTTTCCACAAAACACTGCCTACAAATAACAACTTAATGTTAAATCATTTTATGTTCTTTGAGTGCTTCTAGAAATGTTGCTTTCTTTTTGTCTGAAAAGAAAAAAGGCAGGAAGACCTTAGCGACTTCTCTGTAAAAGTCAAGGTGTATTACAGAGTTATTTACTCCTTCATTTCCTTGAATTTCCATAAACACTGTGATTTGTTTTGATACAGTGATCTACTGCATGCCACTATATAGTGACAATAAGTGTTTTTGATATCAAGGTATAAATTTAGTCTTTAGTAATCTTGTAAGAAGCTTATTTCTATGACCTTATTGTGGTTGGCTGCATTAGCAGGTTTAGTGCAATAGGGAAGGAAGGGCACTAAGGAGGAGGAAAGAGACCTCATAATAAGCATGTTTGGTCCAGTTTTCTTTATAAAAAAAGGAAAAACAAATGTTGCTGCTGTATTCATGTGTTGTACAAAATCCTTTTTAGAAACGGAATGTGAAAAGGAAACATACCTGGCAATATTAAGTTATTTAGGATGTAATTATAAAAATGCAGACTACCTTGGGTTTATTTGCCAGAAGATAAATACTGATTTTGGCAACGCTCACATCCAGTATTATCATTCAGGTGTGTTTAAAGTGACCTATTAATCACTCAAATTTTAATGATTTCATGATTGCGAAGAAGACTATACCTTATGATACCCAGAGAGCGCCTTACTGACCATTGTTGGAATGATCGCAATTCTGTTCCTGTGGAAATTAGATGCTATACTATTATAATTTAATTATATGGTATATACTTTAAACTGCTCAGAAATAATGTGACTTTTGGCTTGGAAACAGTGATTTCACCTATGAATCTCATATATTCAAAACTTATTTCATGCAATGGTTCCTCCAAAGAGCAACATATACCCAGTTATAGAATATTTATAATTTTTCTGAAGAGTGTAGTTTCTCATAGTACCCTTTACCATGAAAATAGTACATTTCATCAGATAATTGATTGATAGACATAACTGATCCCTGTGAATGTATTTTCCTACCTCTCTGACCTTTTCCAGTAGAGCCCTGAGTAATCCTAAATTTTCATTTTTAACCTTGCTCTGGGTGAATTCTCGATTTCTCATCCATCACCTTTCTTATGAATAAAAATATCTGGGTTAGATTTCTTTCAAAGATCAGCCGAATTAGAGAATCCTCTGCTTACCAGTGCTGGGAGATCATAGCCACATTCAGAGTTGGTAGAGAAGATAATGGTGGCCTCGCTGGCATGACCTCAGTTGGTGTCAGAATTGAATTGTAGGCTGTTGTTTGCCTTCAACACTACCAGTGCTAGGCTGAAACAATTGCATGCAAGAGTTGGGGCTTGAATTAAAAATAAAAATAAAATAAAGTAAAAACAAAAACAAACAAAAAAACCAAACCAGCAAAACAAACAACAAAAAGACACTGAACCAGAATGACCCCAGCTAGCAGGGAACTGAGTTCAGTTCTCAAAGTCACTGGCAGTAATTCAGTACGGGGAGTGATGTCTTTGAGAAAAGCTGCCAAGAGGCCTGAAAATTATCTACCAGTCTGAGACGTACTTTCTTAGAGTGGCTGATCTCTCGTAGATGATTAAGCCCTTTCAGAAAAGCTACTTAATGTTATAAATTGATTCTCTTCAGAAACTGTGAGGAAGGAAGACACACTTGAAGAGAGTTAAGAATTAAACAAAGAGGCAATTGAGGGGTTTGCAGGCATGTTTTCAATAGCAGTTTTACTCCCTGGTTACCAGCTCCTTACTGTGCCATGGGGGGACACATTGGGGGACACAGCAGATTTTGGTTTGGGGTTCTTTGCAGGGATTTGGGGGTTTTTTCTGCATACTCCTTAGCTGTCTGATGCCAGCCAAAACAGATTGTTCAAATATAATCCATATTAAAAATACTTTCAACAGACTGTTAAGAGTTTGAAGGCCTTCGTCTGGGCGGCAGTGAATAATCAGAGCATTGGCTATTTCTGGCCTGCCTTAGTTCTACGGTTCTGTGCTCTTTAGTGGTTGCTGTAGCTATCCAAGGGTTTACCATAAGAGCTAGCACTTGAATAATGCGATAAGAGCCCTGAATATAGGAAACGTTCATGCAAAGGGCAAGTCTCATGCAGCAGGAAATCCCAGTTATCCCTTCTAGCCTGTGCTCTCAGCCAGCCACATCTCTGCCAAAGCATACCATAGGAAAAGGACATTCCCTTACACAGTTACAAGTGCTTCATGATCAGTGCGGGGCACCTCCAGCACAACTGTTCTGCTTCCCCTCAGGGGTATATTTTTTAGACGATTTTAGAATTAACTTTGCCAATGGCCTTTCTGTGGGATCCTTTTGGAGCCTATATCCCTCGTCCATCTCCAAGAAATAAGATGCGATTTCGCTTTTTGAAGTCCTACAGGTATCTCTTCTAGTGGCTTACAGTGTAATTGACAGTGATAATAGTTGCAACTATGGCTCTTTTTTATTCTTCTATAGGATTATAGTATATAAAAATTTGGAAATGTCTTGTATTAATTGTGACTCTCTTGAGCTCATAAAGGCTTTGCTGAACATGTATGTCAGGAAAATAGTAATTGTTTCTGTGTGATTGGAAAATATTATGAATAAGTGACCATGGAAATTTATGAAACTGCACTTTTCAAGCAAATAATAATTTTGAATCTTTTTTGCACTCCAAGTTGGGGAAAAAGTAGATTAACATTTATGTCAGTGTTCTTATAAAAATATTAATTCTAAATATTATCAGTACTTATTATAACTAAACATATTTAGTTCTAAATATGCCACACTGATACAACATACCAAATCTGAATTAATATTTATAGTTGAAGGGCTTTTGCATAACCAGAAAACCATGTTTGTTAAATATTTCTGTGTTCAACATTTTAAAAGTATTACCAATGAGAAAAACATGCAGATTCTATTTTTTCCTTAGCTCTTATTTAAAAATAACAATAGCAAAGTATGCTTTCCACTACTTATCATACTGCTCTTTGCAATTGAACGAATACTTGTTTTCCAACTTCCTTGCTTTTATCTATAATAGATGCAGTATACATTTTCAAGTATAAAATTCTTCAGAAAAGATCCTCCCATTTGTATATAACGTATTGAAGAACTTACTACATATCATCTTAATGATAACTTTTTAATATTAATTGATGCAACAGTCACATTCGTTTGCACATGTCTACAGTATCAAATGCCCAAAAAGCTAAATGCTTTATGTAGGATTATCGATAGCAAACACATCTATGTGAAAAAACCTGGCTACAGGTACAGGTACCAGGTACAGTCCAACTTCTCTCAAGTGTTTTCGTTTGCAAAAGCTAGGTTTTTCATGCGGAGGGAGCTGTTTTTATGACAAAAAATAATAATAACAGATAAAGGGATTTTAATAGAGAATAAAAAGATGCTATCTATAATAGTTTCTAAAAGTTCAAAACTGGATCATATAATTCAGTTGAGATTCTCTTAAGGCAATCTTATCATGGATTTTTTTGCTTAAAGAAAGCTACTCATGTTTCTTTTGCAAACTTATATCGATGTTTCAGAAGTAAAAAGAAAAATATTTCAGGTAGCATGTTAATATAGGATCTGATTATTTTGATGATTAACTTATGTAAATACAGCACATTGTCTAATTTTTCAATTTAACAAAGTGAAAATAGTCTTAAAAGTTGTTAATAAAAATGAAAAGCAAGGAACTCTTATCTAAAGTCCAGAGGTGTGAATGAATTTTGTCTTACCATAGAGAAAGTGTTATATGTTTGTTTTTCAGGAGCTTTAAAGAATTAGCATGAGGTTGAAGATAATTTTATAAAAACGGGGTCATAGTTGTATTATTGAATGTGAGCCATTTTTGTTTTTACTATTTAATTTAACTGTAAGTTTTGACTGAGAAGAGGATTAAAAATCCTTAGTATACATATTGCCATGTCACTGCCATGGCTCCATTCACACTGTAGGTTATATTTAGAGATCTACTACAAAATTTTACAGTACCCGGTCCCTATGTAATTTAATAACCTTGTTTATGTCAACTGACAGTTCTGCTCACATCACTCAACTATCTGATGTCAAGGGGCTTTGGTTTCTAAAACTGAATACCAGATAGTACCATCCAGGTTTTCCATGATGAACATTGTTTAGCAAACCATGCTGTTCTACTTCATAATCTTAATTTAAATTGTGAAGTTGGCCGTGATTTTAAAATTTCTTTTGCTACATTTTTGGCAAAAAACATAGTATTTCTTCTGTGGGATACTCAGAATCTATTGATTAAATGGACCATTATGTTTTAATTTGCATATTTCATTTTTGGGAGATTCTGTGATACATTGATGCCCCCTTATAGCCAAATAGTGATTTGAGTTTCTTTGCCGATCGGCAAGTGCTGGGGTTTTCATCCTTCAGAAGGTGCTGTAAGAGCGAGGCTAATGCAAGTTTTCCCAGAGTAGGAAAAAATATGCCTTGAGACAATGCAGTTTTTCTAGGAAGAGCTGGAATGCAATGCAGTCACTTAGAGCTCCTCCTCCTCTGCCCTTCCCATCAAATAAACCATAGCTTAAAGCCTCAGCAAATTGTACTGAACAAAAACAGGAAAGCAGACCAAAAAAACTGGTAGAGATTCACTTATGATTCACTAAACACCAGAAACGCAAGAATTCACAGCATTAGATGTAGAGCCAAGGCCAGGAGTCGATACTTCACAGATGAGGAAACTCAGGAGACTGCCAAACCATTTCACAATTTCAGTATATTTTTGCAGGCAGGAGAAGGAGGAGGGTTGTTCAGTTTTGTAGGGAGGTGTGCCCATCCTGCTTTCTGGCAGATGAACATTCTTCTAGTCCAATACAAACAAAATATCTGTAAATCTTTGTTATGTTTCCAGAACTCACAGACAAGCTTACATCTTTTCCTTTTTTTTCTTTTTTTTCCTTTTTTATTCCTTTCTTCTTAAAGCCTTGAGTCTCTCTAAACTGAAGCACACCTTATTTCCTGAAATGCAGACAGGAATTTTGTTTCCTGCTGCATTTAGCATTGCTCAGGAAAATATCACTAGATGTGACTGTAAAAACTGAGTCCTGATAGTAGCACAGTTATGCTTTAGAGCCTCCCAAGACCTCCGGAGAACGGATAGAGAAAGAAGCCTTGTTCATGACCTCTAAGTTCTATCACGCATGGATGGAAAAGAACTAAAGCACTTATCAAAATTTCCTGTACATAACCGAGACGTATGAATAAGAACATGTTATATGACACTCAATCCTGCTAGATGCTGAACACTCACATCTCCCACTGACTTAATGACAGGTCCTCAGGACCACTTAGAAGATTTCTCCAGAGGCAGCAGGATCTGCCCTGATTGTCTGGCTGGTCATTGAGTCTTTTTTCACAATGAAGGTTTTGTGAATAACTCAGAGTGAAAATCTGCTGAGTAAAACCTGTTTGTGGAGACTGTTCTGTAGAGATTGTAAGCTCCAAAGTAAAATGGGTGTTATAGAGAAATGACACTGGCAATAGTATGCATTAAATTGAATAATTAAAGAATTAATAAGTTCATTAAATCATTGCAGTGTCAGAACTACATCTTCATTTGGTTAGCTATGAAGATACACTTCCTGAGACAGGAATCATGAAACTTGTATCTTCATATGGAAGAGAAAGGAAGGTTCTTTGTTGTTTTATGTGAGCTTCTTTTGCTCCTTCCTCTGCTTTCTTTCTGTTTTTCTTCTTTGGCTGCCATCTGGCATATTTCCCTGGATTAGAGGAATGGTCATGTGGCTGAAGCTACTGCCAACACCACTTCTGCAGCCAGCTGCTCGTGGCATTCATACATAAGGAGGCAGATTCCCTCCTGCCAGATAATTGTACTCCAAGCCACTAAACTCTCTGGAGCTGGGCTGGAAAGTGGAATCACTCTCTCAAACAGCAATTTTCAGGAATCCCATCTCTAAAGGGATTTCTTAATGATGTCAAAGCTTTCTTAGTGAGCAGAGTGTAATATTCTAACTTTTTTGTTATTATAAGCCTTGTAATGAAATGGGAATAGAAACCAGATTARAGATTATTATTTTATGTATTAGGGATTAGAATAGCAAGGCATATTGCTAGTCAGGTTAAGTAGCAGTAGGAAAGCAGGCGCACGTGACTCTTGGTGTTGCTACAGACTTACGTCCTTGACAAAACTGCCTAGAGAGTCCCTGATAATGACTAAATATAAGGAGTCTCTACACCATTTCCTAAAACCTCAGAAAGACAAGTCCCAGTCCATAGGTCCCATAGTCCATAGGAAAAAAAAACAGAAGACGAGTAACATGTTCAAAAGTTTCAGCTTTTGCTTAAATTTCTCAGTTGTAGTTGATCCTCACACAGATAGGTTGAGTGAGTCTATCACAGTGGGACAGGTTGAGTCTGACAGTGTTTCTTATTGCTGCTTTGGACTAGTATTACCTGAGAGCTTACTCTGTGGGATTTTGTTGTTCTTGCTACTGCCTTGGAACTGTTTTAGTTAGTGTGAAATAAACAGAAAACTGAAGTATATCTATAGGTATTTTATCAACAACTTTTTTCCAATTTATGCTTAAGTAAGTTCTAACAGCCTAGACTGATGCTAAGCCAGAACCTGTATGAATAACCATCAGGAAATGTTCTTTTATACACAGTGAAGTAAATTATGATGACTAGTGTTGCTACGGTTTACAATAAATAAATGGCTGGGCTGGGCTGTTTGTGGCTGAAACAATCCCCATACAAAGCTGGCCCTCCAGATTAGGCTGGGAGCAGACATTAGAATCCCTTGGGATGCAGAAAAAGATTACACCAGCCATAAACACCAGGAAATACACAGTTTGATTTACAAATTTTAGATGTCCATGGATATTTATGTTAATGTCAGGACTATCTGACTTGCAATTCCCTGATGTATAACAAATTCTAGGAGCACTATAAATAGATCTATCATTCAATCTGATACCAAATACATCAGGA
Organism: Phoebastria nigripes; assembly: GCA_035582835.1. Lineage (NCBI taxonomy): Eukaryota > Metazoa > Chordata > Aves > Procellariiformes > Diomedeidae > Phoebastria > Phoebastria nigripes. The sequence goes on along the minus strand of JAYKAV010000467.1, from coordinate 960,485 downwards.
ACAAGCTGACAGTAGTTCAGCATGTACCATGTCAAAATGTTGTAATTAATTTCTAGATACTGCATTAAACAAGAAGAAAAGTGGTAGGGGGGTAACCTAAAAATGTTTATTTTATGCCACTGTAGAATATGTTTATGTCCATTGTGGATCTGAATAGATTTTTTTTTATTGCAAAGGAAATTGAAAAACTGGAATTTCTTATTGGAACTAGTAAATACAATTTATTTCTGAGCCCCAGAAACAACTAAGGTCATTTCATGTTTCAGTTGTCTCTATGAAAGCCATATGTGAGTGTTAATTGAAAACTTCTGCAATATGCTAAAAGGTAATTTAAGGGTCTAACGTGCCTTTCTTCATGAGGCAAAAAAGAAAAAAGGAACGGTCTGGCACACACAACAGTCTGGTATCCTTAGCCATAGGGGAGTTGTTATATTTCATCACAGCGGTGGACCATGCCAGCTAATCCAGATCCCAGGCTGTGACAGCAGCAAACATTTGAGAGAGAACAGTAAGAAACTTGGTGGTTACAGTATAATCTTCCTTGAGGGAGAATCTCCTCAACATCTTCAGTAGTTCCCTATGTCTAAGTACTCCAGAACTCTCCTTACTGTGTGTATTGCTTACTCTAACAAGTCTGCGTATTTTATTTATTCGCACCAAATTTGGATCATTTTTTAATTAAAAAGTTGCTGAATTTTTGGCTTCAGCAGTATGTTTTGACACTCACTTCCACAGGTGAACTCTCTGCGATGTGCAGGAGTTTCTTCATTCTGTTGTTGCCTTTTGCCGTAGAACGTTTTAAGTAGTATTGTGACCTTATGTTGCTAAAGGGTTAGTTGTTGTTTTATGTTTTTGTATACCACTCTTGCTCAACAGCTTTCTAAGTAATCTATATTTTCACTGCCTCTTTTCACATGGAAAAATTTTGTGTCCATATCATTCATGTTGCAGATCTCTTAACGCCTCCTCCTATTGCAATGTTCCTTCTAATGCAGAGTGACTAGAAGTAAACCCGGAGCTTCTGATGAGGACACATGGTCTAGATAAATTATAATATTCCTATTCTCATGGAAATATAATTTTAATAACGTTTCTATTATAACATTTCCATTATTACCCTCCATCTCATTTCTGATATCGTTTAACAGATTTGCTGATTAACTACTTTTGAGTCATGAGTAATAACCTCCCATTCCATTAAATACCTGGCAGTGTCTGTACTGACCACACCATATTCTGTGTTTTTAACCCTGTTGGAATAGTCTCACTTCCATTACTGTGTACTTTTTCTCTTGTTCCATGTATGCCCATTCTCTTTCCTCTGAGAATTTTACAAGGACACAATATTGAGTGAAGGCAACAGGGATCACTGCAGGAGGTAGAATTTCAATGTCACTGGAAATTTTGCATTTCTAAAAGAAAAAAATCCCTTGTGATGAATAGCCAGTTTTACACAATTTTCTGTGGGAAGAACATTTTTTTTTAAGATAATGAAATATAAAATATGATTTAGATTTTTTTATAGCCTGTCTTCTTCAGGATTCCTGACTTGTTAGGAGGTTAGAAAGTCTTTCAGGCAAGCTGCCAGGTTCCAGGCAACCGCAGAAATCGGGGGTCTCAGCAGTAGGAGGAGACAGATGCTTCTCATCAACATACTCATACAGTTGGTCATTATATACATGTATATTATATATACAGTATGCACACACACACGCATATGTGTGTGTATATATATCCTACATTAAACTGAGTAAACTATCAGAAGTTTGCCAGGAAGAAGCTGAACACACAGTACTTACTTTACTGTTTGTTCACAGGAACTCAGCTTTYCTTTATTTATTTTACCTTTGCAACATTTCAGTCAATACTCGGCACTTTAGTGGCTTAGGTTTCACAGGCTTTGGTACAAATTTCTGTTGAAGTTATAAAAGTAAAATGACACAGCAGAACAAACAACAGCAACGCCCAAGAATATCTGTTGTCTCTCCCAAGCATCAGATAAACTCCTTTTAACACTAGCTGAAGTTATTTAGCTAGTGAAGAAACCTAAAATGAAAGAAAGCAAAACTGCTTAAGTGGGATATAGTTGCCTCCAGATGGAGAATGGGAGGCCTCATATTTTCTTCATTATAACAGATGTAGGTGAAGCCAAATATAAAAAAGAAAAATACAAAATAACTCCAGCTCGATTACATATGTATTACTCTAATATATCTTATGAGTTACCCTGTGAATCCAACTTAATCTGCAGTTGTTGTGAAGCGAGCCGTACCAGATACTTCCATGTCCTCATGACACTTCATCTGGAGGCACCTTTTCGTTCCCCAAGCTCTTTCCAGACATGACTACGCACCTGCAGCCCTTGTTACAAGCAGCTACAGAAGTACTAGCACCAAACAAAAGCACTTGGGCAGATTGACACTCTTCAGTAACTTTCTTTCCTCTTGCTTCATCAGGAATTATATTTGGTTCACATCAGATCTGCTGTGAAAAGCCTCTCACCTGCAGAGAAAACACAGGGAGTTCATGCTCCAGGGGAAAGTTTGCCAGTTTCTTAAGTGGTGAATTCTCTGCTTCTGTATATGACCATTTTAGGTGTACAGAGCACAAGGAGGATGGCTGGCTGGCTGCAGCTTTCGTCCCTTCCAAAGGGGAACGCATGCCTAGGGAACAGTACATCAGGGTTGGTTGTTTTGTTTTGTGGTGTTTTTGGTTTTTTTTTTTTCAAATTAGAAACACTCTAGTCTCTTCTGTTCAATTTAAGTTCTCTTTTCCTTCTGACAAACTGAAATGTGGCAGTACCTGGAATGCATAATTGCCAATTAAAATATTGCAGATGGAGCAGGATTTGCTGCTCGGACAGCTCTGGGGTAAGGCAGAAGCATCATGTAGCACTATGCAAATGATGCAGTTTTCACCTTAATTCATATGACACTAATAGGTGTGGATATTTTCTTATGTTTACTTGGTTTTCCTAAGTGTGTGAAACATGTTTCAACTTATAGGTAACCATCCAATTACATAATTTTTCCTTGCTTTTTCCTCCTCTTACTTGTAAAATAAAAAGAAAATGGAATATGGTCATGCAAACATTAAATGGGAAAAGCAGAGAAATCAGCTGTTTTAAGCAACAAACTTCATCTGTTTTATATCATGCTTTGGAAGCCAAGCCAAATGTTTCAACATCATTTGCACTCCATTGAACCAGGGACTGAACAGTCAGAAAATTGATAATTTGAAAACTGGGGTATGTCTGTAAAACAGTAGAAGTAAAATCCACTGAGTTAGGCTTTTACTGGTGGCAGAGGAGAAAATTAAGTTTCTTCTAAACATTGTATAAGGAAAACACTCYCATGAATTTGCTGTGAGATATCTGGAAGTGATGGGTTCCTGAACAGAAGCGTTATTGACACCTGAGAATTAGGAAGAAGTTTACATTATACTAGCATGTGTGGTTAATTATGTCAGCCTTCCGAAACAAAGTATTGATTTTTGCAGATATTTTTCTATTTCAAATAGAAACAAAAAGACATTCATGTAATTTCTTAACATCAATCCTGGCATCCAGATGTTTCCTTTAATGAGGGAATCATGCAGTCTTAATGAGCATGTAAATTGCAAACTGTATTTGTTCCATGTTTCCTCTTGGCCACAGTCTCTGTTTAAGCTCTCTCCCACATGACACAGTACAGTGTATATTGGAACATGGCATATTTTGAGGTTTATCCGAATTTGGCATAAAAAGTAGTTCTGTTCTCTGATAAACTCTGCTCAGGATCATAGAAAACAGAAGGAATTCTAGCCAGAGTAGTTTTGCAGTGCAAATTCAAGCACATTTTAATGCCAAAATAATACTTATTGTTTATAGATAAGAATATTAATGATATAACACAGATGGTATACTAATTTATACTTGGGGCCAATAGCAAAATGTAGTGTGATCTCATTAAAAATCTGTTTCAAGATACAGACAAAATTTCATCCTCACATGCAGAGAAACAGATACCTTTGTGATCCACGAAGGGCTTAAGTTCTGCTGTCACAGTTCTTCCTGCTTGGCTATCCCTGCTAGGATATCATAAAAAGATATAAAATTTTAATTATGCTGTGCATACTTTTCAGTCTGGACTCCTAAATACACCAAATATTAGCCTGCAAATCTGTATAAAATTTAAATAGAAATATGTAGTAATCCAGGTAGTGTCTGTTAAACACATAATCATACCATGATATGATTGTCTTATCCACGCTCAATGTCAAAAACTGTATGTTTCTTTAAAATTTTGATGTGAAAGCTCTTTTTGAGGTAGCTTGACACTATCAGGAAGTCCTAGCTGGACTGGTTTTAGTAAGTGCCATGTGAGGGCCCTGATTTTTCCTTGGTTGTATCTACACAGTGAATAAAACAGCCCAGGAATCCTTCCAGCTGGTGAACTGGCACTAGCTGGCATGACAAGGCTAGTGTCCATAACACTAACCTCTCCTGCTCCCCGGAGCAGAATGTGAGGGGACAAAATACTCACCTGGAGAGGTCCTTGGTCCAGGGCTCAGGTGGTCCATGGTAGCCTCCAAACCAAGAAGGGTTTACTCCCTTTCTGCTCCATTAAAATAAACCAATCACAGTTTTCTACTGGACTGTATTATATTCTGCTTGATTATATTACAGTACTGTCAACTCCAATGGTTTTTAATTATGCCTTGGAGAATCACAAGAGTTTGTTTAAAAAGTCTTTTTTTTTTTTTTTTTTGTCCTCAAGTGGTTAAATCTAAAAGGGTTTCCCAAAACCAGAAAAGACAGGAGCTTTCTTAAGATGCAGTTTGAGAATTTCATCTAATAGCTGGACTCGAGGAGCTTTAAGGAAAATACTGTAGTCTGTGAGACTGGAAATAACATTTCAGAGCTTGGCAGGGCAGGATAATGTGACTTCGACAGTCACACCCTGAAAACATTATTTATCTAAAATTCTACTTTTCACAGCACAGAGGGTGGAAGTGTGACGCAGGCTGCTCCTCACGATGCCCTACTCTTTCTTCTGGAGTTCAAAGTGGAAAGTTGTTACGTGTTAGTATAAGGGATTCACCAGGCTGCTATTAGTATGCAAAGCTCACCAGCCTCTTCTTCCCTGATATTCTTTCAAGATGTAGATTTCCCAGCTTTATAATGGGACTGTTTTAAGATGTAAAGAAAGCAGCAGACAATCCTGGAAAAGCTGTGCTCTCTCCACTGAGAGATTTGCTAAATTTGCAGTCTCTTCACCCTTTCAAAGGAACAGTTGATCTTGGACCAAGAAGATATTTCATAATTTGGACCATTCATTTTGAATTAATTTGTCATTTTGACTATAGTTTATAATAGCTAATATAAGTTTAAACAAAGGAGGATAAAAAGCAGTCAGAGAATGTCAGTGAAAATTATTTATTGCAGTGCAGAACTGTCTGATGGAGCTGCAGTTTGCCAGCTTCTTAACTTTGATAAAGAGAAATAAATGGATGTTATTAGCAATTTATTGTAAATATTATCTCATATGATACTTCTAAATGGTTTAGATAACATTTCTTTTTGGTACAATGTATCTTTTGATCCTGGAACATTTAATTTACCGTTAAATATCATACACTCTGTTACTATAAAAGGATAAGAGTAAAACTGCTTCCAAGTACACAGTGTTTCAGTAAGACATGAGCTTGTTCATGCCAGCTCTTCGGGTTTACAGACAAAGTCACCTCCCTCAAAATAGCTGCTTTAGGAGTTACGGTAATAATGTAAAGCAATGTAAAGCAGTTTGTGGTAACAATGTAAAGCATTCTTAGACATCTGCATTAGAAGTTCTACAGCTCTTTGGTGCAGCAGCATCATTTTTGCATTTATACTGAATAGGTTAGGAAAGTGAAGTATGAGTATACAGTTAGAAAGACATTATGGCTCTACATACTTAAGGAAAGGGATTTTTTTAATAAATTTTACATCTGTAGTTTAGGAACATTTTTATACTCCATATTTTTATGTATAACCTAAATAATTGTTTTTCATTGTAGTTGTTATCTATTCCTATTCCTTAACTGAAGTCATTGCAGAATTTCTGCCATGTTTTTGGAATTTCTTTCTGGCTAACAAATTGCCTGCTTTAGTTACCTTCTTTCTGTTTGTTGTGTCACTATGTATACGTAATAGCACTACGATTTGATTTACCATTAGTAGAGTAACACTTTGTTCATAGCACATTTATGGAAAAATCTTCTATTTTCATACTTGGCAGGAATATAAAGAAAATGTTGTCTTTAGTTTTTGTATTTCTAATAATCTAGTGATTTGCTTAGGCTTTGTCAACATCTCTTTAAGTTAAAATTCAAAATAGTCTGATATTATTTTTCATCTACAAATGTTGGGTTACACAGTAGCATCTTAATACCTGTGGACTGAAAGCTGCAAATTAAGAAATGGGTAACTGCATAAAATTCAGAGGAGTCACAGAATCAACTTTTACAGCTTTAATACCCAGCTTTCATTTGGCTACATGACAGAAAAATACGGGGCAAAGAGTGGAAAGGAGAGAAGAAAGAACTGTTAGGGGGAGAAAAGCATGCAGATGAAAAAGGTGGTATACTACAGTGACGTACGACCACTGTCTAAGCTATCATTAGCAAAAGCTGCATCATACTGCTGCAGCTCAATTCTTTTATTTCTCCCTTTTGCAGGGCTGAAATCACTTCCCAGCTCTAGAGCCTTTTGATCTGTAATACCTGCCTTTAGCAAAACAAGATTTGCAGCTCCTTAGGAACAGGAGTTCCTGGAGGTGACAGTCTGCCCCACTAAGTTACCTTCATGGATACACCTTACTGACTTCAAGAGATCAAGATATACATTCCCCTTCCCTGAATATAAATTAACCTGTTAGAATTATTTATATAATAAATAATGAATAATTTGTGTAGTGGCCAGACATAGGTCAGAGCCACCCCAAGTTGCCAGTAAAAGCAGCACCTTGATTAGAGTCATTTGACAGCTTCATTACGGTTTTCAAGGCAAAAATTTATGGAAAATCCCTAGCTGTTTTGTAGACAAACATGGCAGGCCAGTGGTACTGCCATGCAGAAAGTTCCTCTTCCAGGCCTCAGACCGTATTCGTAAAATTTTTACATCGTTGTTTATCAGCTCTATCTCTCTCACAGCCACTCTCATTGCAGAAGCATTTATTTAATTTCTTTTTCAAAGCAACACTACCATGGTGAATTTAGTATCAAGACAAAAGATTTTGTTTGTGGTTCTTGCTGACAGATTTTCAGAATGTATAAACTACATGTTAATGCCTCCGTCAATTAATTTTAATAAAAAAAGAATGGCAAAAACTTAAAGACTTTCTAAAGAAGACCTTTTTAATGAAAGAAATACCATTTAAGTAATGCTACTGGAAACTTAATTTACAGACTTAGCTGCCTTACTGTCCAGGTCACCAAAGTGGCCTGCAAGTGCTGACATTTCCTGGAATATCAACTCATAGGACCAAAACAGCATTCCTGCTCCACATGTGCCCTTAGGTCTGTACACTTTAAAGCAGTAGGCACTTTAAACCGGTACTACTTGAGCTCCTCCCTCTTTGAACCACTGCAAAGTGATCTAGTCAACACTGTAAAATTTACATCGTGTAAAATATCACCTTGAAACCTTGCATTTAATTTTCAATCCTTCTGAGATGGTATTCAAAGTTAGTTTTTGCTGGTGAGGAAGTCAAGAGTTTTTGTTGTTACTGCTTTCCATTTTTAGTTCAAATACAAAACTTGTACTTAATTTTTCCTCTCCAAAAAAGAAAAATTCTGGAGGCCTAGTTAAACTAGACAATGCAGTGCAACTATAAAAACAACCATACATTTTACTTGTAATTTGGTATGCACTGAAGTTCATGAGCAGTCTTCTGTAGCACACTGCTGTTACTGTCCAGTGTGTTAGACAGACCAAAGTACAGGGAAAAATTTTCAGGAATTGGCTCTTTGACATCTATTTGATTTGGTTCAGCTTTGAGACTTGCGTGTTTTCTGAGAAAGTCGTAAAAAATTATGAAATAGTGCTGAGGAAAAAAAATGCTGAGCTAGTTCAGCTTCTTGTTAATTATACCAGCAAATTTACAGGTAAAAATGCTTTCCAAGATACATGTGAAACGATGTTAACTGAACTGAACTGAACCTATCTTGCTGAGATGACTGTCAGGAAAGTGACATACCATAATAAATAATTCAGATTGATTAAAACCAAGGAAAATACCTGGACTGCGAGAGGTTTTGAGAATCATTTAGCATGAATTCAAATGGATATCATGGGAGTATGGATATCTTCATATTTCTAACTTTTGTATGTTGGGAGAGAAAAGTGACAGCAGAGCACACATGAAGAAAGATACGCCCCTGAGGTGTGAAGAGGGTCTCCAGTTGTTCATCCAAATACAAACCTGGTTAATTAAGCTGCAAATGCTGTGGCTCATTCTTCATTATTTATTTTATTTTTTGTTGGTGATAGTTATCATATTTTAAAATAAAAACATAGGGCCATATATGTTAGGTGAGTTTTCTATCTTACTCTTCCTGCAAACTGACTTTTAAGAAAGTATCATAATATATTATTGGTGGTGCTTTTTTCTCTACCAATGTAAATAGCCACTCAGTTTACTGTTTGTTTTTCTGTGCTTTGTTTTTTCCTATAACATAGAGATGGTGTTTGCTGAAGTTATAATGCAAAATGAGACAGGAAAGTGTTATTAGCAATCATCAACTTAAATTTATAATTCAGTTGCAACACAGTAAAAATCAGTGTATGTACCTAAAATCTGTCATGTAAACTAAATGTATTGAGCAGTTAAATATCACTTTGTGTACTTAATAGGCATGTCTGCTATAGCAGGGCTTAGTCCTTCAGGAATAATGGCCCATCAGCTGAGCCTGAAAGAGATCCCAGACTGATTTCAATTATGGATAAGAAAATAAACAATAGGGGCAGAACTGAGATCTGAAGTCTAAATTGAAGAAAAGCAAGTAAAGTATTATTGGAGCATGTTCTGTAAGGTCTTATTTTAAATGCCTTTTTTTTTTTTTTTTTGGTGGTAGTAGTAGTATTTATTTATAATATGTGTCATGTTTTCCACTTCAGGGAAAACAGGTTACTTTTTTGAGTGTTATACCTACCAAGGGAAGACCAACATATACGGTTGCTCCAGTGTAGCTGCTCCATCTTATCAAAAAGGCTTATGTTAAAAAAGCTGAAGAGGGATAACTTTGAATGTGGTGCTCTCATGCATATTCAGATTTAAAGCGCAGATTCATGTCTACACCAGAGATTACAATTACTGAAGTTCTATCAGTTCCATATATCTGTGGATAAATCCCTGCAGGAGAGAAAGACTCAAGTTATTAATTTTGTTTTAAATACTACTTATTGCAAGAGATAAAAGACCAAATAAGTTTCATATTCAGACTAAAGCCAGACCAAAACCAGGATATGTGAAGGATGAAAGGATGACTGTATTGTAGGAGGCCTTAAGGTTGTTTAGAAAAGTGATTTAACTATTCTGATGTTCAATGGCTTTTTTTCATTAAGATTTCAGTTGCTGATAAGAGTTGAAGAGAACTTTGTGTCAGGGAAATAACTCATGTTTTTCTAAAGCTCCAATGCATCTTTTTCTTATTCTTTCCTCTAATGCCCCTTTAACCCCTTCTCCACCTTTGTATACTGAGCTGAAGGAGTATTTTAAATGGCATTCTCAGAAAACAAAACAAAACCGGAAGGATTTGACTGAGCTATAAAGACAAAATTCTTAGGCCCACAAGGAGAGTTTTAATGTTTTCATATGTTAAGAAGGCCAACGCATGTCCAAAGCCACCACAATCAATATCTTTCACAACAGAAATATCAAAATCCATAGACCCTACATCTGCTCCTCTTCAGTGTAATATACTTTATCACATGCACTGGATGTCGTTGTAGAAACCATGTGAGTCAAAATACACAAGTTCTGCAATCTAGAATCATCTTTCTGAAGCAATGGAGGAAAGTCAGAAACAACAGCAGCCATGTTGTATCTCATCCCTCAGTGTGACACACAAAGGACACCTAGCAATATCTTCAAAAGGCAAGCCTGGGAATTAAAAGTTGTCATTTTAATGGACACTAAAATTAATAGAATTCACAGAGACATTGTTTTTTTCATTCTTATCTTTTCCCCATCCTCCCACTGGCCACCTTCTATTCTATAGATGATGTTTCTTTCTTTTTGCTCTCTATGGATCTGCTATTTCTTCCCTTTCCAGCATCTCTTTCTTCTTATAGGTACTGCATTTTTTTTTCTCTAGGTCTAATTAATGAACAGAATTAGATTATACTAAGAACACATTTGGTTCTAATTCATATTAGTCTTTTGTTTACTGCTTCTTAGATCTAGATGAAAGGATTGTGTATGTAAACTTTGTTCTGTTTTTCTAGTACTGTCAACTCACTTTTTGAAAGACATCTTCTGCAAATCTGACTTTTCTAGAAATGTCTTGCACTGGTTATGAAATTACAAAATTAAAACACTTAAACTCTGGTTTTTTGATACTACAGATTTCATTGTCAGTATCTACATTTTTTAAAACTTGGATTCAGATCCTAGAAGAATAGTCTCAGATCTTGCTGTTTTATTTCATAAAACAAAACAATCCTTCTCTGACATCCTTGTTCTTTTAGAAGTTAAGAGCAGACATTGTTTTGGTACAAATAGCTGCTGGCCCACATTTCGGAAATGGTCATCCCTACCAAGGTTTTGAATGAGTAGACCTGAAGGTACTCTGTGCATTCCTGAGAGCTTAGCCTCCTCCCTGAGACCTCTGAGCCTCCAGTGGTATGTAGGCTGGCACACATCTGTGTCAGGCAAGGCAGCCACAGATGTTACTGCTTCGTTCGCTGGGACTCTGCGTGCAGGGGGTCCTGTGTTAAAAAAATATGCATATCCTCAGACAAGAGGACATGAATCCTTTATGAACTGCAAAGCTGAGGACTGCAATCATAATTTTAGTAGCTGTGGCTTTTAAATGGGTTTCTAATTTGCTTGAGTTAAAATAATGTTTTTCTGTTTCTAGGTTATTCTCTTTCTCTAGATAGTTGAAAATTTATTAAAGATTAGAAAGATTCTTGAGTCTTTATTTTCCTTAGGTGCCTTTCTGAGAAAGAATATTGGCAGAATTAGTGGTTGTTATAATCTCCTTCTGTGTAAGCCTTTTCAGAAGAAAGATTTCTGCCCAGAGCTTTCTCAAAAATGGTGACTTTTTGAACCATCCGGCCAAGGGTCGTAAAGCAAGTAATCAGCAGAGGGTTTGAGTGGGAAAACTGTTATGCTAGATGGAAAAACAGTGCAGATGCAAACCATGTGTTAGGAGAACTTCCAATGCGCTGTTTGGAGGACTTTGGACAAGAAGGATTGGGATAACTAAGCTTCAAATGTTCAATAATAAAATTATTAAATTCATTAACACTGTTAAATACAGTTTAAAGTAAACGTTGAAGAAGTCATAGTTTTTCAATTGTACTCAGCACAATATGTATTAGATTGAGAATTTATTAGGCAAAACGTCCTAGTAGCATATCCTTATCTTTGCAAGAATGGCATCCTAACTGAGAAATGTTTTGTATGCCACGACCTTTTTTTCAGTTGTAAAAGGCAAAAGTGAATCATTTATTTGTGTTCTTGTCCAAAATAACAGAACACGATGGAGAGAAACAAAAGGGCAAAAAAATCTCAGCCAATTTTTCTCTTCTTAAATGTCACCTTATCTGAGTGTTGATCAGCTGGACATGACTTTGCAGGACTGAGTTTATTTACATATATAGAAGTTGCTTAAACAGCAAAAATAAATTTCAACATTTTATAACTTCGTATTCCAGAGACAGAAATGTGCCTCTCGCTGTGATCTGTAAAACTGCCAGTGTATTTTGAATGCTAGCTCAAGTTAGATAACAGTTATGAAATATGTGCCTATGAGCATGGAATATTTTAAAAGATATTATTACAGCCAACATTTAATGTCAGTAGTAGTCTTTAACAATGTTTGCAATATCAAATATATCCTAGTTTTCTGAATTGTTAAAATTGTGTATGAATATCAAAGAAAAAATTTTACTATGGAAATATTTTTAGATCTAAATATTTCTGAAATTTTCTATAAATGAATCAATTATTTTCATGTAAACTCTCACATGTTCTTAGAAAAGTTTCTTTTTTGTAGTAGTTTCATAGGTAATTTAAGGTGGGAATTAAAAGAGAATAAGAATTCGGAATGGTCTTTGCAACCCAGTATGTTTTATTTTTTAACCTTCCCTTGGACATGTAACAGAAACCAAACAAACCACCTTTCAAAGTTACATGTAAAATGCTGACAGTGGAATGAAAATGCTGACTCTGGTTTTTCTCGGTTTCATGCAAACACATTGAAATACAGCCCAGACGGTCTCTAAAGCAACCAATAGTGAGCACATTCTGTTATACATGCTGCTTAAATTAAGTAGTTTCAAATAATAACTGCTGCAGTTTAGATTTCTTTTTACTGTAAATTTCTATAAAATCATTAAATATACTTTTCCAATACAGCATACTATAAATCTCTATTGGCACAAGGACATTATCCAAAGTGAACCACCAAATACAATTTAATATGTGTACTCTAATTTTACACTGTACCTGTGACCAGCTTCAACACAGACTTAAAATAATTTAAAATTAATTTAGTCCTTGCATAACTGGTGTTTAATTTCTTGAATATTCTCAAGTTTCAGGCATGTGCAAAACAGATTCAAGGTGTGGCATAGACAATCTCTTCCAAGCAGCTCATGATTTTTGTGAGAAATATGATGCAACAGTAGAAACGCAACTTGAACAACTGTGCTTGGAGGAGAGGTAGTCACCATAACATGTAGACAATGTGACTCTGGATCTACTGAAGTAGCAAAATTTCCATGACCACAGCAAGCCTAGGATTTTACTCAAGCTTATGCAAAATAGAAGCCCAAGTTGTTGTTCTCTAGCCATTGTCAGACATGGCCATTCTCTGGCCGTTCCAGGAAGAGCATGTTTTGAGGAGTAATTTAAAAGAGAAGGTTGAGGGGATATGAAATTTGATGGGGTCTTTTTCCCTGCACACAGGGTCTGCATGAAAAGCACAAAATGCTTGAGAAAGAAGCAAAAAATTTGTGACTGAAGCAGTCTTTATTATCAGACTAAAGTTAACTGTTTGACAAACTAATAGATACAGTGGAGATGAAAATGTCTTAGAGGAAAGAGAATGGAATTTATGTAGAAAATACAGATTCCATACAAGAAGGGGCCATACATAGGGACATACAAATGGAATTATACTGTTGAAGTAGTGAGCCAGAAAGATGTGGTAGTCTTTTGGCGTAGGAAGTGGTGATACTAGCCAAGTCCAGTGGGGAATAGAGGTCTGATCATGTTTTGGGACTCTGGTCAGAATAATTCTTAGAAATATTATGCAAATGGAAGCAATGATGCTCAGCTATAGCAAGGCTGGCTTGGCCAAAATGAAGGATCAAGGCTGCAAACATTTTAGGATAGCATGAGTAAGTGAGAGTGCTATTTGTGTGACAGAAAAACCTATGAGATAATGCTCATTTAAAGCTCAGTTTTAATATTTTGCTTGTGTGGGAATATTAGAAAATGGTATGAGAAGCATGGCTAGGTAAAATGAGATAAGAATTTAATACAGAAGGCTACATAATGGCTCCTCAACATAAACCTGGTGTTTAAAACTATTTAAGAATACATTTAAGATCGTGGATAAGAAAGAAGATGTCAAAAACAGAGGGCTATGGAATTAGCTTTGGAGAAGATGCAGGGTAAAACTGAGAGAAGAAAACAAGATTTCAGTTGGGCAGCAGAGTTGAAATAGGAGAAGAGTGGCTGCTGAGTGTGAAAGAATTTTTAGAGTCAGGGAGTAGTTTCTGGCTTCAAAATCTGTCAGAGCTCAAGGAGATTGAAAATAAGATTTGGCCAGGAGGAGGTCATTTGAAACATTGATTGATATAAGAGCAAATTAAATACTAAAAATCTGTGAGGTTTAGACCAACCCAATTATAGCTATTTAGAGGACAAAACTCATAATTGATGTAACATTTTTTAACTCTTGTACTTTACAACTGAGACGTAATTTATTTTATAGTGGGTAACAATCATGACCATGTAGCTCTTCTTATGAAGAATGTGTAAATCTAACCTTTCTAAAAAGCTACCATGACAAAGGTTATGTTATTTGAAAAAGCATATTCCTCTAAAGGAAAATTTATTTAGAGGAAAAGTTACTTTCAATGAGTCGTTTGATTTATAAAAGAGTGGAGAGAAAAGTTTCATATTTCTTCAAAGAAGTGACAATTTAATATTTAGGGGGTTTTGTGTTTGAGAAAGTAAAACTTCAAAAAGATGTCAAGTTGAGAGGTACCTGGTTATCTGTATTCTTTTAGAGGTACTCTTTTGTCAGAAAAGGAATGAGTTAAGTCCAGGCCCCTTAATTGATTTGAACTGCTCTTCGTCGTCATTGAAAGTTATCTGAAGTAGTACCTCACTAATGGACTTGCAGACATGTCAATCACAGAAGGGAAATGAACAGGTAGGACTTCCCATTGCAATTGTACAAAAATTGATGATTTTTTTTTTTTTAGGTTGATGAACACCCTTTATTTAAAAAAAAAACCTAAGTCAAGAAAGAGAAGGACTTGGTGCCTTTCCTCTTTTTTTAATTAAAGGTTCTTTCTTCTGCATTTAACACAGCAGCAAACGTCTAGAAGGAAGTTAGCTGGATTGGATTCAATGGTTAAAAATAGAGATAGCTTTGCTAATCAACTACTGAAGGAGAGCATCAAGAAAAGCGAAAAGATTGATTTGCTATATTAGAAGGCTATCATTAGAGTATGTGAAAGGAAAACACTAAGTATCAAGTAAAACTTCGCTAGTTTCAGAATTGCTGTCCTGCATATACATATGCCTCCCTGGAAACCTATATAATATGCTGAGCTATGACATATTTTCAGGAATTTGATGACACACAGAGTATCTGTTTTACTCATAGAAGGGCAAAGAGAAAAGATGCACATTGCCCGTGTCCAATGTGGCACTGCATTGGCAATACTGAAATGCTTGCATCCAATCTATGCAATTTATACATCCACAACAACATGAAGTTTCTGGCTATCGTCATCTCTGGTGGTATTTAACAGTCGGTGTAGCTGTCAGTTTCTTTTAGATTTATTCTGCAACATGCTTTTCTTACGCCTGGTACATTGTGTAATAAGGGAAAATTCAAACAGATAAAAATGAAACAAAGAGTTCAGATAGAACTAATAAATTATCCCTAAATTGGGAGAAATTTAGAATCAGTGAACGTGATAACACACTGTATCTCCCCTTCCAGACGTCTGGCTATTCAGGAGAAGTCAGTCCTACTTAAGTTTTAAGTGGTAGGCATAGCTGATGTACTATATATATTCCTTTTGATCACTTTACTTTTTTCCCCCTCTGGGGAGGAAGGGGTGAGAGGCCAGAGCTGTAGCTTTTTTTAACCATGATAGTTACTACATTAGTTATGGACTGGGGAGGTGATGTCTTGACATTGTTCATCTCTTACGCGATCCAAATATGATAAGATGTGAGGCCAAATATGAAAATATTTTTAAATTTAAATTTCTATAAAAGCAAAATTTTTAATCCTATCTACATTCAGTTCAACTGCTACAAGTAAGAGAGTGAACAGGAAAAATAAAATCATGTTATACAAGCTTATAGTTTTTAGGCTGGTACCATAGTACAAGTACCTATGTCAAGTACATCTTGAATCACCCAAAATCTAGGTTTCTCATATAAAATAGGCAGGCAGCCATAGTCCACAGAAAGATAGACAGCTGTGAGGAGCAGTTCTCTCTGTCTTAAAGTAGATGTCTGAATCATGGAAATAGACTACGCCAGCAAGTACCTATCAGAGTTGTCTATAGCAGGAGCCTAGCTCACCAGCTTAAATCAGCAACCAAACCTTCCCACAGCTCAAGGCTAGTGAGAAAACTCCTTTCTTAGTGTGCCTTGTTTAGCGCTCAGTGAATAATTCATGGCAAGTAATGTACTCTCAATTTAACCTTCATTGGTGCTCATAGAATGCTCTCCAGTAAGTTGCCACATTTTTAAACACATAGATTTTACTTTTGATTACAGTTTGAGTTTGACAATTTTGTGTTAAAAATCAAGCAAATGTCGTACTTCTGAGTGTTCATATAAAATGCTTGCTTTTTTCTTTCTTCTCCCAGTACCAGCTAGATTAAGTCTGTGGAGTTTTCCATACCTCAAAAACAAATAGGAGATGAACAAGATTAGAGATTTTTATACAAATTCAAGTGGATTTTTTGAAACACAAATGCCCTAGAAGGTGTAGTTCCTCTTCAAGAAATGTTTGGTAGCATAATGAATAATTTAGATTTAATTTTACTTCCTCACATTTTTCTGAAGAACTTAGAGGTATGGATGATGTCATTCTACCAAACGAGTCTTATCCATGTCTGACTTATTCCGGTCATGGTCCAATACCTGTGGATGCCAGGTTTCCAGTGAAGAACATGGGGAAATCTGCTCTCCTGTTACACTGTTACTGCTCTCCTGTTACACTGCTGTTACACTGATGTAAATATCCCACCTCAGATTTGTTTTCAGGAAGAATCTCTGGTGGTAAAAGCTGATTGCTTCACTGCTTCCAAAAAGACAAAAGCGTCACTGAAACATATTCATTTTAGAATATGTGTGGTTGGAGAATACAGCTTTGCTGTATTCAGTTAATGTTAAATTTTTGTTCTACACAAGATAAAGTTGGAAAAAAAAGTGCTTTAATATATAAGATTAGCTAAAATACTTAAAATTTAAGTGTACGTGTAAATTTTCAGGTTGTATGTATAAGTTTTGTCTTCTTGAAATGGTGGTATTCCTAAGCGTCTTCCAGATGTCTCTCCTTAATCTCCCACTTTTGCATTTGAGTGATATTCAGCAGAACTATCCCATTCTTCTGAATAGGATGATGATGAAAGGGGATTTATCCTACAAAATATTATTGTTCTCAAAGTAGTAAGCCTGACACTTAACAGTAACTTTGTCTAGGACCAGCCCTAATCATGAAATCTTTGTAAAAGGAATACAGTTCTCTCTTGCTTTTCCTAGCAGCCACTGCTTCATTAACAAAAGAGAAAAAGATGTTAGTCTTCACCTTTTTTTAGCCAAAAAGACTGACATGTTGCACTTGGAAAACATCGCTACTGCTTAACTCTGTACTGACTTAAGTATGAGCCACCGATGTTTATTTTTTAAGCAACTACTTAGCTAAGAAATTGTAGTCCAACTTTGCGTGGAGCAAATAGTTGAAAAACAGAAGGCCTTACGGAAACATCAATAGATTTTCCCTTTAACACTGTAATTAGTGCTGTAATTATTGCAGTATATCCATTTAGAGCTGACAAAAAGACTATGTTTTTATAATACAAACCATATTTTTATAGTTTTTTATATACCTGTATAGACATGGTTGAATATCTGGGGGGATTTTTTATGTCTTATTTTAAAAAAAGTGAAAAACAGCCTGACACACTAGGCAGCCTTAGCTCAGCTCACGTCCAAAGTCCTCCAGTGTGCTAATATTTAATTTTAGGCTATTCACTATTATCCATTATTAGTTCAACATTAGCAGGTACCTTTTATTCCAACCTTAATGCTAGACATAACCACAGACCACAGCCATAGCTGATAGCATGAGCTTACACTGTTTTCCTAGCATATAATGTTTGTCAGAAAAAAATATTCTCCTACTCCTAAAAATTACATCTTTTTTTTAGTTTTTCAATCTCTAGCGATGAAGCTTTACACAGGTACTAGATCTATTCTGACAAAGCTTTATTTCTGCAACCAAGTCTACATGGACCAACAATGGTCAGTTAGTACTGAATTTGCTAATCTCTAGCTGCATAACTGACTGGATCGAATGAAAATTGGGCCAAAATAAAGGCAGAGGGACACATTTTAAGCCCAGCATATATCAAGAACCTGGCTTTGCTATGTGAGGGAGCACAGCACTGTAAGGCCTCTCTCCAAGACATGCTTCGTTTGCTGTTCACGGTACAGCTCAGGCAGCAGCACCTGGCAGTTGCAAAGGGTACCGAGACTGAGTATCCTCAGGCAAGACATCATGGCAGAATAGGGTATCCTCACATAAGGCCCTCTTTGCCATGCTACCTATGAGGAGGTTTGCATGCTTGAGTCTAGGTAAAGCCTTTGTAGAGCACATAGTAACTTTATTTACACTGTAATCACTGAGCAAATAAACCATAGTTATTCATAAGTCAGGTAGCTTGATCCAGGCAGCTAAATGTAAATGAATATAGAAAGGAAACACTAATGACATATATTGTATTTCTTCTGTGCCCTTTGGTTTGCCTTTTTCCATTCTTAAGAATTCTAAGCTGTAATTATTATTACATTTTTCTGTTATTTTACTTATGCAGTTATGTATACCTTTTTCCTCTTTTCATAAAGTCGCTCCAGTCAAAAGGGAATATGCTGTTACCTAGAAATGAACAGCCGAGTTTAATTCCCTGGCATTCTGTCAACACCCTACAAAAGAATATTTTTTAAATCATTTGCTATAGTAAGCAGTGGCAAAATCTTCTGGTGGGTCAAAAATTTCCATCTCTAATTCTCTTGCTTAATGCTTGTTGTTGAAAGATGTCTCTTCTGAACCTACACCTGCATTACTAGTTCTCAAACCCACCCATGCACGTAATGTAAGAACATCTTGTTAATCTTTTCTGTCCTTCAGTCTTGTTCTGCAGTACAGGACATAAGAGGATAAACTAATGCTGTGGACGAACTAGGATGAACTGTGCAACTCACCGTTTAGCAAAGCTAACTGGTATGGTGCTTAGCTTGTGAGAAAATGTTTCCTATTGTGGAGTATGTGCTCCTAGAGATTAGAAAGGTTGGGTTCATATCTCAGTGCATATTCTTTGTATATTGAAAACTGTATTTCATATAAACATGTAAACTGGCAAGCATATATGAAGAAAAGAAAGGAAAGATACAAAGTGTGCACAAGACCAGATGCAATAATATCTGAGCAATGCTGGGGATAGTCCTGAGTGAACAAGCCCAGCGCCAGGTTTTTAGAGATACTTTAATAATCCTATCTGAAATAAATTTATGATGAAACTAAGATTGCACATCACAAAGCAGCTTCTTGTTGTATACCCTTCATTTGCTAATGTGCATTCCAAACAACGTACTTAACAGCCTAGTCATTCTTTACCTGTTAAGGCTTGATGTTAGGCTTCCAGGATTCTGTTTCTCTTGATACATTGCCAGTGTCCCTACATGTCCTAAAGCAATGCATATTTGCTAGAAATTCCTGAATTTTTCACCCCAGTAAACAAGAAA
This sequence comes from Phoebastria nigripes, assembly GCA_035582835.1. NCBI lineage: Eukaryota > Metazoa > Chordata > Aves > Procellariiformes > Diomedeidae > Phoebastria > Phoebastria nigripes. The sequence continues at coordinate 941,007 of JAYKAV010000467.1, read as the reverse complement.
AGTGCTATCAGCTGTTGCAGGTTTAACTTACAATGTTAAACTCAAGTCTTACCAGACTACAGGAGCTTTTCACTTTGTCTTAAAAAGGAAGATTGTGAATCTATTTCTTCAGCTTGTATACAACAGCAGCAATAATAACCTGGCACCTGTTGCATGTTTTCAGCCCTTTGATGTCCAAGTGCTTTTCAAGCAGCATGATGTGCGTTATCCCTGTTTTTCAAATGAGGAAGCCAAAACTCAGAATGTTTAAGCAAATTTTTCATAGTCTCAAGACAAAGATGTTCCCAGCATAGAACAGAACAGTCAGTCCTGCGCCTTGTTCCCTAATGCTTTTTCCAATTCATTTTAATTTTCAATTTTGTGCAATGTAACACTGGTTTAATTCAATTAGTTACTAATTTGAAGATGAGTAACTAAGATGCAAGCATCCTCAAAGTGGGTTGAATCCTGCACACATTTTATTATTGGTGTTTTAATTACTTCTATATCTTTTCTTCCTTAGACAGCTTAACTGTACAGCCAAAGCCTCAGTCGATGGATACATGCAGATAAAAAATATTGTTGCTTTTCTTGCTGCTTTTATTATTAGTGTATTTAGCAGTACTGAATGGCTCCATCTTTTAGTATTTTCATTAATTTAAAATCTTATCTTCCTTATTTTCATTATGCAGGCAACACTTGCCTTAACTGTGATGGTATACCAATAAGAGCTCAGCTCGAGCTTTATTCCTGCCACCCTAAGATTCCAAAAAGGAAAAGAAATACGATATTTTTGAAGTTACAGAATTACATGTACAAATCAGATGCTACAAACGCCTGTTGCAGTTGTCTCAAATAAATGCTTGTATTTATGTATGATGTATATTATACGTGCATCTATAAGCCATGCACATCTTTTTATAAACATGCATTGTACAATAATGAATATGCTTATATTTATTTTCTTTATAGTACTTTAAATATATATCTGTACATAATTTGCATCTTTATTTAATAATGATGCAAATAATTATTTAAATTTTATTTTAATAACATAATTATTATGTTTATTTTAATAACATAGATTCATTTTAATAAACTTTAAAACTAAATAAAAATAAATAATTTATTTTAATAACATAAAATGCAGTAGCTCTTACTCATAAAATATTGTTCTGGGAAAAAATGCTTCCAATTAACATAGATACATTTCCATCTTCCAATATGTAAGTCTTAGCTCTTATAATGAAGTTGGATCTCATACTGTGATTTCTTATGTCTTTGAGAAGTTTTATTTACTTGTCTTGCTGATGGTTTCTTACTGGCTATTTTAACAATTAATTAATTGATATAACAATTTTCCATTGCTATCAGAGTGGAATGGCCATTTCTCTCTTTATTATCTTAATTTCTCCTAATTTCTCTCTCTCTTAATTCCTCAAATTATGAGAAATTGAGAGTTTATATTATTTGACCCCATACCAAGACCTGGGGCCTGAAATAAATGCTGTGTCATCTTCTATGAGCACAGGGGACTGGTATGCTCTCACCTTTATTTAAATCTTAGATAAAACTGCCATTGATATTAATAGTAGCACAACAGGTTTTATGTACGAATTAGAGGTAACTGCCAAAGTTGGTCTAATAGTTTCCCTAGAAACTTCTCTAGAAAAGGTTTGTCATTCTCATACTGACTATCGAATCCCTGCATTCCCTGCAAAAATCTTTTCCCACTAATGGAGCTGAGAAATCACACACAATTGGTTTTTGCTTTGCACGTGTCTTGCAAGATACCAATCCAGATGAAAAATTAAGGGTTTTTTTGATTGCTTACTGTTGGTCTTTTTTATGCCTCATTTCCTCATTTTCTCAAATTCTCCTTTTTTTTTTTTTAATTCACCAAAGTCAATTTTTGAATTTCACATGAAACTAACATTCCCTGGAGGACTGTGAGCTCTCCCTCCTATTGACACATTCCTTTTTGCAGGAAGCCTATGCTTCTTAAGGTTACTACCTGAGGACAGGCTCTGGTTTGACGGCTTGGAATATGGTTGCAATACTGTAGTCTTCTTGTTGTTAATTAATATATATTTCATAATAGCACCTGGTCTGAAGTTGGCAAGCACTTGGAGTGCAGGGGTTTATTTCCAAGGAGCTGATGAAGGAAACCAAAAAAGAAAGCATGTTAGCAATAGGTGTTAGTATTTACCTCCGTTGGTGATCTACATCTCCATCAGACTTTTTTTTCCTGAATCTGCATGGAAAAACACTACTTTAGTACCTGTGACTACAGTGTATTTATATTGTATAGTAATATTTAGTAAATATACTACAGTATATTTCTAGTTTTATTGTATTAACTACAAGTAAGAGGCAGCATCTTGGCTGTTATGCTTTTGAGAACAAACCATCCTGAGATACCTACAGTGGGGCAGAGCAGAAGTAGTCCTTCAATATTCCATTCCGGTGGCATTGTGAAACCACTTAGTCAAAAGCTTTATTTTCTTTCATTTTGTGTTCCTTCATTGATATGGGAATAATGATGATATTTATCAATAATAAATAATCAGACAAACTTAAAAAAAAAAAGCTTTAAAATGGCCAGTTATTCTGTAATAGCCTAGCACCTCTATTTCATATGATTTTTGTTTTTCTTCATGACCTATTCCATCTGTTTAAGGAATAAAAGAGTTTCACATCATGGTGCCTGATTTATGTCCATTTCTATAGATGTGTGAGCTGCACAGTGACAGGCCCAACTGTTACTAAAGGTCCCATGACTGTATGACCCTTTGAGCTAAATTTAGCACAGATGCTTTTTCCACTCTTTGAGGTTAACTTTTATGATTCCACAGGACTCTTACAAAAGGTCCTGCGTTAACCACTAGGTGATATTTGAAAGATAGGTGCCAGAAAACATGAAGAACAGAATGCTTAGCAAGAAACCTTATTAACATTCCTTCTGCTGTTGTGGAGCACTTTATATGCAGATGACTGGCACATGCCTCCAGGGCAGTTAGGATCTTTCCTGTTGATACACAATGTAGTTGGTAATGCATTTTATTGTACTGTTATAAAATAAAGTGCAAAGGTTCTAGAGAGCTTTACACACTTTATGCACATTCCTATTTGATGAATTTTTTGATATTTTAATGCATAGCCTGTTTATCATGTTTTCCTTCTGTTTGCCAAGTCTATATAAATTTTATAAATACAGTTTTTAGTGCTTGCTTTCATTATTAACTTAGCTGCACTACCATCAAAAGTACCATACTGCAACACTTTTAAAGACTGTACAAAGGAATGATTATTATGTATGTAACCACTTGTTGAGCAATAACTTTGTTCTTTCAGTTTGAAAACAATTCTAACACAGTTCAGAGCAAATTCAAAATATGTAATTTAAAGGGTATATTCACTATCCAGTTCTCTGTACTTTTTTCCTCTTCTAATGCTGAAATTGCCAAATATGCTTACACTAATATTTCCTAAAAGGAGTTAATTCTCAAAGCTTTTATGATAAGTTTTTGGCTAGAAATTATAAATGCAAGTTTGTTTGTAATGCATAAGCTATTAATGTATTTATTGTAACAGGAAAAGATCTCTTTCTGCAGTAGAGTAGACAGGACGTCATTTTAGAGTTCTTTAACTGAGGTATTTTGTCCTTCAGTGATTTATAACAATAGCTGTCTGTATGTGTGTTTGACTTGAACAGTCCACAAGGAATTTTATTTTTACTTAACTTCCCCACAGTTTTTTGAATGTCTTTCAGACTGGGAATACTTTCTGTTTTGTGAAGTTAGACAATAGTACTTATTCACAGTATCTAGGCAAGGGTTAGGAGAAAAAGAAAGGGAAGCATTAAATTTCTAGGTAAGACTTTTAGTTAACTTGGAATGAAAAATCTTTGTTCCTTTCTTTACTCCACAGAGACTAATTTATCTAGCACGTCTCTAAGTGGAAATTCCCTGCAAACTCACTAATGTTACTATAACTTACATTCATCATCTTTTCCTTTCATTTATTATCCATCAGTATTGTTCCTTTTTTTTTTTTTTTTTAAATGTGATTGACCTTTAAACCTGTTGTTATCAAACTGCAAGAAAGAGATAGAGACTCTTTTCAGCTGCCTTCGTTCCCATGTGACCTGCAGGGAGAATAGATTCAAAATAGACTAGTTCCTCCCAGGGCAATACAAGACAGAAGAGAAAAGCACTGTCATTTCCTAACAGCAGAGTGCTAGAGTAAATTCAGCATGAAAAAGGAAGGAGTTGCAGCGTGTTAGAATTCTTCCTCCACAGACTGGATTATTACAGGAGACGGATTTCAAGGGTTTTAAAAAGCAGAGGATTTTAAAAAATGCTTCGAAATGGACTACTTTGAGAATGAGCTTTGTAAGGACAACTGATGTTTGACTGCTAGAAATACTGAAGGAATTTTTCAAAATGAGCATTGTTATGAAGCCAAGATCCCGATCTACCAGCTCCTTAAGGACTGCCGACGCAATGTGGTAATGTGTTTGGTTTGTTTCTTTCAAGCTCCCCTTCCTATTATGACACACAGACATGTCCCAAGAAAGTCACAGGGTTTAATTTTGACTTGATAGATTTTGCATGGTTATTGAAGATGTTCAGCTGCTGAGTTTCACAATTAATAGTAAGAAACAAAATTATTGAGCTTTTTCTTGTACAATACTGTGTATAGCATTTTTTTAATGAGAATCCACTACATACGTTTTTTTTAACCCATTACATACATTTTTCCCATTCAGTAGTCAGGTTCAGTCCTTGCACTTACAGGTAGCTTCTAAAAATCTTCAGTAGATTTATTTCAGGAACAAAGTTATAATATAAAGCTTGCAGTTCTGGAGGCTGGAGGATAAAATGAAACTATAGTTTGCGTGAGCTATTTTGGGATACTTACATGTAGTTTTGCTGCATAAATAGACTGACTGGTAGAGATAAGTGTCCTGGGAGGAGACAGCCTTTATAGTGGCATGTGTGAGACTGTGCTGTGTTATGCTTCCTGCGTTTCCCCTCCTCTCGGAGGCTCAGAGGAGTAGAAGCAGACTGTAATAGTGATCTGTGTGTATGATTTTCTTGCAGTTTTTTTCTGTTAGCAGTCAGCAAAGTTCTGTCTTTTGATTAATTATTTTTTCTTGTGAGAACTTCATGCTTTATATAGCTTAATAGGCACCAACAGGACAGGTTTCTATTAGGTATGTGAAATAGATTCCCTCTTCTCTTTCAATGTCTCCCACATTTTTTTCCTCTCTCTCTGTTTTTAATAAAACCACCATCATTTTAATAAACACATAATAGACTAGTCGTTCAGGGCTATATTTAACTGGTATAAAATGATGTATTTTGAAATATAGCCTTAGTTTAGAAATAAATGGCTGATATGTTACTGTGGGATAGACTAGTAACTAAACACATTTCTTTGTGAGGGCATATATCAAGTTAATTGAACATTAGCCTATTAAAAACTTTATGTTTCAAATAGTCTTCGTTCTGAGTTAAAGCCATGTCAGTACTACCATTAAAGCAGTTAGTAATTTTTTCCAGTCATCCTTTACTTAAAACCATTTTGTATTAAAAGAAATGAAATAACTACACTACGCAAGCTAAAGAGTAGTCCCAGTTGTTCTCAGAAACTGCTAAGGAAGAGTTTTGCTGAAATAACTGCTGTAAGTTGTGGCTCTATATCTTTATTAAAATGTAATAAAGTAATACAATGTCGGTGAACTATATATTGCTAAAGTGTTACACTGTGTGGGGTGTCTCCGAGGTAGTGAGTTAAAACATACATACGTTAATTATTACGTACAACTGTGCAAATAATCAGTATCTTTCTGATTAATTCTTCTGCCTTTCAATTATTTCTTTTTTGACTGCTTCCATTGATACTTGCAGGAAAAAAAGAAATCATTTCAAAGAAAAAAATCCTTGTGGCCGATACATGCAGGCTGATTTGACCACCAAGTATTCTGTCTAAAATACCTGCCTGCCTCCCTTTTGTTGCCGATGCCTTTAGTTACAATGTTGATCTGGTAGGTGAGAATACCTGTTCTGCTAATTGTGAATTGGGAGTCCTCTGCCATTTGGAAACACTACCTGAGCTCGGAGGTGGCTCTCGGGGAGATCCTTGGAGGCTGACTAGACAAGGTACATGCTGTTCTCTGGCAGCATGGAGGGAAGCCAGGCAAGCCCTGCCCCAGCCAGAGATCAGAGGGAAACTGGAGTGCTGAGGGAGGAGAGAAGGGGAGGGAGCCACCAGCTGCTCCACACGGAGCTCAGCTCCTGGCTGCCTCCAGGGAGGTGGCAGCTCAGGCCAGTCCACCCAACCCCCACCGCCCAACCGAGCAACCTTCATGGTGGGCCTGAGCAGGACTGGTTTCCAAATCACCTGCGTGACTTCGGGTGGTGTTCTTAATTACCAGACTCAGGAATCTGTGGGTTTGTCCCTGTGGGTCAGCGCTGCTCCCTGCAGTTCTGTGGGGCAGAATAGCAACACTACAGTCTCACCACAGTATTAAACAGCACCGAAATGCTTCGGGACAAGTAGCATGATGAAGTCAGGAGCACTGATGGATGTTGAGGCCAGGAGGCAGGAAGAGCTAGAGCATGCAATTCTCCTTTCTTTATCTGTTAACATAGCAATCCTGCTGTGTGTTGGAGGAGCAGGAATTACTGGGGGGAAGGAGAAGATGGGAGAATGTGAGAAGAAAAGCCACAGGGTGGTTTGTGGGTCCCAGGAGCACAGTGACTGAGTTGACAGAGTTGTACTGAAGTATGGATATCCCTCTTGCAAGGGTTTGAGAGAGATGGTCCCAGGATGTCCTTGCACTGCAGTTTCCCATGGGAACAAAGTTCCCATGAAGAACAGAAACCAAGCTCCCAACACGTGGAGACCAGTGAGAGGTTGGAAGAGACTTAGAGACAAGGCAGAGAAACCTCTGCTCTTGGTTCCCTGAAATCACACTCACCCTCTGTCCAGAAGATGCAATAACTTCAGGGTATGTGGTAAAAGCATGATACTGTTTTCAGTACCAATATTATGAAGCATCCAAAGGGTATCACCTGCTGGTAGTATGCAGAGGTGCACCTTTGAGGACGTGGAGGTGAGCCCAGGCTGTGTGGATGCTTCCCCTTGCAAAGTCGGCTCCGTCAGGGCTGGCTGCTGCTTAGCATGACAGTACGGTCTGTAGGCAAACCTCTTTCTGATGCACCTTGGAAAATTTCTCTTGACGTTATAGTGACTGAAGTAAAAGCAGATGGTTGGTATTTATGCAAAATAAAAAGATGACTTATTTAAGGATTATTACCTGTTACGTTAATGCTGCTCAATTCTGCCACTCATTCCCACTCATTCCTAACTTCAGGATGTGATTGTGAAGTGTGGTTGTGAATGAGAACATTTCTGGGGAATAGTCTAGAAAGGATAAATGATGGTACAGACTTTTCAGTGAAGGTGATTGATTTGTCTTGTTATTCCTGAGAAGAACTAACAAGGTAGTAAGGAAACTCACTGTAAGGTAAAACCTTGGCTGAGACAGGAGTACATGCATTTAAATGAGAATATGACTCCACTTTCTTGACTATTTGCGACTGAAGAATAGAGCAGCAGTGTTCACAGGAAAGGTCATATTTCTGTTGTTTTTTTCTTTTGTAATGAAAGAAAAGTTTGAATTTATAAAAAAATACTATTTTGGAGGAACTGAATTAAAATTTTGGAGGTTTAAGAGAGGAACTGATGGCAAGTCAAGCAAGCAGCCAGGGTTGTTGGACAACAGCTTACCGGCTGGAAATGGTGCAGCTGATCACATTTTAGAACTTCTTTATTTTTTCATGATACAGATAATTAGCCCAAAGAGCTAATAAGCCTCAGGAGTATTGTCAGCTTTTTGCCACAATCCTTTCTTTGTGGTGTGTCTAGAGTTGGTAGTTATTCATTTACTTTGTGGGTTGGCCTTCCTCTGTCTTTTATTTATTTTTTGTAACATATGCCAATTCGGGCTTTCCTGTTTTTTGGAACTTGGGGTTGGCTGATCTGCAAAGGGCACATCCCAGCCTCCCCGGTGCCCCTGAAAGCAGAGGCCTTCAATGATTCAGTCTGTGGTATTCTGTAGAGCAATGCATCTGTTCTTATTTAACTCCAGAAGTGGGTGATATTGCTTGTCTGTGATATCATGAAGTTCGGGAGATTGGAAATTGCTGAAGGATGTTGTCAGGTATGACTTTCTCAGTCCATAATGTATTTATAGATAAGTGGAACAAAACTGATCTATTGGATGAGCTTTTCACGACTGTACCCTTAATATGTAGATCACAATAGGAATGCTAAATTAAAGTTCTATTGAATGGAGACAAGGAAATTCTTGTGGGCTGACATCAGTGGATAGTGTTGTTTCCAGGGCAGAAGAGCTAGGGCAGAAGAATGGGATGAGGTCCAGCTGTGCTGACCTAAGGTAGCTGCACTGGCTTTCTGACTTAAAGGTACCACAAAGGAGAACTCTGCCATGAGTGTGACCCAGTCTTTTGGTACCCACATCTGGCAGGAGGAAGCTGTGGCTACATCACACTGCCTAGAGACTGGCCATCCCAAAACAATTCAGTTCCTTGGTTAATTGCTTGGTGCTAGCAAGCCTATTGCCAGTATAAAGATGATGAATATATATAATAAATGCTATTGAATGAGTCGTATACCTCTAGGTTATTGGTATCAGACCTACAGTTGAAGTAACTGCTGACTTTTGGACTGGGAATCCCAGTGCTGGGGAGATCAAGAGCAAAAACAGGGTATTCCTTGAAGGAGTCTTTGTCTGCAGGGCAAAGAACAGTATGTAAATGTAACTGTGAATAATATTAAGAACATGCATACCACTTGGCTGTTGAAGAGTTAAGGTTTTTTATTCCTGTACTGGATGAATCTTTTTTCCTCTCCGGTATTATGATTGTTTGTGGGAGGCAAGTGCCTGTTGTCATTGTTGGTGATATTACCTGTCCCCAGTTGCCATAGCTTATGAAACTACTCTTGAAAAGAGGGTTGGGACCTCACATAATTTTCAATTACACTTTTAGTAGTTGAAGATGTTGAATACAGTCTATTGAGAAAGTTCAATGCAAGCTGCACAGTGTCAAAACTCACGGGGACGCTGAAATACCAAATATCATATGCAGAATTGGGGGATTTCTGAATGCTAAACAAATCCTGCAAGCTAGAGATTACCTTTCCTGCATGAAGTCTGACTTTCATGGAATTTGTAGGTGACTTCATTTAGCAAAATAGGCTTTCATAAGCAGTATGGGCCTCAAATCATGATGACCATAGAAATTCGAGGTGGTGTATGTGCTTTTATTTATTCTGCCAGTGTCAGTGCTAATGAGGAAGCCTGCACAGTCAGCGTTGCACTGTTTTCCAGAATGTGATATGTTAAACAGTGTTATTTGTACACAATGAAGCAGGAACAAATGCTATTTTCTCTAGTGAATTAAGAGAGGAGTTTAAGGTGATCAAGTATTCTATTTTCTAACAATATAAGACAAGTCCTACTGGGCCTGACCAATAGTCTACCTAACGTAGTATTCTGTCTTCACCTGCAGCAACAGAAGAATGTGAAAGCCTGTCCAATTTCTGGAGTCCATTCCTATCGTATTGCTCAGCACCAACTAGTGTTGTATTAGGGATGTTACAGGGTTCATCCTTGCCTATTCCCTTTAGAGTCCATCTAAGGACATGTTGCCCATGGATTTGTCTAATCTCTTTTTTGAATTTGCTGATACTGTCTTCTTCCACAGCCTTCTGACAACCTTTCTGACTGTGTAGGAAAGCACTTTCTTTACTGTGCTTTAAAGTGGCGTCCTACTGGTTTCAACAAGTGTCCCTTAGTTCTGTCATTGTGGCATTTGGTGAAAGATTCTGCATTCACTTTATCCACCAACTTCATGATTTTGTAAAGTTCAATCATAACCTCCTCAGCCTTTTCCTGTAGAAATTGAAGAATTGTAGCCTTCTTATATTTTCCTAAAAAGGCTGCTGCCCCATCCCTTGATCATTTTAGCTGCCGTTCTTTGTATTTCCTCAAACACCACTGTGTCCTTGAAATACAGAGACCAGGTTGCACGCATTACTCAAGGCGTGAACACACCAAGGTTTTTATACAGTGGTAAAATTACATTTGCTTTTTTTCTCGGTACCTTTGTTGATAACGCCCAGTATGCTGTTAGCTTTTTTGACTGCCATTTCAAGTTGAGTCAGTGATTTTAGAGAATTTTTACTGTTTTTTCTTGCCAATACAATCTTTTGGCATGGTCTCATCTCTGCATTTTTTTATAGCAGAAGTATTAGACTTGCCAACATAAAATCCAATTACTTTACCATGAATGTGATAAGAACTGCTGTCTTGAAATAATAAATGTTTTTTTAAACAAACAAAAAGATTGCAAACCATGCCAAACAGAACAAATGGCAAAGTTTGACTCCAGCAAAGAAAGGGCACTTCCTCAGAGACATTCTCTTTCAAACTACATCCAGAAAAACATACGTAATATTCTTTCCCCACCACGTGCAAGCACACGAGGTAGTTCTCTGCCATTCACTTTAGTGTACAAACAATCCACTCTCAATTTTCCTGAAGATATAATCTTGTCTTTACAGCACAGTTTGTTCTCACACCGTCTCCCTGTCCGCATCTGTAGATTATCAGGTCATGGACAAAGCTCCATCCAAATGTAACTGGACAATGAGGCCAGTGGTGACGAGGCACTTCAGTGTCTATCCCTAGCATAACATAAGGGAGAGGGCAGCAAGCTTCACTTGACAGCTCAGCCTGAATGACCAAAAGCCCATTTACAGCTGGCTCAACTGAGGACAGGAGGTAGCCCAAATCTGGATCAATGTTGAGATGCCGTGATAGAAGTCCTCTCCCTTTTATTCCCTTCCATTACACCATGGCTGAACTAGTTCATTGCATTTTTTTCCAAGATAAGGGCACCTTTCTTCCAACACAATTTCCTGAGAAGCAAAATTACAGTTAGGGCATAACAGACAGGATTCAGCTCACCTAAAGATAGATGTCTGCCATACCTGAACTAGTAACCAAGAAATACTTGTTTTCAGGGTATGACTTACACCATGTATTTTAGATGTCTGCCTCAGGAGGAGATGTGTTCTTGATGTCATTGCTTTTATTAACAAAAGCTCCACTGAATATAAATAATACATATAAATGGAATCTAACTTGTATATGGGCACCTGCAGTGTGCACATTTAACCAGATTAATTCTTTCTAATGCAACTAACTTAGCTTCTGCTGAATACATACTTTAATATTTAGTAGTTGTGGCATTATTTTATAATATAAGGAGAGTATTCATATAAAACAAGGGAAGTCCAGTACAGAATATAATGTTTTGGAACACAGCAGCAAGAATAAACCAACTACTTAGGCTGAACATAATATTGAAAGAACCTTGTGCTCAAAGTGTGGTCAATTCACATACATGAAGTCACTAAGCAGTGATGTCATCATTCTAATGGCAGCACAAATGACTCAACCTCATTACTGTGATTCCCATCAGATTTCAGCTATGGTGGGTTTTAATTCAGACTAATATGCACTAAAGCATGTTTCTTAAGTCACGTTACAAAACACATAAGTAGATTTCTGCGCTCCTTTTTTTGTTGACATTGGTGATATTGTGAAGATGTGTGCATGTATGACTTAAATAGGTGCATGACATGGCTATAGTATGAYATGATACGATCTTTTAAATATTTTTTTCTTTCATCAAAAATTATGAAACATTTTCAAACCTGTTACGTATAAAAAGACAGAACAGTGCACAGCTTTAGAAGCTAAATGGCAAAAACTGATTTTGCTCATCTGACCTCTGTTTCAAGGATTCAAGAAGCACAGAGAGGAACTCATGACTTAAATTTGTTTCTTCTCCATTTCATTTGCTAGTTTTATAACAGCACCTGTTGGTGATATTTAACACTAATACACTCAAAACCTCAAGCACTAAGTCAAAAATACTTTTCTCTATAGATATTTAAGAAAGACTTTTCCCCTCCTATGAAAGTGTTAAGCAATAAAAAAAGGAGGAAGATTGCTTCAAAGTATGAATAACTGTCTTTTTTTGTCACAGATCTCAAAATAAACTTAGCACAGATCAGTTGAAAAATTTCATTTCAGTATTCTCGTTATGCTTTGTTTCAATTTAATAATTTAAAATTATTATTCAAATCAACTATTTGAATAAAAAATCATGTCAGACTAGAAAAAAGGGTTTTATTTTGATGAAAAAAGTTTTGATAATTCTGAAATTTGTCCTTAAATTTCTTTTAATAATAATAATAATAATAATAATAATTATTATTATTATTATTATTATTTTTGGTGAAAAGTTTCAGTTTTGGTGAAATTACATTGTTTAGTTACCAACATTTTGAAGACATTCCTGTGTGTAATTATATAAGACCCTACAAAGAAATAGCTCTATAACAGGTACCCATAACATGTTTCAAAGAAAGGAGGACATAAATGCTACATACGTAGAGTGCAAGACAACACATGGCAAAGACTTGCATGTTGGTGCCAGCTGTGCTGCCCTGGGAGCTGGTGGGATGATGCTGTACTAAGGCATTAGCCCTCCACCACGGTGACATGGCTACGCTGCTTTCTGAACCCCAATGACTAACTCCACATGGTGTCATACTACATCTCATAGCTGCTGCCAGCATCCACCCACACAAACATCAGGGAAGATTCCAGCAAGCACTTTTAGGAAATTCTTTCCGAGAGGTATATATAAAGGAAAAACAGCCAATCGCTACAAAAGCTTCTTGGTTGCTGCTGGCCTGAGGCGTCCCCTACATGAGATCAGTTACATAAGGTCATCTTCCTTCTTAGAGCTTTATATTCATAATCATCTTTATTGTCTCAGAAATTTCCATATTTAGTGATTTGAAGCTTGTGAGCTGTGCTGTCATTTGACATGTGATGTTTCCTTGACTTAGCCAACATCTATTTTCCTCTTGTATACCACTTTACATTTGCCTTACTATCTGGGGTCCAACTCTGTAGCTAGTTTACTTTTACTTTCCCCCTTTTTTCTTTTGCACTTTTTCTGTCCTCCTTATTTGCATTTAAATCTTCCTTTCCAAGTGAGTTTGAAATAGCCTTCCTCATTTGAATATCATGAAAATTTGCCTTTGTGAGACTGCAACAAAACAGTTATTTTCATAATGTTAACTTCATTTCATGAAAAAACCCCACTTGGTTTCAGTTTTTGCCTTCAAAACTTCCAGATATATAATAGGTATTTGTATGCCTAAAACTGAGCAATTGCATAATTGTGTTATTGCTGCTTTCATCCTTCCTTGTTCAACATTTCCTACACTGTTTGACACCATTATTGCTGTATCACAAATCCAGTTAAGTAAACAGCTTAATCCTTTTAGTTTATTTGCACTTTAGATGCATGATGCCCGTAAACTTGGACAAGTGTGCTTTTGTGGATGTGTATATATCTACAGGTAACATACCGTATATGTTATATACTATAACTTGCAGCTTCCTCTTTTGTATCTGTGTATTTTCCAAGTGTGTCCAGTGTGTTAAAAATCTGATTTAGCCCTCACAAGTTATGTTTCTTCATATTTGATGTGAGAAGCCACAGTGTGATAAAGCTTGTACTCCTTACGGTGTATATGACCAAATGAAGCGCATCACACTTCTGTAAGTGACCCCCTTTGTCTTAACAGTTTGTAGTCTTACTGCTATCATCTCATGCCATCCTAAGGTGTGTCTGAATTAAATTGTATGTGTAAATACTATTTTCTTTTTCCCATCCTAACTTTTGTTCCAGTCAAGGTTTTTCCATTCATAAAAATGTATCTGCTTTTATTATTTTCCACTTGGCATAGTTCCAGTAATTTTTATATAAACCCAAGTCTTATAGTCATGTGAAATTCTCAGCTTTCACATTTAAAAATAGAAGATTTAATGATGACAGAAAAGGTCACAAATTTGAATTCAAAGTTTCAAAAATTAAAAGGTGATACAAAGCTCTGTTATTTGTTTTTAAAATCTCACCATTTTAAAGACAATCCCATCACCCATGCTCGTATAGTTGTTAGAGGAAATGCCTAGGTCTAGAGGGCCGTTCAGAAAAGCAAGAGTGACATCCTAACACAGGCAGGTGCTCCCAGCTTTCCTCTGAGCTCTCTCCCCAGGGACTGCCGGGGATCCTGGCCTCCACATTCAGACATCTGTGCAAATCTGTGCTGTAAATCTTCCCTGCATGATCTATAAACAAACATTTTTTCAAGTTTTGCCAAATGATGTTGGCAACTTTTTAGAAAACAAAAACCATCTTTTTGTTTTGTGTATTTACTTCTTATTCTTGATTCATGTGTATATTTACTTTTCATGCTTTGCATAAAGATGGTATGATAACGCCTTTATCTACTGGGGTTGCAACGTACATAGGAAGAAGGAAATACGGAGGAAGGACGTCTGGTAGACTGAAATGCCATTTCACAAATGCTAGATAGATCTCATCCAATTCCTGTGTACAGTTTTTCATCATTTTTAGTCTGTTAAGTCTGAAACTGCATAAAAAATTTCTCGGCAGGTATAGCTCCATTTTGTAGACAGAAATATGATGAAGTAAAGATGAACATTTAAAAGTTAGTGGACCTGCACTTGCAGTAAGAGTGTAAAACCACTATTTAAGCTAGCTCTGACAGAGTCAATAATGGTAAAATGGAATGYGTTCACTTATGACAAATGAAAATTTAAAACAAAAGAGAACATCAAGTTGCAAAAGGACAGCAGTAACATCAGTACATCTGCTGGTAGATGTTCTGGTTATTCTCATCAGCAGACGTTTTTCAGTAGTAGAGGCCATTGTTGCTGTTCTTGCATACTTTTTTGGCTACCGAAAAGAAACACACACAGAGTTACTCTAAGAAGGTCAGTGATGGAAAAGGAAAAAAACCCACCATACGTTCTTTCAGACTGGAAATGGAACTAAGGTCCTGAAGGGATCCCTTGCTGATCCTGGAGAACCAAGTACCCTTTTCCACCCACTTCTACTGTAACACAAGTTTTCTTCTAAGCATGTTCAGTGATGTGAAAGCAATTAAAAATGTTCAAAGGACTGCTCCACTTGAGCATGCTTCTGTAAAGTACAGCTTGAAAGCCGTTTGTAGCTAGGCAGCTAGGCTGAAAGGGACATTTAGGGAGATGTTGCTAATGCTTCCAAATGAGTTTCAGGTTTTCTTCATGTCTCCTCCAATTTTACATTACTTTAGTCTTAAAACAGTATGGAATTCTGAAGATGAAGTATCCTGTAATTCTATAATAATTTAATTTCCTACTATTCTTATTATCTCTTGCCTATTCATTCAGCCACCTGGATGTTGAACAATTCATGCAGTACAGGCTGCTGTTTCAAATGGAGTCTGCTCAGGCCATTTCTGGCATCTTGTTTACTTGGGAACAAACCTTCTGTTCATTTAAATGGAAGAAACTCTATACCATAAATTAAGCAAATGCTTATTTACAGCAGCAGACAGTTGGGTTTGGATAGCTTTTCCTTCCTGGCTCATATTCTGGCTCTTGTCCCTTTCTTCTCTAAATTTCTTTGGATTTATTTACCCTTTAATACCCACTGTTTCACAATTTATTTTGTCAGAGATTCTGAAAAAGTCAAACCAGACCTGATTGTGTTCTTTCTACAAAATAGGACTGAAAAGAGGAATTGKGTGTGTGTCAGGAACTATTGTGATTTATTTCTCTCTAGACTGGAAAACAATGATGTTTCCCTGACTTCTTTTCTGTCTTTTATTCTACAGTATAAACCCCTGTATGAATCAGATAATGAGATAGTAGGTGCGTGCCTTTTCTGTGTTAAGGGAAAAAACATTCTGCTTAAGTCACTCTGGCTGCTCTTTGGTTTACATCTTGCATAGTGAGCATTTTGGCTTTTGTTTTGTTTTGTCAACAAAGTATTCAGTACTGTAGATCCACTTTTACATCACCTTCATAATTTTCAGTTCTTTTCCTGTGCTTTAGCAAACAGACTTTTAAAATTTGAAATTTACTATTTCCCTCCTCAGCAGCTCCTGGTACACCAAAACCTGCTGTGTAAGTATCCCAAAAAACAAAGTTTCAGTACTACTGCTCATTGTTCAGTGCTCATTTCGATAGCTACTCTACTAGCTCTGGAAGACAGTCAGTGTCCAAAGAGATGACTAGATTGTTACCTTCTCCCCCTCTTTATTATGTTTAAGTCCTGATTTGATACTTCTGTCTGCCTTAAGTTGCTAGCAGTTCAAAATGTACCAATAAACTTCACAAGAGAAAGAAATCAGTGATTTAGAACCCGAGGACAGTAAAGTTGTTTACCAGGCTGTTACCGCTGTTACCTGTTATCACAGGAAATCCCAATGATATTAATCTTTCATTTGTACCCACATATAGAAGAAATCTGACAAGATTCAAGGAGTAATAGACACAGAGGAAAAAAAATACTACAACATTCAAGTGGAATAGACAGCATAAGGGATCTTTTAAAATTTAGAATATTTTTGGAAGGCATGGAAGAGAACACATGGATCAAAGCCAATGGGACCCCCGGTTCAAACCTTGCTGATGATCAGTGGTAGGCCCTACAATTGCATAATTAATTACTTTTTAAAAGTTCAACTTATTCTGTGTCAGTTCTCGAGCAAACTGTTCAGATGCCCTTCCTCTAATGAGCCTGAAAATGATGCTGGCTGGCTCGGTGATACTGAGGCTGTGCCCTTTCCAGCCTACTCTGCAGAAGTTTATTTTTTGATTTATCCTCTTGGAAACACTGGCCAAACCAATGTCTGGTTTGGTCTTTCTTTTAATGTCCCTCCTGTCCCATGATAGTCACCTCAGTGTCGTCTGCTCTGAATTCCATACTATTAAGGAAAGACCCATGCTTGCCTAGGTTTCAGTATGACCAAAATGACCATTTAGGTTCAATGCCATGTAGGGTCCCGGACATTTGAGAAAACATATAAACTGGCTCAGTCGATATTGGTCAGCAGGCGCTGTTTTATGCTTGGTAACATTATGATTAGTGACTTAATTGCTGACATATGTTTTCCATTCTTTAAGGGCCAGAGATTTGAGCTGGAAAAATGTTAGGAAGCATTCTTTGAAACCCTGGTGGTGGCGGCAACCTTCATAAAGTCTTAGCATTTGTGGCAACCCACATGCCACAATCGCCTATTAAAAGGATTTTATCTCTTATGACTATGTTCCTCTTGGTACCAGCCAGTTTATAACTGATGTGCTTGCCGTTATGCACATGCACAGATAGCCCTTCCAAATGAATCTGACTTTCAGCTCTAGAGATCTACGTTTCCATGAATTCCTTACTCATATTTATCAGCAGTGCCATCATTTGTCTTTGATTCACAGATAGTGATTACATTTGCATTTTTGGCAAGCAGGGTGTTCACAGCTGTGAAGCAATGTATTTTTCTTCTTGGAATTTCCAGTCTTGGAAAAGGCTGGAAATGAATAAATAGGAAATGACATTTTGTAAACCCATCACAGCTTTTAATCTTGTCCAAACAGCTTTTCCACCTCAGAAATGCATTCCCCTCTGTGTCAGTAAGATGACCTTATGACTTTGTTACTGATATTGTGCATTTGGAACTTTCTCACAATTATTTATTTCAACAGTAAAATATAACTTTGTGTTTATGTTATCAGTATCATTACATGGGTTTAGATGGGTGGGAAGCATGCATTTTTCAGTTTCTAGTAGCTCTTTAGAACATTTTGCTTAATCACTTAAAATTGATTGATTTCCTAACCAGTAGTTATTTTCTTATTGGTTGCTGGTACTAGAAATAGAAGTCCAGTATAATTCCTTGTAATTGAAAGCAAAACACCGTAACTCTTTTATCATAAGATAGACCAGCTGCTCTCTCTGCCTTCCCCAATTTTTCTGTTTCAGATACTGATCATGGTAATATTTGGGCTTTTGCTTCAAAATAAGATTTTATTTTAGTTTAAATATTCATTGGGAATTAGAAATCCAGAATGACAAAAGAAAGAAGAAGTTACTTTCCAGTAACTTTCCAGTTACTTTCAAAACTCCTTGGAAGAGACTATTGAAATACAATAATAATAAAATGATAATATTAATTAAAAATCCACTGCAGTTTTTTTAAATGGAGAAGAAAATCTAAGGGCTAGCAGCTCTTGGAATGTACTTTTGCTCATGAGCACATCCCTTTTCTTCAATCTTTCATGAAAAGTATTGGTAAACAGAATTTTGTTTGCTAGAGATATTTATGTGCTAAAAAGGATGAGTTTGCAGGATAAGGATCCTTTGTTGTATTTCTTCCCTCTTCTCCACACACATGTCCAGTCCATTCCACCTTTGCCTGCTGCTCTTCCTCTCTTAAGTGTGTGAATATTGTCTATCATGTTACAGATTTTATCATAATAATCCCAGTGAACAATGATTTTGAGAGCAGACTTCTGAACCTCTTTGACATTGCTGTACTATCTCTGTGTGGCTCAGGACCAGCGTCTGGTTTCAGAGTTACCTCCTAGTTCTTTTAACATTAAATTACCCTCAGACGTATTCATTGAAGCAAAAGAAAAGGCCCCATTTCCTGAAATTTAGCTTTGCGGAGTCAGCTCTTGCACAATATTCTTTATTGCGGCTGCTTGGAAAATAAATTCAATCCAGCTTTCCATAAAGGATGGAACATAGAGACAATCACAAACATTACTGTGTAACATCATAGTTCATGAAAATTAAAAATATACAGATATTCCCATTATTGGTTATTTTACTCTCAGGTGTCAGGGAATTGTATGAACTTTAATATCTGAAGTATAAGCAGAGATTTCCCCTCCTTTCTTCTCTACTTTAAATATTCCTTGAGTATTTTGTTCTGTTTTAATCAAATGCTTCATGTCTCAAGCATCCTTGTAGAAATCTCTGAAATTGTACAAACCCATGAATATTCTGCAAATTTATGCTTACTGTTTCTAAGTTGCACTCGTATGTTGACACTTAAGTTTATTAGTGAAAACTGTATTGGTATTTCACTCACACTAGTTCATTCACGCATTGGAGATGTCCGATATAGACGAGTTTCTGTCTTTATTGCCTTAACTTTTAACACTCAAAGAAAAATTTCAAAGAAAATAGTACACATGCCTGCTTAATTGGCTATCCTTTTTAATAGCATGTCTTTCTCATGGATGGGCAGGTTCTGTCTGTTGGCAAAGAGCCATGGCTGGAGGGGCTAAAAAAAGAATAGTACAGGAAAATATGTACTGTCAAGGCTTCCTTAAGGCACAACTACCAGATTCCCAGGAGGAGATGCTTGCCCATGTGCTATCCTGGCAATGCTGTATAGTAGGGTATGCCAAGCATGTATTTGGCCACTGTGAGGTTTTTCTCCTGTAGACCTCAGTAATGTTTCATCTGCTGCAATAATTATTCTTGTTTAGCTTTTTTTTTTTTTAATTCTATAGTCCTTTATTTTTGTTCTGGAAAAAAACCAAGATTGTCTCATTCTGCCTGAAAGGAGAATTCATAATGATTTTCTGTGTCTTATAGAAGTACAGCATAGAGTGGACAGAAAATAAAAGTCACATTTTAAAAAAAATCTAACCAACTTCTTGCCTGAAGTGAAAATGATTTTCTTCTTTCTTTTCTAAACTTTTCTTTTCATAAAATTTCTTATAATAAATTTTTGATGACGTTTTTTTCTCTTTTTTTCTTTTCTTTTTTTTTCTCTCTCTCTCTCTCTTTTTTTTTTTTTTTTTTTTTTTTTTTTTTTTTTTTTTTTTTTTTTTTTTTTTTTTGCCACTATTCCCTCCATTTGCTTCCAAATGTTACAGAAATACCAGGCCTAATGTCTTCTTCCACTCCATTTTTAATGATGAGAAGATCTTGAAAAGTAAATGTACCAAAAGAAGTAAATAAGCAAGTCTGTCTTTCCTTCTATTCTTGCTACTCCTTCACATGAATCCTATGAGGAAAAACAGTAAAATTTCTGAATTTCTCTTTTTCCCACCCAAATCCACTTTTGGTAGGTTCTTAAAAAGCAGCATTTCTGATATTTCTACTGCTCTTACTACTACTCCCAGTAATACTAATTTTAGCTCTTACAAAATCTTTTTTTTTTAGTGACCTGAGCTCTTAGCACTTTACAAAGTACCCATTTTGCAGTTAGGGAAATGGTAGCACAGAAGGGGATAAAATGTTTCACTCAGGATGACTCAACCAGTGAAAGAACAGGTTTTTGTATGCTCTTATCCGACTTCATTCCTGCAAAAGCAAAGAATGAAACAAAGGATTTCCTGATAGCTTATATAGTAAACCCTCAGCTGCCTGGGGGGCCCCACATCTGCTCCTTGAGAGCCAAAGACTTTGACCGTGAGGTCTGCTCCAGAATCGTAGGCTAGACACAGTGATGGATGGTGCATCTACAATGGTGCCAGCTGGGGAGGGCACATAACCACACGGCCATGTGTGTGATCAGCTTAGCAGAGCTTTGGACATGTAGGTTGAGTTTTGCTGAAAAGAACAGCTTGAAAAGTACTTTTTATTTGGCAAAATTGTTGATTCTCCTGGGAACACTTCACAGGATGAAATAACCAGATGTCAGGGGAACATAGTTGGAGAGAAAGCTTGTTCCAAAAGCAACAATGTTACAGTGACATTTTTTCAGCTGTAGGGACTGGTGCTAGATGCTGGCATTTCTCCTCCTCTGTCTCTTGGATTGCACATCTTGCAATGTTTCCAGAGTGATATAATCATCTCTTTGGCGCCAGCAATTATGGCATGTCCTGTCCCAGTTTTAGTAATTACATTGGTATCAGGAAAATAGACTTTTGGAATCAAGTTGCCAAACAGCTTTTTTGCACAAAGTAAAATAAATCATACACAATTTTTCCTAAAAACAGGAAATGACTTAATTAAAAAGATGCCCTTATGCGTTTCATTTATTTTGGTTTTTTTCTATTTGTAAACAGATGGCATTTTAATCGTTATATCCTAAGAAACTCTGTAGTTCAGATGTTACGATTTGACCAAACTTTGCAATGCTTTTGGTAGTTTAAACATGTAATCCTTTGGTGTTGAGGGGAGGGCTTGCAGGAAGGATGAGGAAAGGCAGCACATTTTGCCTGATGGCGAATGGCAGCAGAGGAGTGGTTCCAGCAGGGAGGATGGTTGATGGACAAGCACAGCAGTAAGCAATCAGTCTGCTCCCCACCCAAATTCTTAATGCGAACTGGAGCACAAAGTTCATTCTCTGGAATTGGCTTGTGCTTACAGATAACACTGTAATTGATGAGAAAATCTTGCACTGTCCTTGAATGTGTTGATAGTTCTATAGATACATATTTCTGTATGGGGCAGGCTGAGTTGTAAATTTTAGTAAAACACTTTGGTATTCCTTTGTGAGGAGAATGTTTGAGTTTGTTTTGCAATACACAGTGATTTTTAACAGCTTTAGCTTGTCAGATCACTCACATTTACAAAAAAGTGGGGTTTTTTTCAGTTCCTGTTTCAACCCACTACCTCAAATCTGCTTCCAAGTTTGTTTAATACTGGAAAAAATGTCTTGTTGCAAGTAAAGAGTGTAAACGGATATTTCTGTTACCACATTCCTACACAGAGAAAGACTCATTTCTTTGGTGAAACATGCTTAGCTTAGTTCTGTGTGTGGCATTTGAAGACTGTAGCAGCTAGTGTTTTGTTTTTTCTTGTTCCTAGTTAATTTGTGAATAGTTCTTGAGAACTCATAGACTTCTGCTAATTTAGGTATTTTACCAAATGAGAGTTACATAGTATGTATAAAATTTTAAACCTCATAATATGTTCTTTATTTTGTTAATAGTTAAAGCACTGTATTTACAGCTTTACAGCTTTTGCCTTATAGCTTTTTCTTTCAGAGTCCAACAGTCATGTGCGCAATAGGGATCTTACAGTGACTAACAGAAACTTCGTAGACAATATAGGAGCACAAGAGATTTTAGTGAGAACATGCTTATATTACAATAGTAGTTAATCATAATGAGACTATGAATGAGATGTTCCAATGATCTTGAAGTCTGCAGAAGATGAGGTTAATCAAACATGCATTATAACCAAAATTGAACGTGCACTTGTTCATCTGTATACCAACCATTAGAAAGCAAATCTGCAACACTGCATTTGAATTCTGAAATTTCTGATGGTCTACCAGTAATGGCTGTTGATAGTGCTACAGTAAACTGAAAAAGAAAATTGGAGAAAAACAACAGCAAATGCAGTTTAGAGAGATTAGGCCATCTCTTCAACGTGCACAAACRTATACACAGTAACCTTATATCCACGTTATTATGATTGAAAAGTCAAGCACAAACAAAGCAAATGCCAACATTATGATTGACTTAGGAACCTTGGTTTAGTCCTGTGCATAAATAATTTGATAAAGACTTTACCTGTATGTTTCCATGCTGCTTTTACTTCACTGAGTGCAAATTCATGAGATATTCGGTATTTGGTTATTTTCTTGCTGCTCATTATATGGCCGTGTGCTTTATTGACAAACTGCTGTTCAGACCTATTGGAAAAGCAGTTATAGTGCTTTCATTGGCTTTTCTATGGTGTTCATCACTATGATACCTTACTACTTCTCAGAGATGATTAAATTAATTTTCATATCACTCGTGATATGAGGAAGTATTATCATCCTTACTTAACATAAGGAGAATTAAAACACAGAGATTAAAGTGGAAGTATTCCCTAAATTGAGTATCCAAAATGAGATGTCTAGGACTTCACTTTTTTGATCTACTTGTCATAGAATGATTCATATATTCAGAGCATAGTTTTCATGCAAGGGTGAGAGAATGCTGAAGGGCTGGGATACGTTGGGGAGGTATCACTTCTACTTGCTTGTTCTTATCCTCTTCCACTGGCATTCGCTTTTGGCCACTACTAGAGACAGAATAGTGGATCTGATGGACCTTTGATCCATCCAGTAACTGCTCAGATGTTCTGAATTAATCTGTATTTGTAAGTGCTGATGCCCACATGGCTCGAGCAACAGCCATTCAGAGTGGATACCCCAAGAACGAGAAACATGTAATTACTGACATATGATAAAGTTGGTGTAAGTGACTAGTTCAGTATCAGGTGCTCTGCAGCTTGGGCAAATATTATTTCCAGCTCCTGATGATAAAACCACTTTTACCTTTCTGTAGTCCATTGCCTGATTCAGTACCCACCTTCTGCAGTGAATGAGACAAATATCCCACTAACAGGGGCTTGTTCCTCAGAGCCCTCTTAGACCCTGAGCAAGGCAGGAGATTTTTAAAAAATAATATAGTATCACTTAATATTTTTTTCAATAATGCAGATACATGAGGTGACTGACTTAAGGTTGGCCTAAGTTTTTGAAATTTATGAAGATGTTCACAGAATCAGCAAAAAAAGCATTTTGCAGACACTTGGACAAATTCCACTTCTCTGCTGCAAAATATGAGTCACTAGAATATCTCACAAAACAGCTTCCAGATTTTTTTTTAAATATGAAAAAATATACATTTCTCTGCCACCTTCTCATCAACAGTTGACCCATTTTCCCTCAAAAAAAAATTGGAAGGAAAATTTCAGCATGACTGGACAGAATTTAGTAACAGTAAAAAGAAAACACAGTCTTACAATGCGGAGCATCAGGCCGCCCTCTTAGGTAATGTTATTAGGCATTATAATAATATAATATAGCATTAAAATAATGTAATAGAAATCAAGAAAAATAAGCCCCAAATGATCCATTATTGTAGATTATAATTTGGTTTGGACTAGTGACGAGAATTATCTTTCTTGACATACCAGGTACTGAGTGAATGTGCTCAGTGTCTACAATCAGTATAAAATAAAATACAGTATGAGTGTATACACTCAAGATATTGCAGTCTCAGCACCCTTCCAAGGCAAGCTCCTGGCCTTTTTGTTTCCCTTTAAAGGTTGTTGCTTGTATGTGGCAAAGCTGTAGCAAGGATTTCCAGAACCCAAACCATTAARTGGACCTTAATACATTTAGTAGAAGTCTAGAGAAGTGGAAGCAACTAAAAATTTAGCAAATTTGGTAAACTAAAAACAAAAATACAATATAAAATACAAAATAATACAATAAAAAAATACAAATTAAAAAAAAAAAAAATCCAAACACCCAGAATGTAAAGAACTGAAATGGAAAGAACTGAAGTGGAAAGAATTTCAATGAAACAATTTCGAAAAAGCAAAGTACAAAAATTTTAGAGCTCTGAAGCTCTTAATGCCTTGAGCTTTTAAGCTTTAAACAATACATGCCATGATTTAAGTGATAATTGCTGCTAACATATCACATCACAAATTCTTGTGGAAGTAGAATCCATATATGATTTATTGCCAGCAATTGTTTATTGCAATTAGAGGAATTTTACAACAATGTGAGAAAAAATGTTGTTTGTCAAATATAATTATGTCTCCTTTTCATGGAGCTTTCATTGGCATAGGTAATCTAGAGCAACACTGGAAGACACTTTCTTTGCCTAAAGAGACAACTGGAATTTCTTATCCAGCTGCCTCCTGTCCACTCTCCTCTGAAGCCGGCCTTGATTTGTTGTAGATATCTATGTGTGCACATCGTACTGGTGGAACAAACCATCTTATCTTCTATGTGCAGGATTCTTATAGTTTGGGCTGTAGACCTTCTTCTCTTTGGACTTTTCTGTCCACAGCCCTTATCCATTTTCTGGTAGACACACTTTTTGAAGACAGGTTGGCTTAAGCTCAGTTGTGCAAAAGACTTAATAATTATGAGCTGGGTGATGCTGAGGGATGCAACCTCCTCTTGTCATGATGATCATGCCTCCTGGCTCTTTGGACCTCCTTCTGTGCTGCATTCTCTGGGAAGGGAGAGTAGCCAGGAGTAACCACGACTGCTTTTTCCTGTCAGCTTCTGGCTAGGGCACTCTTTGCGGAAGATCTCTGCCACTAAGCACAGGGTACATGTAACCATATCTTCTGTGACTGTCCCAAGTGTTTATCATCATTGTGGCTGTATATGATGATTCTTCAGAAGGATGTGTTTGCCAGGAAGCTTCCCAATGCATACCAGTGTTAGCCCTGGGGAACATTTATACCTATTTTCTGGGTTCTGTGTGCTTTCATCAGTACTGTAGGGTATTGATTTAAATATTACAGGTCTGAGGAACTACCTCTTTTCCTACATACTTGCTTTATCACACCACTAATTCAGAAAGACTATATAAGCAATTTGGCCACTTCTGTTGATGGCATCTGACTGAATTCAGAGAAAGAGGCGGCTGAGCTCTTTCAGTGAATTGGAGTTTCTTGCTCTGGCAGCAGTCTGCTTCTCAACCATGATCTTACATTCCTTTTTATATTTTAGTTTTTCCTGAAAGAAAGGTGTTCCGCTAATATCTTAGGGGAGCTGCATTTTAATTAGGATTAGTCAGTATGCTTGATGGATGGTTTGCATATTTTCATAAATTGCTAGATAAACATTTTGAAGTGCTTTGAGATTTGATTCCAATACATTTAAAATAAGAGAAAATTAATAGCAATGTGAATTACAGTAAATACTTGCTATATAGTTGCACTCAGTGCAAGTTGGTTTTGTATCCCAGTGAATAAATACTGCTCAGAAAGTAGTGCTGCAGAAAAAGAAGTGGGGATAGTTGGATCAAAACTCACCCTGGAAAGAAAAACAGTGTTATTCTAGAATTCCTTGAAGAAACCAGGTAAAGTGATTTTTTAAGAAGAGTTGAAGGTACTTTAGTATTTAGAGCCCAGAGAAAAGGTACTTTACGGAAAGTAAGTGCAGACAACATTATGGAATTATTTAAGTGAATGGTGACAGATAGACTGTAATTAAATAACGAGAATAATAAAGTGGACAACCATCAGTCCTGCTGAGACTGCCCTCCTAGAAGTGCAGTGGTGCTGACAGGCACCCGCAGCAGTGGGAGCTGGTGGGTGGCTGGGGCCAGCTGGCTGGCGGGCTGCTCGGGAGCACCTCCGGATTTGCTGCGTACTCCTTCTCGTGTCTGGATCAAGTCATTCTATTTTTCAGCCTTCTTTACCTCGGGTTACCCAGAATAGTTCCGATTCTTCCATATTTTCTGCAGACTTCCTCATTCAGACCTCAATCTGCCACAGATTTTACCAGAAGCCTTGGGGAAAACAGTTAATGTCTCGGTGGCCTTTTTTTATCATGTAAAAATGGGGATACTAGTCCCAGTAGGATTAGTAGATCAGAAGAACCGTACAAAGTGACTTAAACCTAGTAGAAGCCTGAACAGATTACCACATTTCTTGGAAATTATTTTGCATTTTGTTTCTCTTGCAGTTTTTTTTGCATTTTTATTATACTGCAATAAGACAACTATTTCAGCTTCAAAGAAACATCAAAACATCAAATCCATGTAACAGGACCTGGAATCTGGCATTCCTATCTGAACACCACATTGGTAGGAAGATGTTCATTTGCAGGAGCCAAGTTCAGAAAATAAAAATTGCCGGGTGAGGGACGATCCTCTCTCCAAGGAAAGAATAAAAGGAATCACAAAAAGAATCCCAGTATGGCTGAGCGCAACAAGCAAGTTGATTTAATAGGTGCAGCAAAGGCTTGTGTGCCAAATGCATAGACCAGTGAGGTATAATTAGGAATAATGAAGTGACATTATGAAAAGTACACCTTGAATTGAGTATGAGGAGAGTGTTCCAAGCAAAATGCCCAAAGATATGGAATAGTCGTCACAGGAAACTCCTTGCCTGGAAACTTCATAACAAAACATGAAATGGTTTGTTTAGAGAGATAGGCTACATTTCCTAAGACGCTTGCTAGAAAATCATGAGACAGGAGCTCAAATACATAGTTGGAGTTCCTTTGCTAACATGTTTGAGTAGAATAATTCTTACAAACCTTTTTGCTTCAGTGTATTTTTTTGTCCTACACATGTTCTATTTGCCTGTTATCTGGGCTTTTAATAGTCATATTAAGCCTTGCTACACTCTAAATATTTCCAAAAACAGTTATGCCAAGAGCAAAAGCCAAGTTCTGCTGCTAAAAGCAAATTTCATGAAATGTCACATTTTCTTCTTCTGCTTGCAGTTTTGATACTGGAAAATCTATCCACACCACTTCTAAAAATGGAGTTAATCATAGGGCTTGCTTGCTGAATCGCTTAACTGGAAACCCAAAGCCACGAGTAGATAGTTGGTTTGAATTCTCCAGTGGTACAAGAAAATTCAGATTTAGATCATATGTTCCTTTTAATATCATTTGCTTACAATTCGCTGAACATATTTTTAAGCAATGGAAGACAAAAGTTTTTGTTAACTGCTACAGTGAAAATAAAAATTTCAGGTCACATATAAATGGGTTTTTTTCTTCAAATGTAGAGAGTTAATATGATATTCCTTCTAAAATGTCAGTATAAATATTTCTCTTTTTTTCCCCTCATTTTACTGAGGTCTTTAGTTTTTATTAGGTGTGGGGGAAGAGACAGAAAGGAAAGTAGAAGGAGAAAGCCAGATGTGGTCTCTTCTGCATCACTGGGTAGACACCATCAGAAAGGAAACATTTTGAAAGGTCCCAAGCAGAGAATTAATATAAGAAATATATTTTAGGCCTGCTATTCAATTATATAAATCCACTGATTTATTTTTACAGTTTTTTTCCTGATGCTGCAGGTTAACCCATTTAACATGTAAAGTCCAATGGGAGGCTATGGAAGGGGCTGATTACTGACAACTTGTTTCTTTCCAATAAAGAAAATTCTAAAGTTTCATCTTTATTAAACTCTGGAGATAACTATGTCTGGCAAAAAAGTGGACACCCAAGTCAGCTGTTGGCTCAATTTAATACTTAGTTTATTAATAAGTGATAAAAAGGCCCAAGAGAAGTCATAAAGACTTAACCAAAGTGCTTGTCCAGTCTAGTAAATGAATATAAAGTGTGTCTAAAATCAGTATTTCACAAAGAAATCATGATAATTATTTGGTGTATTAGCAAATCTTTGGACAGATTTACAGCTGAATTCAGTGAATTCAGTGAATATATTTAGTGTATAAAGTAAAACAGAATTTAACTACCTAAAATGGATTAATGAAAATTCAGTTCTTATTAGCAGCTAATGTCTGTTCCAGAGGAAGAGGTTTTTGTCTCTGTCTTCATTTATTCCTTGCACTGCCTTCTCTGACTGAGAGCTGTAAAATTAATATAACAGAATCAATGTCCACCTCACACAAAATCCTTTCTAATGACATGGTATTTCAGGATTCTGTACATTTTTTGAAGAATTGGGTCACAATGGGCGTGATTTCCACAGTAACTGAAATGGTCTGTCCTACCAAAATAACCTACAACTAATGCAGAATAAATCCATCACATCTAAGAACAAAACTTTAAACTGTCCTGCTTTGATTTGAGATACGCACATGTCCAGGATACACAGTAATTAATGCACACAAGGTTAAGAGCACACTACACTCTGCCTGTCGCATCCCAGCTGACAGGGAATGAGCCTTCCCCTACCCTGGGCTTTTATACTGAACGATCCTAGAGACTGGCACACTGTGGCCTTTCTCTACAACCCTCCATGTCCTCGGTGGGTCCCACCAGCTGAGGTGGCCGACTGCTTTTTTCATCCCGAGCAATCCAAGTAACAAATTTGGATTCTGCATTTGATGGGACCATCCAATCCTTCCCTTTCTCCAGTAGCTACAGGCTGCCTCCTCCAGGGGTGGGCTCCTGTCCCAGGGCACAAGCGATAAATAGCTTACCTTTTCCTTGGAGACGTAAAGCAAGTTTTATTGCCTTGCTTTTGCTCTAAATAAGACCCTGCCCAAAGGAAGTTGGTACAGGGCAGCTCTCCTGTGATAATTTCAGTGAATTACAGCTGCTATGCCAAATGCACCCATTCGGTGTGATGGTGGGATTGTGCTTCCAGGTGAAAATACAGGACGGGACTTCCAGGAAGTAAGGATGTTGAGATGCGTAGGTAGGTAATAGCACAGACAGATGGCCAGAGAGATTGCTTGACACTGGGACAATGGACTCCTTTGATGGGTGACAAAATTTGCTCCTCTAGAACTTGCTTGTCCCTCTSTAATGTTTAAAGATGGCCTTAAAAGATAAGGTGTCCCTAGAGGATCAATTAATTTGGCTCCTACCTCTCTCCCTCCCCATAGTTTCCAAGAGAGGATAGGCGGTGGAGACAGACCTAAACGGGGAATATCAGGAGTGCAGTTTGCATTCTTAAAAAGTCTAGTAAATTCTTCATTTTGGGATGGAATTTATTTCCTTCCCTCGTCTACTATTGCTGACTTCTCTAAAAAAACCAAACCAAAACAAAAATCCCCAACAAAAAGCTACAGGATTAAATTGCTAAACTCTCAGTAATAAGGAAGACCAACATTAAGATTTTCTATGCAGCCTTAATTACAAGCTCTTGTGCATATTCATTATGATGCCATTACTCCTTATGTAACTAAAAGCTATGTTTTGTACACAGATCTTCCCCTTTTTTCTTTTAGCAACCTTGCAGAGAGTAGGAGAGAGTTATTTAAGGACTCAAAGGAAGTCCACAGAGGGTTTCTTTCACCGGGTAAAGAAGCTGTGCAGTCGTTAACAATGAAGCAGTGCTGCTGAGATCCAGGATCCAGAACCACTCCTGTCCTTGCCACAGAGTCCTACTGTTGCCTGAAGCAAATCATTAGTGACCTTCCTAAAGGTTGCTTGTGATGTTATTACTTCTTGTCCTATTAGGAGCACAGGGAAGATTCAGCCATGAATGTTTACAAGTCGCTCAAGAGAGTTCACCGCCTTTATCCTCAGCTGAGTACAGAGCCTGGATGATACATGGTGGGCAAGACATGCAAACACGATAAATAGCCAAAAAAGGAAAAAAGGCTGAACTTTCATCTGTTGTCATGTTTGTCATCACTGAACACTGAACAAGGCAGGCTCTGTGGATAAACAGTATCCACTAATGTCGTGAAACTTTGTCAAAATGCAGTCACAAAAGTTGCTGAATTAGCACTTGCTTTTCATAGCTTTGGCATCTCTGGAGTTGCAGCAAAGCTCTTTGAACATAGAAAATTCTGTGATGTGTGCTGTGCCAAATACCTCTGTCACTAAAAGCAGCTTCAGTTTGCATGTATTGTGCAAAGTGCCCGAAGCTGGCTGCAGAACAACGGTGGAAAATTCTGTCTTTAAATGGCCACTTTCTGCCTGTGAAACGGTAGCAAAACAGTTCCTGTGCCTTCAGTAACAGCTTCCATGCTCCTTCTTCCTTTCCAAAGACTACCCTCCACCAAAAGTGCAACAAGGCTGAGGAACACGCTAGGGAGAGAATAAATTTTAGTTTGTCACTGAACGTGCGCTTTTTAATTCACAGCCTATTCTTGCTGTGGCTTAAAACTTAACAGGAGTGGAAAGATAAATACGAAGCAACCACAGCTGACTTTCTGCAATTTCTGTCCAGGCAAAATAAAGGGTCTATCCTATTTTGTATCTTAAACTTTTAATTCTTTTCAGTGTATGCAGCAAGAAAGAATAAACAACTTGTGTGAAAGTTGTTTGTTCTGATTCTCTGTTCATTTGATGCAGTGTGATCCGCAGCGCCATTTCTTGCAATCAAGACTTGTGATTCAGCCAAAGAAACAATTAATTTGATTTTCAGTGTAATAACACATTTTTCATTTAGATTTCTACAAGCTTTGGTATCTGAAAGTGTTAGCAAATGTCTCAGTAAGTAAGAGCTAAACAAGACACTTAACTGCTGTAGCATTTTAGAAACTTTTTAATATAAACATACGTTTCTGGCAAACCAGTGCTGTATTCACACTCCCCCTTTGACTGTAGAACTGAACATATTTTCTTGATGCGTATTTACATAAAAGACATTTTCGTTGAGCAGTATGAGCCAAATCCTAGCTGATATATTTTAATCCCTTTCATTACTTTTGACACCCATCTGGTGGACACAACACAGTATCACAGGATAAAATTCCTGTCACAACAGCCATGTGCAAGTCTTGCGCATACTTGTAGTTATCTGGTGATGCAAACCACAGGTCCTCTCCCAGCCAATGAAACTGCAATTTTATCTAACAGACTTTTAAATTTTAAAAACTCACTATGTTATAATCTGACAGTGCAATCATTCATAGAAGCTTGCCTTAGTTTCTGATTGGGAGAAATAAGACTGGTAATAAAATATTCATATCATGTCCACAAAAGGTGGGTGAAGAAAATAAAACAAATCTGCAAACAAAGCCATACGTTTCTTTAATCCAATAAAATACCTTTTAATCAGTTGAATAATTAAGTCCACTGTTAAAGAGATCAATTTAATAGTCACTCCTTATTCAAAATTTTCCTGCTGTGAGACAGACTTACATTTACCTTCTTATATTTCTATCCCACTTTCAACTTTTGCTTTAGAGCTTTCAGACAAGCTTATATATATTTGAAATGATACTGCCATTGCAGAAGTTAGTCTTACTGAGCACAGGAGTAAACAATCCTCTTCTGTTTTACCTAAAATTGCATGAAAGATCTGCCCTGCTGCCCTCAATAGAAAAACAAAACATACAGACTGTGTATTGTTTAGGAATCTGTGTGTTCTTGCAGCTGTTTAAAGAAAAAAATTATTTTATTTAGGCAATGAAATAGAAGCATTAGGAAATTTGCGTACAATGAGCTCACAGATGTTCCAAACCCTTCATTGGCATTGTGAGTATTTTGTGCTCCTGGAATACTCAAGAATTTGAACTCAGAAGATATTGATTGCTAGTGAATAATAGTAGTCATGCTAGTAGTAATGGCAATATGGTTATTAACTTATGGCACTATAAGCTGCAAAGGATGTTTTACTGTAGTATTCATGCTATCTTGCCCTTTCCGATATTTTTTTCAACTTTTTTTTGTGAGCAGATCTCACAATGATCACAAAGTTGCAATGAATAGGGAACATGAAATGCAAAGAGGAGCTTTGCATTGTCCAAGATCACCCAGCAGGCTGGTGGCAGAACTTTCATTTGATGTCTTACTGATTAAGGTTTGTTAGCTTGAAATTGATGATGTCAGGTAGTAGTAGCACATTTGAGGACACAGAAAAAGTATTCAGGCATAATCAAAAGCAATCAAATTTGGGAAGAAGGGTATGTGTTAGGATTTACTGACAGTGAATTGTTCTGAAAACTACTATGAAAAGAGGATTAAATTGCTAAGCTCTCTTGAAGTTTGTTTAATACCATTTTCTGAACAGCTTTTTTGAAAAAAAAACCAAACATTTTGCTATTCTACATTCAAACTGTGAAAGGTGAATAAAAAATAAATGTAGTCTGAGAGCAGCAGAAAGCTTGCAGTTCTAGAATATGTGCAAAATAACATGAAACCAAGGTCCATTCTCTGCCAGGCAACGTGCATCTCTGTCAAAATAGGCGATACATGTTTCTTTGATTAGTTCATTTAACAAAGAGAAACAGGCCATGGGAATGCTGTCACTTCAGTGAAACATTAAAGCGGCAGCCTCACTGCAACCTCAGGTCAATGGTATATAACAGCAAGAAACAAGCTAGTGCACAGAGTAGCATGTACCTGCTGTGACACCTGTGCCAGGCTGAAGTCTAATCAACAGATGACATGTACTGAATATTTTCTCTTCCATTGTCATTAGATATAATTGAAAACCAGCAGGTATCCTTCACATGAACACAGTTTTGAAAATGAGTACTTCAGATGCGTTCATTGCAAATACATACTATGATGCTAACGCTTATCCATGTTTTAAAAATTATGTGAAAGATCCTCTATTCATCCCTCATTCCTAAATGCTTTAGCAGCAGTATTTAAGTTCCCATTAGTACAGCAAATGAGCCCAAGTACTTATAATCCAAGGTCTCATGCACACCTTTCCTACTAAGCTGTAAAACTAAAATTGATCCTTGGTTTTAGAGACACAACCAACTAGGGAAACAAAAGCCATCTTCCACTTCTGGCTGGATAAAATGTGCTCCATCCCATCAGATGAAGACATAATCTTGCTAATCCACACATTTGTGATCTCTGAGATTGCACACCACAACACATGAAGTCTAAAAATGGAGCCACGTGCTCCAAAAAGACTCCATATGGTACCAAATGCAGCTGTCGGGCTGCTAAGCAACACTGGAGGCACAGCCTCGCAGCGCTGCCCACCCTGCGCTAGTTTCTAATTGATTGCAGACTCTCATTCAAGGTCTTTGCACTGATTTTCAAAGCCTTTTGTGGAAACATCACAGACTATATGAAAGAGCATCTTTTCTCTCCTTCTCTTTCTTTCTCTCCCCTCACACTTCTGCCTCTCATGATGGCAGTGTTCTCTAGGAATGATAAGCCTGTTTACCACTCTTAATACCAAATACAATAGTTAGAAGTGCTGGTTCTAAACTGTGTAGTTCAAAGACACGAATGGCCACAGAAGTCACACTGCTTGGCAGTGAGCAAAGAACTMATTTCTTCAGTCTGGTTGTAAAATAGCAACTCTAATGCACACAAACATTCCCAAGCACACACATATGCCTTAATCCCAACCCAGCACTTTGTTTATTGGGAGAAGACAAAATATGTTCTTGAAATATTTGGGTAGTAATGAAATATTAGGGTTGAGTACTCGATAACAAAAGAACCCTCAACTGCCTCAACAGTGGGAGACAGGATAATGAGGGTCCAGCTGAGGAGAGTTGGGGCCTGAGGAAGAAAACAATGAAACATCATGTTTCCTCACAGATACTCTACATGCAAAGAAGCATAAGGCTTCCTGTATTCCTAATAGTATTTTCTTTCTCTACCAAATTTCTTTTCCTTCAGACTTGTTCTTTTCTTTATCAGCAATTTTAAAGTATATTTCTGTGTGCCTTGTTTTTTGGCATAGCAGTGGACTTGACCAGGTCTTTAGTTCCCCATTATTATCAAGAAGCAATTACCTAGTAATAAATTCATCAGAAGAGTGTTTATTACTTTCAAAATTCTTGTGTCAATGGCATAAATCTTTTTCTCCTTTCTTTTTGCAGTTTCGATGTAGACAATGGTACGTCATCGGGACGAAGTCCCTTGGATCCCATGACGAGCCCTGGATCAGGGCTAATTCTTCAGGCAAATTTTGTCCACAGTCAACGTAGGGAGTCTTTCCTTTACCGGTCAGACAGTGACTATGACCTTTCTCCAAAGTCCATGTCCAGGAACTCCTCCATTGCCAGTGATATGTAAGTACATTATAAAATACTTTTAGCCTATATTTTGTCCTCAGTCTTAAGATTTTTCCAGCCAGAAGAAATTTCTTTTAAAAATCAAACACAGTAATCACTTATGCTACTGAATTCATGGGTAATTTTTTGTTTATTTCTTTAATGAAACTTGTACTTGTTTCTGCAGTTTTCTGAAAGTAAGGATATCATGAGGGTGTACTTGATGTGTTTATGCACTTTATTTTGACAGAATAATGAAGACAGTCAATACTGGTGTATCAAAACACTAAGGAAAACTCTGATTTCCTGGCTATTAAGTTCTTTTCAAGAGAAGCAATACAAACTCAGTTTCTGCTTCTTAATGTTCTTAAGAAAAAGATTCAATTTATTTGCACCAGGTATTTTTAGGTTTTTAGAGAAAAGATTTATTACTAGTTGGCAGAAATTAACAAATTCAAGAGAGGCAAAAATTATTTCAAATACCTTTTAACTAAATGGCAAAATTTTAACAAAAGGCCTTTGGAAAGTTATTCTATCCTCTCTCACTATTCTTCTGTGATATGTGTATTTTCTGCTAGTGGATCATAATTTTTAAGTATGTGTAGACCCCAGGTTGCATGGGTAGTGGAAGTCAGATGCAAATCTCTGTTTATTTGTAAGACACTAAACACATGTTAAATGTCCTAGCTTCTAGTCACTTCTAAGTAGTAGGAATTAAGAATAACTATTTTTTGTTTGTTTGTTTGCCTTATCTGCTCCAAATTTCACTGCCAAGTAGGTGTTTATGGTTCAGTTATAAATCACTAAGATAAAGGACCAGGTTTGTAAGAGTCCCCTAGTGAATGAGGAAGTCTAAAGCATTAAAAATCCAGCATTAATATAAACGCTGTTTTTTAATGAGGCAAAACCCAATCAATATCCTCTTTAAAAAATAACAGGGTCAGTACGCACAACAAAGGAAAAAGATTTTCATAATAATGAGTGAAATTTCACCTGATATTTAACTTGCAGTCATTATAATTGAACACTCCTATTTTCAGCTTACATATCATTATTAGAAATGTTGATTAGTCCATCTAATTATAGCTCTCATCTTATTTAAGTGTCAAGACGAGAAAAATTCATGCCTTTACAGAGGGTTTGTGTAAGGTCCATACCTCAGTTAAGCCCTGTAGATAGAAGTACTTAGTAAGCTTTGTGACGACTTTTGGTTGAGACAAAATGAGTGAGAAAAAGACCAATCCCTCTTGCTTTGTCGTAAAGAAAAATGCATTTCACTTGCAAATAGTGACCCCCTTCCAGCAAATCTTCCTCTGACAGATAACCTTTCTTTTAGATGGACAAGAGTCAAGCTTTTAGTGTGGCACCTGTGCCAGGATACCATTTGGAAAGACTTCTACATTCAGGGGGGCAATGCAGGTCACTGTGTTGCTTAGATGAGTCATTTCAATTAAGAATTCAATTAGTGCTCCATCCTTGAACTCATAATCCACTTCTGCATTTCCTAGAATTCTGGGCAATATTTCAGCACATGGCAGTAAATTGGATAAACAATTGAATTACTGAAACACTGAGCATACTTTTTCCTTTGGATATTTGTTTCTATTCTTCCTTTCAAAATTTTCTGAAAACACATCTGCATATAAAATTTATTGGACCTCAAATCTGGATAGATTTTCACAGTCGCCTGTCAGAGGAGCTGCTGTACTAAGAAGGTAAATATTCCTGCTGCTGTTTAGGATGGGAGCACATTAGGAAATGTAAAAGGCAAGTTGTTTTAACCATRGAATATTAATCATATATCAGTAAGCCTAATTATAATAAGCTTGGTTATTTCACAGAAATGAAGTACAAGAAGACCAAGGAATGAAAGAGGGGAAAGTTTAAAAAGATAAAATAGCGAGGAAAAAAATAAAGAAAAAATACCACAAAGCTCTTT
This sequence comes from Phoebastria nigripes, assembly GCA_035582835.1. Lineage (NCBI taxonomy): Eukaryota > Metazoa > Chordata > Aves > Procellariiformes > Diomedeidae > Phoebastria > Phoebastria nigripes. The sequence continues at coordinate 904,767 of JAYKAV010000467.1, read as the reverse complement.
ATATATGGGTTCAAGGAGAAACTGGATGTGCTCATGGAAAGAAAACCCACTGAAGATTATTAAAATAGAGAAACTACTCTGGTTCAGGGCATTTCTAAATGAGGTGGAGGCTGGAAGACTTGTCAGGGGAAGTCTCACACAAATTTTAGATTACTCCCAAATTATCCTGTTTCCCTTTTGCATCTATCTACATGCTTAACTTTAAGTATCACATATTTCTTAAGCGTGAGCAAAATATATTACAAAACATACACATCATTCAGGTAATGCAGATGAATTAATTGTACATAACAGTTTAACCTAGAATCCCCTGATTCTTCAGTACTTGAGTGACCAACCTCAATATTTCACTTTGTAAAGCAAAATAGAAAGCAAAAGGCAGGCATTTTTTATGTGGAAGGAATATTACATAAAGATTTCTGGCATCTCCATTACTCTYAAATAGTGGGTTTACAATAATGCATTCCACTTCAATAACAGCAGATGAAACAAAAACAAAACTTCAAGATTTTAGTCAAGTATGGAGTGTCGTGATCAAAGACAGCCAGTGGATGGCAGTGCTAAAGTACTGAATTCATCATTCTGTCATTATTTATTATTTTGCTGCTGCAGTAGCTCTGAGCTCCAGCCGAGGAAGGGAACAGAGTCATGCTCAGTTCTTTGCAAACACAAGATGAAAAGATGGGCTCTGCCACAAACAACTTAAAGTTGAAGCATAAGATGATAACCAAGAGACTAATACAGTCAGATACTATTCCCAGGAGAAGGTACAATGTAAGTCCCTATGCCCAAAGTCATAAACCTCACAGAGCAACCAAAAGGAGTTTCATTCAGTGAGTTGAAATGGAAATTAACAGAAACAAGGGCAGAGAAGGGGAAGGTGGAAAGTGTTTTAAAATCAGAGAGACTAAACTATATTTTAAACTGAGGAGCCAGATTAGCTAAGGAAAAGAATAAAAGACAGGATGACTGCAGGGCTGCTCAAATGAGAGGAGGTTAGTGGGACAAATGTGGGTGCAGTTACGGCACTGAAAGAGGCAGAAAAAGCAGCTGTATGGTGAGAAAGGAAAAGCAAATAAAAAGGAGTGGGAATCAGTTGCATATTTTTTCAATTATTTCTTGCAAGAAACAGCATGGTCCTAGAGAGGGAAAAAAGCAGAACATGGAGATGATATAAGGAGATGAGAAAAAGCCATTCAAGGTTGTGAACTGGAGAGGCAGGTGGTTTAGACAGGAAGATACAACGTCCAAGGCAGAAGAGCACAGATGCATTGTGAAGCCTGACTATGGGATTTCCAGCAGAGAGATGAGGATGTGCAAGAGAAAAAAAAGTGAATGAGCGAGCCATTGAGGATCAGTGAGCTAATATGAGGAATTACAGGGCAGGATCTGTGATGACAGACAGGAAAACAATTTTAAAGAGAAGGAGAATAAAGAATGGAAAATTAAAAAAAAAAAAAAAACAGTCCCCAAGAGCACAGTTGCAACACCGGTAAAAAAGGGAACAGAAGCCAGCTGAATGATGAGAGAACACATCAGTGTTGTACTGCAAGATTTGTCAGGTTTACATTTGAAGGCATCAGTGAAGCAGGGAGCTCTGAATGTGGATGTCTTGCAGAGGTGGCCTGATTACTTAATACTCACCTGTTTGAACTGCTGTTGCTGCTCAGAGCTTGCAAATGCAGACAGAGGCAGCAGTGGTAACACTTTTTATGTCTTTCTTGCTAAGGGATCACTGCTCTGATTAACAGCGCATGAGGTCGAATTTGTGGAGAATCGCCATTTTAGCAAAAAACAGGTCTCTAACTAGGTTAAAAAATGGATTCTTCAGTGAAATCATTAGCACTCTCATGAACAGTAGAAAGAAGCCAATAAGCGGTCCACTAGTTAGGGCAGAGCCCATGTTTTAACTACCACTCTAAAGGGAGAAAAGCATGTGTAGTCTCCCTGTGACCCTGAAGAAGCAGGCCAGAGCGTAGCAGACCAGAGCAGAGGACCAAGACACTCTCAGTACAGAAGTCTGTCTGAGCTCTACAATGTCTTCTGAATGTATCTAGGGGAAAAGGTATGTGACAATAAGCACTGCTTAAGTCTACCCTTCTCCCATTTCCACAAGGTCACAGAACACAGCTCGGCGGCAACATCCTGGTCTTTCCGGGACATGGCCAGCTGAACCTCACTCAGTAAAATAGTAGCTGGTGTGGGGAGTTTTATGGTCTTCTTTAGAGAGGCTCAGCACTCAGGCGATCGGGTGAAATATCAATATAAGCTCTAATTAGTATAATTACACAAAATTTGCTAATTTCTGTTAAACCTTGCTTCCATCTTTAAAGCACCAGAACCCAGCCAGGGAACACTGACGGTAGGGAACTGCAGGGTCATTGGCCTGGTGATCTGCTAAATGGCCAAATGGCCACCACCCATTCCCCAGACTGGCCAGCCTACTGCTATTCTGCCAATAGAATCTACTTCTGTAGACAGTAGCATCCCTCTGCTGCTCTCCCTGGTAAAACAAATGTCAAGAGGATGCAATTTACTGCAGGATTTTTTCCCTATAACTGCAGTATTATCCTGCCTTCTCCTAGAGGACGTGCTGCTTTGTAGACTGTATTTGAATGTAACTGTAAACCTTGGCTCCACATTTACCAAAAAAATTTTAAAAATCATCTCTTTGAATAATAAAACCCAAATGTGGACTACTTTGGAACAAAAAGAGCCTCTGTAGTCTGATAAACATGGATACTGGCATACAGAGATTTGGGTTGTTTTGTCAGGATGACTTATCCCCTTCTTCAATAGCTGGAGAAATAGTTGTGGGATTTTTAATTTGTGTGGGTATTTTTTTCCAAAATAAAGCCAAAATAATCTGTAATTTTGCAAAGAATAAAGAATAACAGAATTATTCTGGCTGCAAAAATTACCTTAAGTAAAGGGAAATTCCAGCGTAAGGAGTTCCCTTATTTGTCAGTGACTGGCAGGTCTGGTCCTGAACTGAAGCTGCAAATGGGCTGAAATATCCCTTTAACTGGCATATGGAACAACTGCCAGAGAAGAGAATTTTTGAGGTAAACTCGCACACGTTTCCTAGTTCTCGATAGTCTGCTCATCTTTTAAAAAAATTGCATTGTATTCAATCTGTATSAGATTCATAAAGGGAATGTACTTTAAAATAATGGCAGACAAAGATGGCAAACCTGGACAGTTAATAAGGTTCACCCGAGCCTTTAATATGCCAATAAAATAATGAAATAAGGATATATTTTCTCATCCAGCACAGGAAGCCAAATTACTAGTGATACAGCTTATTCTTCTGCTTCTGAGCCAGGAAGGCCTGGATTTGTTAATAAAATGCTGTGAGTATGCATCTGAAGTTCCAGAGAAAAAAAACCCTTTTCCTGAAAGGTTCTGGCCAAGACTCTAGGAGAGCAGAAAAGACAGGCAGTTACTGAGCAGAGTAATTGCACCTCAGTTTAACAAATTAGAAATAATTGTCTGTCTTTCCAGATAAACTGCTGTTGAAATTCTTTATGATTTATCAGATTCTTTTCTCAGAATCTGTGATATTACTATATCACAGATATTACTGGCTGAAAAGAGCCAGTTAAACTTCAAAGTCGAGCCCGCTTTAAAAAAATCTTTTAAGATGCATTTTCTGTGTGTGTTTTATCTTAGAAACAATTTTTAGTGAAAAAATGTATTAAATTGCTTGAGACATTTATTTGTCCATGGAAAGAAATGTACTTACATGGCTTTAGGAAAAATAGGCCAATATTTTGCTTCATTGGGTTTTGCTTTTTTGTTCTTAAGATCTTTTAAATTTAAGAAATCTCCAGGTTGCAGCTTAAATTAAGCTAAGTAATTAGTAAGTCACTTAAATCTTTTTTTGAGTTATAAACAAAAGCCTTTTGAAAAAAGACCACTGTGTCTTTCCAGTTGCTTGGGACACTTTACAAATGGAATCCAAAACAAAGAACTCAGTAATATCCAGTTTGCTTAAATTTAAATAATAATTTTGCACTAACTTCATTTTTTGATCAGGAAATCAGTTATGTTGTAAACAAAAAGAGAATATTTTCACATTGAGAAGGCTTCTTTTGATCTGCTTTTTAATTCAGGAGGTTCTAAGGTGTTCTAATATGCCTTTATATGGTTGTTGAATCAGGATTTTTTTTGATGAAATGCAAACTGATTTTATCTTACGTTCAGACAATTCAGAATCATTACTGGTTTTATGTCCGAATGCTAAAACCTAATCATTTTCCAAATATAACTCCCAGTTGTTAAACACATCACTTTCCCTTCAAACACTTTTAACGTGTCAGGCTTTTTTTTCCCTCTTCTGGAAATAATGGGTGTTTGAAACAAAATGGCCAGTTACTGCTCCTGTGCTAACTAAAGCACACTGAATTCCTAAACCTCTTCAGTCAAAGGTGGCATGTTATTAAAAACATGGTACCAAAATCGATTCTTAGCTGGGATTTCAGCTACATCACACCACCACTCACCTCTGGGCTTGCTACACAGATCTGCAGTGGAGGGGAGGGAGGATGGGTGTGTTTTGTGTGTGCACGTGTGAACGCCATACTGAAGGGAGCAGTGTGGAGAAAGGGAACTTTCTAAAGAGGGACTCAAATGTTTTTGAGGATGCCTCTTAGACTGTTTTTCCAGCTCACTGATCACCTACATGCAGAGGCTGAATTTATTTCACAACCCAGAAGAACATTAGTTCTTGTTTCACCCCCCCGGGCACAAACAACGCTCTGTATGCTTGCAATGGCACTAATGCTGTGTTAGCTGTAGAGTTCGTTCCCTGAACTGAACTGTTTGTCCTGAAAATGGACAAACTGAAATTCTGATGGTTTTGCCTTGTTTTTCTTTAAGTCTTCTTGTTTCTTCTTATATACATACATTTAGGGGCCTTTGAATTTGGTTAGGGGACCCTTTTTTCTAAACCTTGAAGCTGAGATAATCTTCCTGTGGCTGGCTGAGAGCAAGATCGCTCAGGCTGGGAAGCTACCTTCAGTAGGTACTGTTCTCAGCAGCTCTGCTCTCATTTCTTTTAGAGAGGAAATCTGTCAGCCTGCATCAGTAGGAGATTCACATGGAAAGTCACTTATTCTTCAGAAGTAACACAATCATATCTGTTCTCAACATTTAAGCATACAGGGTAGGGACAAGCAAGCAACCAAATGTCTGCTGCTTAAAAGCAGTTCAAGGTAATACATTTTATTTTTATTTGCAACAAGCTAAGAGGTTATGTGTGTCAGCTAATGCAATCAAAACTGATTAATAGTAACTCATTAAGCTGCACTAACTTGATTGCTTCCAGTCATGTGTGCACACCCCCTCATTAATTTTCTCTAACCTGAGCAGAAAACAAACCTATCCTTTATCACTGATGCTTATTTGTTTTTCAGCCTTGCTTAGAACTAAATGATGATTTCTGTTGTATGAGCAGTCCAGCAACGGCACTGCTGAATTGGCCTGGACTCTTCAGATTGAGTTCAGCTCTTTTCTGGTTCAAAGTCCTACATCCTCTGGCTTAATCCAGCCCCTCCTTCAACACACAAACCAAACCCCCGCACTGCAGTAGCTTCTTTTCCCTTGCCATCGCCTCAGTGACCCCCAGGTAGACTGCCTTCTGAGTTTAGAAGGAAACCCACCTATGCCAGTGAAACACTCTGGCAAGTCCATGCTCTGTTTATCTTTAGGACTGAATMGTTCTCTGTCAGACTTAATGCAGTCCTGTTGCTCAGCGCTGTCCACCATTCTTCTGTCATCTAAACAGTCTGCTATATTATGGTAGGATTAAAGCATTGAAGCTTGGTGGCTGTTTGGGGCAATATGATACAGGTGATTTCTTGAGTTGTCCTGTGTTTTCATATCTTGCACATCATGCTGGCATCCTTCTGTGATGGCCCATTACATCAGTACCTACATGATATCCTCAGGCAGATTACCCAAGTCAGATGTGGGAGTGCAGTCTCTCTGGAAAATGTTTAAGCTTCCTGAGTAAGGAAGTAGTTGGATCTGACACAAGAGGCCTTGATCTTCCTTGAACTCTTCCAAAGGTGCTATGATACTTTCATGGGAGATGGAAGAAGCCTGATAGTGTTCTTATTGCATGTTATACAGAATGGGGAAAAATAGTAATACTTGCCATTCTTTGAGTTAGTCAGCTGATTCTGTTTCTAGCCCATCCAGCAATCCTGAATGAAGCTTCTGGATTCAATGGGTCTTGGTTCAGATCACCATCACTGAGATGTAGTGAGCTGCCCTTATCACCCAGCAAAGTCTCTTCTTTCTAGCCTGCTCAAAAGCACAGATGCTGTGATGTGATGCTGGTGATGCACAGTAAGGTACACAGGTAACCAGATAATAATTCCTGATACTGCCTGGATTAAATCTCAAAATACTGATTTAAAAAAACCTTGGTATTCACTGTTCCTTTCCAGTCCTTTAGTCTGTAATGGATATGATCATTCTGTCTTTCCAAGTCTTGAGAGAGCTCCTCACCTTGGGTGCTAATGCAGTTCAATTGGAAGTAAGATCGTAATTTGGGTAACCTAACACTGATGACTTCACCAGAGCAGACTCCAAGTATTCAAAGGCTTCTTTCAAACCTAATAAAGTGTATCTTCAGGAACTGAGATGCTAAAAAGGTGGCATGAAAAATTAAAGTACTTCCTTGTACAAAGTATCCATTATACCTGGAAAGTTCCAGGTATGTTAGTACGTGGCATATCTTGGTATGTATTAGCCATGTGTAATAATCCACATTTGTTTTGAGCTGTCTTTTGGATCTCTGATAAGGTGGCCAAGTATTGTTGTCTTCATCAACATGCCATAGTGGAGTAACTTGATTTGTGCTCCATATGAAGTTAATCAGGGTGTTTGGAAACACTTGTATCCACAGTATTTGCCAGTGAGATTTATGCTGGAGAAATGTTTTTTCCCTTTGGTGTGTCTTCCTAAGTCTAACTTGCTTAGTTAGATAGTCCAAGGAGAACTACTATAACCAGCCTTTCTTTTGGCTGGGATAATGGACTTCTCAGGGACTGTGGCTTCTCTGAGCCAATCCTCTTCCTTCTGGTTAAGTTCAATTGAAATTAAGTAGATTGAACTCTCCAGAACTCCCAATATTACAGCAATACTTCTGACTAACTAGGGCAAGCTCTGTTGCTGTATTAGAAAGAAGTATCAGGAGGACATAACTGCACAGTGCTACAGAAAAATGTGGTGTTCAGAAACACTGAGACAATAGCTGACAAGAGTCTGCTTCATTCAGGGTCTAATTTCTGTCTACGGTGTGATAGAACAACTGGTTTCAAGTAGCTCTTCATAAAAATCCTTTAAGGTACATGTTCCCAGAAATAAAGAAATGCTCTGGGAAAAGCAACCCCCTCTGTAGCTTGTGACTGCATCAACAATTTCAATTGCTTGCTCTCTCCACCCTAAATCCCAACCCGCCCACAGTGTCATAGTCTCTAGCCCCTGCCTTAGATGCCTGATCATCCCCCAAATGGCGCTCAACCTTTCAATGAGATGCAAATCACTGACAACCCACTGACTATCTGGGAAAAGCTGTAAGCCAGTTTCTGTCACACCCCATAATGTGGGCACAACATTGAGAGGTGCCTCTTATCCCCCGTCAGCCTTAGCTTTTGGAGCCAGGCCTGGGCTATCTCATATTAGGACTACTAGAAAACTGTTTTCGAAGCCTTTAGAAATTGAGATGACATGACTTAAGCACTATTCCTGCAGAATAAACTAACTTGGAGCGCTGTGATTTCTGACTCTGCAAAATCAGTATTACAAACGAACCCATCTGGATTCTCCAAATGCAGATGATGATAAAGTACAAGCTGTGTGGAGCAGACAGCCACCCCTCCTGCTCGCTGTCCTTAGAGCACAGCTTCTGCTGGCTAGTGTCATTACGTGATGTTTCCATTACTGTATCAGAGTGCAATCTAGAATCAGATTTCATTGCTGCTAAAATCTGAATCTGAGCAATGTGCATATTTTCAGCACACCTAATTCATGTGTTTCTTGTGTGTTTATTTGGCTTCACCTATAAAATGTTACTGAGGCAGAAAAAAAAATCCTAGCAATTGGGGTAAACGATCACCTTACTCTCTGTTCTCCATTTGTGGTTTTGCACGTGGGATATTTGTGTTCCAGCGTATGTGCAAGCAAAACATGAATGTCTCATCTACACTGTATTTATAGCATGTTATTGGACAGTAAATCTGAATCAGCCTTATATACAGAAATGAGTGGATGTCATGTTTAATCCAAATTTAGATATTTACACTGAAGAAGGAGGCTGCAATAGATTTTCTGGTTCAAATAGAAGACTGCTTTCATGTTCATCTTCTTTCCTGTTTTGTACGTTGTGTGTAGACAGTATGGATTTTCCCTTGCTTTTATGTTTGCTATGTTTCTATATTAAAAAATAATAAAAAATGCCCAAAAACAACTCTGTAAAAATGGAGTAAATTCTTGTGACAATGTGACAAAAGCCTTAGTCCTTGCTGTGGCGCACAGTGCAGGGATTCCAGACAGCCACTGTCCCCTAGGGCTTTTCAAAGTCTGTTGGCAGCTTTATTCTTTCAAATAGGCTATGTCCCAAGTTTGTAGCCAGAGAATCCAACACAGACTATGCCAGCTGGATTTAAAGTCTGGCCAGCATCCTCAGCCAGTGCTTATCCTGGGGACATGAGTTTTTCATTCAAATGGTGGAGTGTGGCAAACCAGTATGATCATGCTTTGAACTGATACAAAGCATCAAGATTCTTTCCACTAGTCTTATAATTTATGCTATAAAAATTGTATCAAGATTAACCAGGAATTTTATTTAGACCATATCTTGTCCATGAAAGGTATGTGTCAAATGGGTGTAAATATGTTTTGTACATTTTCCCCCCTCTGTTTAGACAGAGCTCTTATTTATCCTGTTTATGTCTCCCATCTGCAATATGTGTCCTCAAGATCACTCACTTGGTATTCTTCACGTGTGTCTACAACTTAATCTGAGTTTACTATGGCCTTTACGAAGACAAACCTTATTCAGCACCTCCACTGTGAAGCTCCACACTGGCAAGTGCAGACTCACATTTCTAGTGGTCTCTAAGGTCTGGGACTCACTTCTCCTTAATGGATATCTTGAATTTTTTCTGATCACATTAAAAAAACACCCTCTCTTTTTTAACTGTATCCTAGCAGGTCTGCAGAATGTCTCTCTAGCTCCTCTTATTAGATGATTATATTAAATTATCCCAACTTAATTAAGAAATAAAGGTTATGCAGTCACCCTGTCTATCTTTGTGTTAATCTTCCTGCCTGCTTCTCTGTCTGTCTGTGCATGCATCTCTAAGTTCCTTTTTAGTGGGGGCAAAGCTAATTACTGTTCTGTAATTGGGATAGAAGAGACAAATTAATGCCAATCTTGAGAAAAGGAAGCAAAATTTTTGTACTTTTTATTTGGCAACAGTCAGCTGAATATGTTCATCTAACTTCTGACTTAGCATAGCACCTTTATCTCTTCTCCAGGATGGGGACCATCATAGGTTATATGGGGCAAGTTCAAGTATGTCCCATAGGAAAGGTCAGRAAGCAAAACCCAGAAAATTTGCAGGCCAGGCTTTATCACTTCAAAGTGGTAAATAACTTGCAATGTGTTATATAATCTTTGGTCTCCTAATGGAAATTTGGCCTCTGTTTTATGTGACAGTGATTCATTTCATCTGGACCATTGTGTGCTTTAGCAGTCGTCTTTGGTGGTGGTGGATTTGATCATTTTAAATTCTGGGGCTATGTGAAAATTATTCTGCTTTCAAATCTGTCTTTCCTTTGAAAAATGAAGATGTGAACAAGTATGCCAGGCATTCTAGTTAACAGAGTCTAACACTGATGTGAACAATTTCTTCTAACCTTAAAGGTTAACACCTCTGTCTATATTTAGAAGCTTGCGATATATTGCACAGGGTTTACACTCCCTCTTGCTGCTTCTGTATAGATGTGTGGCACTGTCCTGTCCAGAATCCAGACAGAATCATCTATCACCTTCCGTATCATCTGAAAAGAAAACAGCAGGACACTGATAAATTGTAGTCTTTACTACACCGCAGTACACTGTGGATCCATGGCACTTTGATTGAATCATGCATTCTTGCTCCTCTGTGCAAAAAATAACACAGCGCTTTAGACGTGTCTGCTCCCTTTTTGAGCACTCTCACCTCTTCCAGATTTCCTGACCCAATGTGGATTAAAGATTACTCACCACACTATGCAATTGCTTTTCTGTTCAAGTGGGTCTGGTGTGTGCTAAACTGCTTTGTGAAAGCTGTGGATATCTGTACTTTCAGTATCATGCTTTCGCCAAAATACTGATAATTTCTGGAATTGTTGCTCTTGACACAAGGGACATTTGAAAAGTGAAAATTAAATCCCAGGTTGATTTCAGTGCATTAAATTAGTATTTAATAATGCCTCCTCTAAAAAATAACAAGCTACATTATTCTATCAGTGTTCTCCAATGAAATGCAGTCCAGGAAGAGCTTAAGTAGAATGAAGTTTGCAAATTAGAGGAGTGGGGTCATGCTATTTTACAGAAAAGAAAAAAAACCTCCAGGGCAGAAAGCCCAGAAACAGGTACTTGTTGCCTCTTAGAAGTGCCTCAGCATTCAAGGGGTGGCAAACAGGGGCACTGAATGGGAAGAAGAGAAAGAAAGTACCACCTCCAGTAAGGAAGCCCACAGGAGATGGTGAGAAGAAGGACCGTCCTATTTTCATAGTTTTGCCAATCTGCACTTTGACAGTTAATAACTATGTTGTAGCAGTTCCCTCGGAATTTGAAGCACTGATGAATATTTGTGCATTTGTGTCATATGTTGGGCATTCAGAGTGTTTGCCACTGACAGATGCTTGTGACGCTAGAAAGAACTAGCTCTACTCTATCTGGTTTATTTACAGGTAGAAACAATCTAATATTTTTGTTCTTYGTCCAGTGCTGCTGCTACTTGTAAAACTTTTCATGTCCAGGATTCCGCCCCTTCATCATTTCCAAATGTGGGAATTAGAACTAGATCATTAAAAAATGGGTTTTCATATTGATTTTAGAGACAGTTTCTGTGCAGAATTTGATCGGTCAGAAAACACACTCATTTCTAAGAATTTGCTCGACCCTTTGTTTGCTTTTTGCCTAAACAACCTGAGTAACAGATAAAGTGGGTAGGCGTGAGGAAGACTGGCAAATAATTTACTTGAGGCTTTAGGCTCTTCCATCTTTGCAGAAGTCATTCAGATGACTAACGCAGGATTCCTTGCTTTACACAGCTGTGCCTCTTTTAAGTGTCAAAACAGAAGAGAAAATGGAGTAGGTATATGCAAATAGTAAAAATATTCTTTATAAAAGGGAAGAAATTAAGAGATTTTACTGAGGAACAGGTAAGCCAGCTGTCACACAGCAGATAATACCATTTCACAGAATTTGAAGACAAAGAGCATAACTTTTCTGGAAGTGAGGTAGCGTACATATTCACACTATGGCTGTTTAAGTGGAGAACAGGAGAGAAAAGAAAAGGTGGATGTGGCTTATCTTCTGTTGAAGCCTTTGTGTAGCTGTGTAACTCATTAAGCAATCCTGATCAGAAATTATGGTCTAGGGCATTTCCTGATGTTTTCATGACCCAATGAAAATGTAAAGAGGTACTAAACCCAGCTGGTAATTAACTGCCCTGTTAATGCCTGCCCTGTTAATGCCATGGTGTCTATAATAACTGATAGGATTTGGCTTCATTGGGCAATTAAAGCCTCTGAGTTCCTCCCACGGTGCCATGTTTCTTATGGTTTGGTGTAAGGATCAGGCTTACACGCTTTCCAGCCAGGCTGGAAGCAACCTGAAGCAACACCTTATTCCAACCACTCCTGCAAAGACCTTGTTAAAAGTGCAGACTTCTTCCACAGGGTCTGTAAAAATCCATTTCTCTGTTTCAACTAACAGGAATAAACGAGATGGTAGTAAAAACAGTTACACAGATATTAAGCATTATGATAATTTTTAATATTGGGGAGTTTTGTTCCATCCTTACAGGTTGTACTTAACTGCTTTTTTATTAGGTTTTTGCAATACCTGCAAAAACATTACTGTCTTGTGGACAGCATATAAATTATAAGAATGACATTGTAGCAACTCAAACGCAAATCGTATTTCTCCATTTATCAGAAAGCCTTTTTCTGATTAGATTTTCATGGACTTGAAATCCGTTGTTAAATATTCATATTTTATGCTTAAACTTAAATAACATTAAAATAGCACCAAAGCAATGGTAGTTTCTGCTGCAGGCTGCAACTTGTAACTCATCACAATAAATTCACTGCAGGAAAGTACAGGAGAATTAAAAACGGAGTCATACTGGCTTTATGTCTTTGGAAAATTTCTTTTCATCTTGATTGCTGCCATATACTAGACATGATAAGTGAAAACTCCCAAGTTTTCCCTGTCCCCGAGGTCCATCCCCCAGAGGTCTGACTCCATATCCTCAGTGCTACAGATGCTACTCTTAAGATCAACAGCCCTTCAGCCTGCTTGTATTTACAAGACTGTATTTTTTGGAAACCGTTTCAAGTGGCAGCTTTCAGTGCTGAAGCGAAGGAACCCCTCTTTCCCTTCCTCCCTTCTCCCCTACAGTGTGTCATGCCGGCACCTTGCCCATACGTCACCCCGTGGTGTGGGTGAGGTTGCCACAGCAACAGCACACACTCGGTCACACCCCCTATAGCCACAGAGGTGTGAGTCAGTTTGAAAGTTTTACTAGGTTTTTATTCTTCTGCGATGCGCTGCCCAGCCATCTGCGGTTACTCGTCCGTCCAGTGCTCTCAAACCTGCTGGTAACCCTCAATGGGGTCGCTTTCGGTATTTTCACCTCCATCCTTTGGGATGAAATCTCTGCAGATCGGTTCTGGGCGCTCGGTCACCTGCCCAACCCGCAGCACAGAAACCGGCTGGTTCATCAGCCGTTCTACAGACATGCCAGGCAGTTGGGCAAGAACTAAGTTGATATTTACTTTTCAAAGGATATGTAAAGCAGTGGTAGTGAGTAACTGCTGAAGAATAAAACTGGAGTTACCTACAGTGCATTGTAAAACCTGATTTTCTTTCTGTTAAAGCAGTGAGATAAGTTTTCAGTAATACCTAACTTACAACTCTGCTCATTTTTTCAGACATGGAGATGACTTGATTGTGACACCATTTGCTCAGGTAGGCACAATTTTGCCATATTTCTCACATGATCTTGCAGTTTAAAGGCCAAATGGCCAAACCAGTTGTTTTCCGTTGTTAATATTATATAAGGTATGTTTGCTTGAAACAGGAAAAAACTGTCTAAACAGAAAGTCATAAACCTCCCACTCTGTTATCTATCCCTCTCTTTTTTAATGCTTTTTGATTATCTGAAAAGTTGAAGTGCAACAACACGATGAACACCTTCGACTGATCTCTTTTCAAATACTGTAGCAGAGAGTCATGATGAAGACAAATCTGTGCTCTCTGTTACTCTCCTGCTTTTTATGATTACAATTTCTCCTTTTGAACATCTTTTATGCATTCAATACAAGGTAATTTTTAGATGCAAGATAAGTTTTACCCAGAATACTTATGTTCCTTTACAAAACCATCTCTGTTTGTTTGATTTTTCCATTCAGATTCTGTTTTTTAAAATAGCAGCTCAAAATTCTATATAATTTAGATAGAAACTCCACAATTTTTAGCAACACAGCTGTCTTGTCATGTATGAAAAGTTAACATTGATATTCCTTGAACTGATGATGATAGGTTTTACCCCGTAATAGGTAGGAATGAAAGTTAATTCAGTGTAACTACAGGGGCAAAAAATACATCTGGAACTCATACGTGATTGAAGGTGAATGGAAAGAGAAAGGTTGAGTCACACAGCAGTCTCAAATAAGAAGGTGTCCAACTTCAGTCTGAATATGCAGGTTGCTTTGGTCTAATGATCAGCTGTTAAAACAATTAATATTCATTTAATAGGTTATTATGTATTTAATTATATTGTAAACATACAGTGTTTATAAGACATTGGCTGATCAAATCCTTAATATGAAGAATACCTTCATCTTTTATTAGCCAAGAAAAGACTAAGCCAGGGCCTTTTCTAAGAATACTTTAAGATCTCTCAAATGGTAAATATACTTCAACAATAATAGAAGAGAAGAAATTACACGAAAAACAAGATGAAAAAAAAAAGTAAAACCACCTGGTTTTAGTTCCTCAGGAAACATAAAAACCCTAAGTCTTGAGCACAGAAAAAATACAAATTGTATGGTGGTCAAGCAATCCAGTAATATTTACTAGAGTTGAGTTCATGTTCATTGTCATCTGAATTTTTATTACAGATTATGCCACATAGGTAAGACCAGTTATAGTATGCCTAGAAAACCAGCAAATATTACACCCCATTTATGGTTATCTTTTTCCTGGGACAAAACACCCTATTTGTTTTAAGGGCGGTTTCATATTCTTGTTGGCTTTGATGGACATGCTTCAGCAATTAGAGCAGGAGCAGTTGAATGTTATCGCTACTTGCACCGGCAAGGTGCCGTAACTGATTATTTGAGAGCTTTTAGTATTTCAGCGCAAAACCCTGTTAGCAGTGGTTTAAATCAACCTGTTTTCATTTGCATTGAACAGGAGAAAGAGAACTCTCAGGGTGAGTTATCACCAGTCACATTCCCTGACACAGGGGGAATTGAGATGCAGTTGAGAGAGCATGCCTAAAAGAGGGGAAGTGACATCTGATTAGACTCTTAGGAAAGACGTAGCCCTTATCTAAAAATGATTTGACTATGCAAAATCCCATCTCCCAGTGGGGGCTGCTGACAGACTGCATCTGCAGCTAAGCACAGGACCCGTCCCTCTGAGTTATGTTAGCAGTATTAGGACCTCACTCAGGACTTCAGAAATTGGATCCCGTGTGGCAGTACAATGTCTATGCATTGTACAGACCACCCTTTTAATGTCTTTCTAGAGCAGTATTTCATCATGTAGATGCATTTTTGTGTTCCAAGCAGCCAAAGCATTGTTTTAATCCATTCAGGCCTTCTTGGTGGCAGTAGATCATGGCATGTGGAACACATGTTCCAGTTATTTCAAACCATCCGTATTTTCTTCAGTTGATCAGGAGGCTCGTTGCATCTGATCATGAGCCACCTGGTGGTAACAGTTCCAATTTTAGCATTTCAGTTACTATTCAGCACATCGCCATGGTAGTGTGGCTGCATTTGTTAACTGGAGGCAGGGTGGCATGCTGTGTCCCCCACATAGAATCTTGCCCCAGGACAAGACAATTTACTATTTTTACCAGAATGGAATTTTGTAAGCTAAAATTAAAAAATCTATCACAAGGATATTAATAGTTGCATTTGCCTATATTGTAATATAGAGCAACTGCTGTAATTTAATTATTCATAGAATTTAGCTTTTCAAAATAAAATCATTTGAGTGATTTGAAATTTAAGGACCAATTCTGTAGTTTTTGTATCATCAAAAAAGTTTGATTTTTTTAATTCACTTGCAACTGTTTGTATATAACTTGATTTTGAAAATAATGTTACTTACTTAGGGATTAAACCTAAAGAGGTTTGCAGGTGACTGGTTGCTTTTTGCTCACAAATCTAACTCTAGAAACATTAAGCACAAATGGAACCTCTGTGGACAGAGAAACTGCCACTTAAAGCAAATTACAATGAAAAATTGAAATATTATTTTATACTATAATATAATAGACTTACAAATATTAATACCTTTATACAATAAATCGTTTAGCTCCACTGTAGCCAATGGCCAACGTTTTTGTTGTCACTTTTACATTCATTGCTATGTATGTGGGGACACCTTGCACTTGCAGAAACTCAAAATATGTGCATGTATTCTAACGCAGCTGGGATGCTGGGCAGATGCTGCACATTTCACCCCTGGACCTAATAAACAGTTATCTCACCTGCCAGAAGAACAAATAGAAGGAGACACAAACCAAACAGTCAAGTCTCTGCTTTCTGAACAAGGAGAGATTCATAATATCTCAGACGGTGGAAAAATCTGGTCAACGTGCATAGTGGTGGGCACAGTAGAGAGGCTCCCTCGCAGCTCTTCAGGGACCTGAGCGTGGGTCCAGCAAGGCTCATTAGCCTCCACTTGTAACTGGCCCTGAGCAACCTTGAAGCTCTGCACACTTCTTTCCCCAGCACCCCAGGTGCTAAATGTCCTGTTATTTCAGATCCAACATGTACCTCAGCTAGGTTCATGTTTTCACGTGGCATCGTGCCTAGCCTACTAACCTTTCTGAAACTCAGCCCTGCGCAGCAGGTACAGAGTCATTCATTGCAGTCCAGCAGAGGCAGAGCTAATAAGCATGGCTGTACTTGAGATCACTCACCAAGGAGTCACTTAGCTACCTTTGTACATGCTCCCAATTCTCAGTGCACCTGAATATACAGCCAATTTGAGTCCAACAGGGCTTATTGAGTAGGAACTTTCACAGCCTGAGACAGCTCTGGGAGCCACATAGGTACATTTCTCTGATAATACTAGCACATACAAGCTGTCTCAGCATCCTGGCACACATAAACTGAACCCAGGCAGATTGACCAAAGAGAACTGAAAATGGACTGCAGTCACTAAAATGTGTGTCTTACCTTAATAGGCCCAACTTTTTTCCATTTATGCTTTCCTTCTCCTTCCACCTTCAACTCATCCTTTCCTTTTACAATATTTTCATACTTCAGCAACTTTTCTTTGTATTTGTGTATTCATTTTTGAACTTTTGAACTCCAAGATCTTTTTTCCCCTTCTGCTCAGTTCATGCCTGATTTCCATCTGTGTATATCCAACATCTAAATACAACATCTGTTAGTGTCACTGTACCCTGGGCATCCAAATTTGATGGCATATGTAATTATTTTTATTCCGTGCTGAATGTAAAATATGTGAGTTTGCCTCCTGATCTTTGGAAAGGAAAATATAATGAAATTAATACTGTCTGATTAGGCAACAAATGTATTTTTATTTTTATTATCTTAACTCATTTGGGAATTACCTACAATAGCTTGAACACTGCCAGTCATTACTATCTCCTCAATATTTTCTGTCTGTTACAAGCTTTCACTAAATCCTTCTTTTCTCTTCAGCCTCCTACCCCCTTCCTACCTTATGTATAAATTTAAGGGGCTATGAAAAGAGGGTTATATCCTCCTTGACTCAGAACCCTGGAACCCAAATTCCCATTCCAGCCTTTGTTATTCCTAGGACAGGTTCACCAGTGAACCAGCCCAGTCTGGGCTGAGAAACAACAAAGGGCAACTTCTGCAAAGACACACCAGTGATTAGTGTTGCTGCCTCCTCCCGTTCCCAGTCTGGTTCCAAACAACTTGTGATTCCTCTCTGACATCAGCTGAACTGCCTCTCCCTAGCTGAAGAGGTGCATCTTACTATTCTTACATTGTACAAAATTTGTTGCATTTATCCAACTGCCTCCAGAAGACAGCGCCTACGCCACTTATAACAAGATGACACTCCTCTACTGCCTCCACTAGCTGCTGTCTTCCACGAAATTAAGTCCAGAAAGGAAGCAGATCATTTATGTTGTCTTTCCCAATGTGCAAAGCTTGTAAGAGCCTGCAGACATTTCCCATCTGCTCAGGTGATACCTTCCTCTTACTCTGGCCTTCTGCACTAAGCCCCCAAATCAACTGCGCCCCTTAAAGGGGCCACCTTTATTTTTCCTGGCAGTCTAGACAATCTCATTCCCTTTGTCCTTTGAGGTTTGTGGGGGCTGAACTGCAAATGGAAAATTCTGTAATCATTTCTTATGCATGAAGTATTAGGCTTGAATGGGCTATTATCTTCCAAACATGAATGCTTTTATGGTCATTTTAAAGAACTAATTAGTATTCTGTGAAAAACTTTCCTCCTCTTCAAGTAAGTCTGCCTTTAAACAAATAATGAGTTGTTATGAGGAAAAAAAAGAAATAATCTATTGCCCTTGTATTACAGACATGTTACTGTTAAATAATGGTCAAAGGCTTCAGACAAACCAACCCTGGAAACCTTTTACAGTTGTTTTGCAATGTCCTTTCCTTTTTCTTTCGGCACAGTGGAGCGGAGGTAAATCAGTCTCACCTGTGCAGAAATTTAGACTGAAACCATTTTGTCTATTCCAGGTGCTGGCCAGCCTGCGTACTGTACGGAATAACTTTGCTGCATTAACCAATTTACAAGATCGGGCACCCAGCAAGTGAGTGTCAATTTTTGGCCACTGAACTTTTTGCAGTGATACTTTTTAAATGTAAACTAAGAATAACCATCAGATGTTACAAATTTCAGTCTGTGCCACCAAACCTGCATAAAACATGTGGATGAGTAATGAGTTTATTAATCCCTTGAAGATGCTATACTTGATAGCTGAGACAACAGCCCCCTTGCCTACTAATTGCTCTTGCATTGCTGTCCTTGCATAAACTTGGAGTGGTTTTGTGCAATTTATATGATTTTCAATAAATTAGTCATATGTCAAAGATCATTCAAAGATGATCATTCAGGCAGAGTCTGAATCTTGCAAATGAACCAAGTGAGCAGACAGCTACACTCATTGTGAGCTACTTGCATGATCTGAACCTAGAACTCTGCCTAACTCATCCAAGATAATGACATCCCACTTAACCACAGTAGTTCATGATTATAAAAGAGACATTATAAATATGATCTTTCTCCATTTGTGTTACAGCGTCACAGTTAACTTTAGTTACACTGGCAAATTTTGTAGTGGAGTCATTTCCCTCACCCAAAATGTATGTCTCTAGAACTTAGAAGTAATTAGCATTCCAAAGACAGCTGCCTACCATTGCATACGCAGTGCCACTAAGGGATATTTCCAGCCCCCTTGGTTAGAATATGCAGACCCTATGTGGCCCCTGCTTGCAGTCATCCACACATCCCTATGCAGCTGTGTCAGTCCAGCAACTTCTAGCTTTCTTCAATGGGCAAAGCAGTCCACTGAGCTGTTTGCCCTAAAGATTATTGTGAAAGGTATACGCAAAATAATGTGTGAAATGTATATGCAAAATAATAGAGTGAAAAATAATTAAAAAAAAAAAAAGCATTTCAGATCAGAGAACGTGGGAAGTGCAAGCCATGTTAGAATAATGATAACTATGTATATAAATCAAATGTCAAGCTAGGTATATGCTCTAGGTATGGTTAGGCAGGTTTTTAATGAACTTGTAAATTCCTAAAATATTCCTCTCTTGGAGTTCCCAATCTGCAGAGAGGTTTCAGGGTCAGTTGTGAATTCCCTTCTACACTACAAAGAAATACTTGTTCTACACAAACTTTTTCTTTGGCAATGCGAGGATATTCCAGTTCCAAATAATTTCCCAAGGAAATGTATTTTCTATTATATTGTTCAAGGATTCAGTCATCTGTAGTTTACCAGGCTTATACCTTTTTTTCTTTTCTTTTAAACAGACGATCACCAATGTGTAACCAACCCTCTATTAACAAAGCAACTATAACAGGTAAGAAGAATTAATATGACTAAAATTCCTCTGTGAAACTATCATGGGTTTCTAAATTTAGTATTTGTTTATAAAAACGTCTCACTGAAAACCGCATTTTATAATAATAACCTTATATTGTTTCATATCCTTATATCTGTTTTATTAAAGAGGAATTGAGTCATGTGGTGACTCAGATTAGTGACTTTTGGTGTTGTATCATGTTAGCTTTCTGATTTCTGTCTTACTATCCTGGTTTTAATTTATGTTCTTTCCCAATTTTTTTTTCCTTATATACCAGTATGTGACCGTGTCATGATTACCTTTTTGCAATGAAATGTAGTAGAAAGAACTGGTATGAGGAATGCATCCATCCTTCATTCGGGACATGGAGTTCTGTAGCTATACCGAGGCAAAGTCTTCGCATTACAAGCCCTTAGGCAATGAGGAGAAATTTTCAAAACTGACTTTTCTGATTTAGGATGGTAAATTCTATTTCTATAGCATTTGTAGGTGCATAAGAGAAAAATAATTCCTTTGTAAAAGACACTGTTATTTCTAAAGAAACATTAACTGGAAAACAGGACTGGCATTGTAAGTTACGTGAACACTTTTGAAAATGTTTCCCTGCGGCACTTTTGGTTATTATTACAGCAACTTGGTCTTGGACATCTTTATGGGAACACACTTTATTTGACCTCATATTTTTTATGTCATGTTAATCCATGTGTTCTTACACTGTGTAATTTTCCACGTAGTTACATTCTCTATGGTATGTTGGCAGAGTGAAAGAGCATTTGCTTTGCCTCTTGATGAAAGTATACAGACACTTACTAAACAGACAATTTATCATTTAAACCAAAAACTTAATGTTTCCAGAATTTTCAAAATAGCTCTTGTCTTTTTAATTGTATAATAGGTTTGTAAGTCAAGGAAGAAATGGTACTTCAGCTCTTTTGAGGAGAAGTGTGGCTTTGTCATGCTGAATAGTTTCTGTCTTTAGGCTCTGGAATGTGTTAACATAGTTAGTTAGTTAGTTAGTTTTTTCATCTAGCCTCACACAACATCCATATTTACCTCTAAAAGACCCAATCTTGGCAGTTCTGTACAATTTTATTCTCCTAGGAACTCATCATGTAATCTGAGCATTTGTGTGTAGGGCTGATCAGGGAACAGAGCGTTAAATCTTCAAATTTATTCTATAAACAGAAAAGCATCCTTAGTTAAGAATGTTCTGCAATCATACTTAAATTCATGGTAATTAAATAAATAGCAAGAGGAGACAGATAAATGCTTAGATCAATTATAATCATAATCCTTTGTTAATGTATTCCTTTAAGAGGTAATTTTGGGCGTTGGTTTCAAATTAGTATCCATGACACATTTCAGTTATTGATAGATGTTACGCCTATTTTTAATTGTGGGATTTGTCTCATACAATGCAGTCATCCGGAAGTCTGTTATCTTAACTGGAGATAGAGATACTGGAAAATAGGGCTCTTTCTCTGGTTCAAAGGGACTAACTTTAGAAAGCCTATAACACAGTAAACTCCCTGACAGTAAAAGAAAATGTGATATCCAGAAAAGAAGATATGCATGCGGTGTGAACACACAGCGAGCCTACCTTACGTGCTCTCCCACAGTTGTTTGCCTGAGGTCAGCTTCTTTTCTCCAGCAGGAGAAGCTGCTCAGACAGCAGGACCCAAGACACACTCAGCTGGAAGATGCTGTTGCTCTTTTTAAATTCCCCCGATCTGAAGGTTTCCATTCAGTTAATCCTCAGAGTGCACTCTACATGTCAGAAGCAATAAATCATCTGAAGTTTTAATGTTTAGAAGGAAGGTGGTGCAGTCAGTGCTGCAATTAATCTAGAAAATGCTTCTGTGCCAAGAAATTTAAAGGAAGCAAGAGAAAGCAAAAAATAGTAAGGATAATTTAGTCTAATTTAGTTTAATCTGATTTCTCAGAGATGCTGCTGGAATTGCTGTGCCCAAATTATGCATTGAACTGGGTGAGCTGGGGCCTGTGTACATTGGATATAGGTGGCT
The DNA here is from genome assembly GCA_035582835.1 of Phoebastria nigripes. Taxonomy (NCBI): domain Eukaryota; kingdom Metazoa; phylum Chordata; class Aves; order Procellariiformes; family Diomedeidae; genus Phoebastria; species Phoebastria nigripes. Next base: position 883,150 of record JAYKAV010000467.1, on the reverse strand, counting down.
AAAAGATTTTAATCATGCAGGAAAGATATTAAGCCACTATAAAGCATGAAAATCGCTACAATTTATTTTGACTGTTGAATGGAGATTGAGGCTGGATACTATTTTGCCTGAACGGGTTTGCCTGTTCTTAGTCATACACTTTCTGATATTTCCATAGCAACAAATTTCGTGGCATAAGTGCAGAAGTATGCATAGGTGCTTTCTTGGGGCATATAAAATCCTAGTAAAACATGTTGCACTACAGCACTATGCCAAGAAGGAAGATATATTACAAACACTTTTCCTGCTCTTCACAGAATGATTGAAAACCCTTTCAGATGCTACTAAACTTTTTGAATTCTTCTGGGGAATGTTTGAAATGTAGCTTGTGCAGATCTTTCCTGCTGAGAAATCCTCCTGGTCATGCTGTTCTCGGAGTTAGTGTCATGGAGTATCCAGAACAATACACCAGACAGGTGCAGCACCATCACATCATCCAGATGGCTCAGCTAGCAATCTCAGTGAGAACTGATCACCAGTGTAACAAACAAGGTGACTGGAAGGCACAGTGTCACTAAACGATGTCAATGCTAAACCAGAAACAGACATTTAAGATGGAGAGTTTATGTTGCTAAGCTTCCTAGAAGAAGTGTCTTTGGGAAGACTCTAACTGAGGAATGGGACGATCACAGAAAGCAAAAATGTAGCAAAAAGGGAACTACTGCCGAAGGTACGGGGAAAATGACAAGGGAAAGATAAAAAGGGATTTGGTAAAGCCAATAGCAAGAGCAAAATTCTCCCATTTACTATTTTAAGAATTCACCCTGAGACATAAATGTGGGAGAGAATGCATTAGCAAAAAAGTAAGGCGCTGTGGAACTGAGAAGTGAAGCAGCACAGGAATCAAATGTTCAAGTTCTTAGAAGCAACAGCAACCATGGTGGCCTTAAAATTTGCAGTGATTTTTCAATGTAAATATGTAAAAGTTGATGATCAAAAATATGGTCTGTTCTATTCAATCTATCCACATGAATCCCTCTTGGAAACTGTTGTTTAAARAAGCTAATAAATATCAATGGCATACCTGATCTTCAGTATCAGCCAAGTATGCTATAGCACGCCAAGTGCTCCTTTTGCAGACAAATTAGGTGGTAGGAGGTGGGAGCTTTTCATGTAACAACAGACTTCTTATATGGCACTTTTCTTACTTGCTTTAGACATCTGGGATGTAGATGTCTATTTTGTCAAGGCTCTTTAGAGTCCCCTCATAGTCAATGTGAATAAGAAGACATGCAAACTGACTTATGTTAGGTGACTTCTTTAAACGGAGATGAATTGCTCCCTAAAAGTGCCATCTCTCTCCCATGATGGACACTAGCCTGGGATAACTCCCTACAGTGCTTCCATGCGTGGTGTTCTGTGCTTCAACCAGAAGAGGGGTTCCTCTCACTGAGTCACATTTTCCAGGCAGTGATACAAATGGTGTTTCATTTCAAGTTGACAGTAATTCTCTTAACACAACCAGTGAATTATAAATAATGTTTCATTTTCAAAAAAATGAAACTAGCTGTGACTCAAGGATTGAGCTTGCAAGTTTTAATTTTTGACTGATAAAAAAGTGAGCAAGCATTAGATATCTTTTGATTACTACAGTTCTAATATCTGCATTTCTAAATCAGAATAATTTAAATTAGGAAGGAGCCATATAAAGTCTTTCTTGCTATGTGTCAGATTTAAAACAGATAGGAGATCCCACAGTTTCTCTGTCCAGTAATGACAATTTGCAAACTCAGTCTGGCAGCTGCTTTTATGTGCAAAGATTCTGCGTGCAGGAGGAGGTAAGTTTGTCCAAAAGAATGAGTTTCCAAACCTCCGAATACTATCACACTATTGATTAACTGGCAAGTCTTAGTTAACCTGAAATCACAGACACAGGGCCTGATTCATATATATATATATATATATATTAGATAGACATAATACCTAATTCATAGTAATAGCTTTAAAGTGGATATAAATGTAGATTACATAAGTGGCCCTTTATATTACAAATGTCGTGCCAAAGGACCTGTAAGTGAAGACTTGTATATGTAACAAAAAAGTCATTTAATTTAATCATAAAATAAACCATAATTGCAAAATTGCACTTTTTAGAAGTTACTTACACTTTATGATTTTGCATCAGAAACTAACCCAAAACTATTTCATCAGATAGAGGAAAATATATGGAATTTTTCAAAAACAGGCTACATTTCATTTATTAAAATGTAGGAAGCATGTGGCTTAGTGTCAGAAAAACCCCTTCAGATTTTGCAATGTATGCAAAAAAAACGGCGATAGAGAAATAAACTATTTGCAAAGATTATGAGGTTATAAATCTAACTGAATTAATTTGCTACTCCATGCTTTCATTGCTTCTTATTGGACTTGAATTACTCTCTTTACATGCATGGCTCTGCTTCTTAAGTCCAGCAGAAATCAATATCCTGCTAATTAAATGGAATTTCTTGCATGTTTTTCATGGGCTTTGTCCAACACATTTCATGATTTGTTTTGATTAGCTTCAGGTTTCCCAATTAAGTTTATGTTGTGAAATGGGATCTACCAGTCTTTTGCTAGAGATTTTATTTTATTACACTGAAAGTATAATTAATCATTATTTAATAATGAAATAGTAATTAATTAATTAATTAATTAATGATTAGCCTCCTGTCTTTCAGTATGATACACTTAAACAAATATCACTATGGTAAGCTAAACATCTATATTCATACAGACTACATTCCTTCTAAATACAAGCCACTGGACATAACAAGAAAAAACGAAGGTTACGGATGAAAATAAGTASGTCACATCTTATGGCATTGGGAATAATAAGAGTATTTTGAGTGTGTATATCTCTATGTAAGTGTATCTCTCACTCATACCAGTTCTGTAAGTGAAAGATTTTATTGAATAACAGGATGGAATTAAAATAGAATAAATTCTTGTTCAATAAGAAGTAACATTCTTGATATGCTTTAAACTATTCAGAAGTCCAGAAGGCAAAGTGTTACATAACCTGCGGACTCTTCCAGGGCCTGACTGGACTGTACAGTGTATCACTGCATGGAGATGTCCTCAATAATCCCAATGCCTTTTATTCTTTCCTGTGTCTGGGATTCTGCCAGAGCACAGCAGGGGATAAAGTAAACATGAGAACATGAGCAGACAAAAAAAGCAAAAATGCATGCCTTACAGAGGCTAATTCAAGCAATACTGGGGTAGCCACTAGCTTGGGAGTGGGTATATGGGATTGAGGGGATCCTAATGTCTATGTAAACAGAGGCTTAAAAATAAAGAATATTTCAGTTTTTTAACAAAAGAAAACTCATAATACAGTATCAGTGTCACATTTTAAAATGCTAAAGACCTTAGATTTCATATCCAGATTCAGGCAGATATACAAAATATGCCCTATTCAAGATGTAATTGCAGTATATGTATCACTCCTCTAGATTTAGTCAGCAGGATTACATTTATAATGAGAACTTCCCACTCTTACTTAATTTGCCCACTGAATATATTTTTATCTTATTACAGAGAATTATTCCTACGGTAAACTGCACTGCCAAACTTTTGGCAGAGGCGAGGTAAAATGTTCTGAAATCCTCACTCACGTTTATTGAGTAAAAGGTGCTTTCCTGAAGCACTGGAGAAACCTGACACCCTGGTTTTAAAGGGGGATGTTTTTGGTAAAATGGCCTTTGTTCTTTGTGCAGTATGTTGAATGATATGTAAATGTTCTGTTCTTTGTACTTTTGCTTATACCCACACACCTATGGATATTTTGAATGAATCTAACTCACCTCAGACAATTATTTTAATTTCAGGGTAAATACCACAGACACTTACATTTTCAAGTGTGAATGTGATTTGTAGCATTTTCACATCTTTCAGTCTGTGGTAAATGCCATCTATTATTTGAGAAATTAGCAGATGTGTATCTGCAGACTCACGGCAGGTTAACAGTATACATCACCAGTGGTTGAATTCAAGCATTACAAGTGCTTTATATGCACAAAAGTCACTGGCACACACATGCTGGTCCACCTCAGTTTACTTCCTAGGGGAATATGTTCAATACTCCCATTTAGGACCAGAATTCTTACCAAGAATCAGTTAAAGGTGTCCTTTTAACTTCTGTGAATGCTTTTGAAATTCCTCCTTTATGTGAACTATGTGAAGACAGACGTATTCATTACAACTGTTTTCTCAGATAGACCAAAAAAATAGCACATTGTATTGTTTGGTGTAGATTTTATGCTATGATGTGAAGAGCAGTAGAACAAGAAAGAGGAACTTACAAACTGAAAGAAAACCATGTAGAAGGTTATATACCTACATTAAGCTGTTCATATTAATGGTGTCCTGAAAATGTGTTTTTTGGAAGATACCCATAGCACATATATATGTAAGTGCTATTTGTCACTGTCAATCGGATAAATAAGTATTTATCATTTTGTTATTTCTATCCAACTCAACTCCTGCCTTTAAAAACAAAAGGCCTCTTACAAACTCAAATCCCAGGCCTAATATTCTATTTTATATTAAATTGAAGTACTTGTCATGAAAAACATTGTAGAATTCAGAGTTGACTTAATTATCCTGGTTTCTTGCATGGCTATTCATTTAATTATCATCTACACAACCCTATTGCTCTTTCATGTCTGTAACATCCTTTCAGAACTTACCCATCCTCCATAAAGAAGTAATTTCCTGTCTAAAAAAATAAAATAAAATATTGCTGGCGTTATGTTGACCTCTGTATGGCACACACCAATGTGAAAGGATAATTCTTCTCTTCAGTTGTTGCTTTCTCTTGCTGCTTGTACTTCTGACAGCCTTTAAGCATCCACAGTGCCATCAAGTTTTGAAACTCAGTAGTTCTGAAACTACAGAGAAAAATGCTAAAGAAAAGGAAAACACATATTTTTTGTCAGAAAAAATATATTTTATCATAACTTAAAACAATTAACACTGGTCTGTAATCCACTATTTGGATTAATCAATCTAAATTTGGTATTAATACCTAAAATAAGAATGCAATTAGAAGATCAGTAGTCCTTCATATGGGATGGAGTTTCAAAAGGCTTTGTGCATTTTTCATTAAGCTGTTGTTATATAATACTGAATTTTATTTGGTCTGCATCTTTGTTCAGTTTTAGAGTTAACATAAGGTATTGATCTCAGGGCTTTACATACTGAAAGGACCGCAGACATGGTTGAGATGGAAGGAAGATTAAAAACTAAGTGACTGGTCTACATGGTCTACAGTGCCTTCTTGAATAGGTTTGTTTTGATGGGTGGCAATATCGCAATTGCAGGTAAAATCTAAGATACATCTGAATGTAGAAAGTACTCCATTCTATTGTCTTTTTAGACCAGATCCCAATTCACATTTATGTGATAAACTCTACTATGAAGGTATGTGTCAAGCTTCAGTTTGAGAAAAGAAATTACACTTTTGAATATTGGGGGTGATGCATTATGGACTAGCATTTTTTTCTTGTTGTGCAATTCAGTTTGCACGGAAGGGCGCACAGGGAGGGCAGCCTTCAGAAAACGGGCTATTTTCTTCTGGGAGCCAGACAGAGGTAGCCTCCTGTTAAACAAATGGTTTCCACCTGCCGCAACTGCAAAGCTGTGACTGAAACCCTGGTGGAAGTGATAAAACCTTTCTACGTGGACACCTACAACCAGACTGACCCCCCAAGAACTGAAAGGTCGGCCCAGACCCAAAGTTGCATGGAACTCCAGAACCTGGAAATCCCCCTAGGGTCCGAAGGCAGAGGTGGATGTCATGGGTGCAAGTATGCCCAGCTGGAGGAACTCTTCAAGCAAGTGGCCATGTTACAAGAGGAGCATAACAGGCGGCACGGTACCCGGTCATCTGAGCAAGAGACCGATACATGGTATTGTGCACTGTCACAAGCTGAGTGGCAGCCCTGCCTTCAGACTTAGCAAAGGGAAGGTAAGCTGGCTTCCAACCCTGATGTGACAGACTCAACCAACTCACGAGACAAAGGAGACTGTATTCTTGTCTCTGCTCGGGGCAGGAGGAGGAATCTTCCCCTTCCTCCTGAAGTGCCCCTGCGTAACAGGTACGATGTGCTGGCGCTGGAATGAAGAGAGAGTGAGTAATGGGCAAGACCCAAGAAAGGCCAACTGTGCAAAGTTGGTCCAACCACCCACTCACATTAGAACCAGTGCCACCAGAAAAGTACATAGGGTGTTAGTAATTGGAGACTCCTTGCTGAGAGGCACCGAAGCACCCATTTGTCGCCCAGACAATATCTCTAGAGAAGTTTGCTGCTTGTCGGGAGCTCGCATCCGTGATGTCATGGAGAGGCTGCTGAGCCTGGTAAAGCCTGTGGTCTATCACCTGTTCCTACTCTTCCAAGTAGGATCAAATGATGCTGCAACGATGTGACTCAGAAATATCAAAAGAGACTTTATGTCCCTTGGAATGATGTTAAAGGGATTGGGAGCACAGGTGGTGTTCTCCTCTATCCTCCGAGTCGGAGAAGGGGGTTCGAGAAAAAGGAGATGAATTGAACAGGTGAATGGCTGGCTGCATAGCTGGTGCCATGGTAAAGGTCTCGGCTTCTATGATGTTGGGCATACCTTTGAGAAACCGGGCCTGTTGACAGCTGACAGGGCTCAACTGACCAAGTGTGAGCAAGAGTGTCCTGGGCAATAAGCTGGCTGGACTTATAAACAGAGCTTTAAACTAGATTTAGTGTGGGAAGGGGGATGGTGTTCTAAGCACTCAAGAAGAGCCAGGGGCTGCAGGGAAGCAACAGGGAAACACCTGTGAACTGCCTCAAGGGAATCAGGGTGAGCTCCTCTAAAAAGGGGATGTGGCCGACAGCCCAGCTGAAGTGCCTCTATACCAATGCACACAGCACGGGAGACAAACAGGAGGAGTTGGTAGCTGCTGCCCAGATGGAAAACTATGACCTGATTGCTATTGCAGAAACTTGGTGGGATGAATCACACGATTGGAGTGCTGTGATTGATGGCTATAAGGTATTCAGAAGGGACAGGCAAGGAAGGAGAGGTGGGGGAGTTGCCTTCTGTGTCAAAAATGGGATTGATTGCACGGAGCTACATTTGAAGAACAGCAGTGCACAGGTCGAGAGCTTATGGGTGAAAATTAGAGACCAAGCCAACAAAGGAAACTTTGTGGTTCGTGTCTACTACAGGCCACCCAATCAAGAAGAAGAGGTTGATGAAGAGTTCTTTCTTCAACTGCAGGAAGCATCACACTCACAGGCCCTGATCCTGATAGGGGACTTCAACCACCCAGACATCTGCTGGAAAAGGGGCACAGTGAACTGCAAGCAGCCCAGGAAACTACTAGAGTGGGTTGAGGACAACTTCCTAGTACAGGTGATGAAGAGTCTGACCAGAGGAGAGGCACTGCTGAACCTGTTGCTCACTAATGCGGAAGAATTTATTGGAGAGGTCAAGACTGGAGGTAGCCTGGGCTGCAGTGATCATGCCCTGGTGGAATTCTCAATCTTGAGGGGTATAGGATGGGTAAAAAGTAGGGTCAGGACCCTAAACCTCAGAAGTGCAAACTTTTGGCTGTTTAAGGTGCTAGTGCATGGGAGCCCTTGGGAAACTGCCCCCAGAGACAAAGGAGCAAAGGAGAGCTGGGAGAGATTTAAAGACATTTTTGTTAGGGTGCAAGAGCTCTCAATCCCGATGTGCAAGAAGTTGGGCAAGGGAGGCAGGAGGCCAGCTTGGCTAAGTCAAGACCTCTTAGCCAAACTAAAACACAAAAACAAAATGCATAGGCAGTGGAGGCAGGGATATACATCCTGGGGAGATTACAGGGATATGGCCCGAGAGTGCAGAGAGGGGATCAGGAAGGCCAAGGCACAGCTGGAGCTGAACTTGGCTAGGGACATGGAAAATAACAAGAAGGGTTTCTTCAGGTACATAGGACAACACAGGAAAATGAAAGAAACTGTACCCCTCCCGATGAGCAAAACGGAAGACCTGGCTACAACCGACACGGAGAAGGCTAAGGTACTCAAAAACTTTTTTGCCTCGGTCTTCACCGGCAAGTGCTCTAGCCATGCTGCCCAGTTCACAGAAGCCAAAGGCAGGGACTGGGAGAATGAAGTACTGCCCACCGTAGGAGAAAATGAGGTTCGAGACCATCTAAGGAACCTGAATGTGCACAAGTCCATGGGACCTGATGAGATGCATCTGACGGTCCTGAGGGAACTGTCTGAGGGTCCTGAGATGAAGTTGCTAACCCACTCTCCATCATATTTGAAAAGTCGTGGCAGACTGGTGAAGTTCCCAGTGACTGGAAAAGGGGAGACATAACCCCCATTTTTAAAAAGGGAAAAAAGGAAGACCCCCGGGGAACTACAGGCTGGTCAGTCTCACCTCCGTGCCTGGCAAGATCAGGGAGCAGATCCTCCTGGAAGCTATGCTAAGGCACATGGAAAACAGAGAGGTAATTGGTGACAGCCAGCATGGCTTCACTAAGGGCAAATCATGCCTGACAAATTTGGTGGCCTTCTACGACAGGGTTACAGCATTGGTGGATAAGGGAAGAGCGACCGACGTCAGCTACCTGGACTTGTTCAAATCATTTGATACTGTCCCGCACAACACCCTTGTCTCTAAAATGGAGAGACATGGATTTGATGGGTGGACCATTTGGTGGATAAGGAATTGGCTGGATGGTCGCACTCAAAGAGTTGCGGTCAACGGCTCAATGTCCGGGTGGAGACCAGTGATGAGTAGTGTCCCTCAGGGATCCATATTGGGACTAGTATTATTTAACATCCTTGTCGGGGACATGGACAGTGGGATTGAGTGCATCCTCAGCAAGTCTGTGGATGACACCAAGCTGAGTGGTGTGGTTGATACTCTAGAGGGAAGGAATGCTGTCCAGGAGGACCTTTACAGGCTAGAGAGGTGGGCCCATGCAAACTTCATGAGGTTCAACAAGGCCAAGTGCAAGGTCCTGCACCTGGGCTGGGGCAATCCCAAACATGGATACAGGCTGGGCAATGAGCGGATGGAGAGCAGCCCTGCGGAGAAGGACTTGGGGATACTGGTGGATGAAAAGCTGAATGTGAGCCAACCATCTGCACTAGCAGCCCAGAAAGCCAACCGTATCCTGGGCTGCATCAAAAAAAGTGTGGCCAGCAGGTTGAGGGAGGTGATTCCGCGCCTCTACTCCGCTCTCATGAGACCCCACCTGGAGTACTGTGTCCAGCTCTGGGTCCCCCACCATAAGAAAGACATGGACCTGCTCGAGCAGGTCCAGAGGAGGGCCACAAAGATGATCAGGGAGCTGGAGCACCTCCCCTATGAGGACAGGCTGAGAGAGTTGGGGTTGTTTAGCCTGGAGAAGAGAAGGCTCTGGGGAGACCTTATTGTGGCCTTCCAGTACTTAAAGGCAGCCTACAGGAAAGATGGGGAGGGATTCTTTATCAGAGAGTGTAGTGATAGGATGAGGGGTAATGGTTTTAAACGGAAAGAGGGTAGATTTAGATATTAGGAAGAAATTCTTTACTGTGAGGGTGGTGAGACACTGGAACAGGTTGCCCAGAGAAGCTGTGGATGCCCCCTCCCTGGAAGTGTTCAAGGCCAGGCCGGATGAGGCTTTGAGCAACCTATCTAGTGGAAGGTGTTGCTGCCCATGGCAGGGGGGTTGGAACTAGATGATCTTTAAGGTCCCTTCCAACCCAAACCACTCTATCATTCTATGATTCTATGAATTCAGATAGCAGATAAAAAGAAACAGATTTATATTGTGCAATCCAGAGCAAATACAGATTAGCTTCCAGTGAAATCCCTCCAGCTGGTCCATGTAGTTCAGTAACCAATTAACAATGCAGATGTCCTTTGTTTTAGCTAGTTTCAGCTATTCTGTTTGCAAAACGAGCTCACAATTTTCCAACAAACGTTCTGAATAAAGGATTGACAATCATCATCTTCAGCGGAGTTGAACCAAACCACCATCACTACTGTACAAAGTACTGTAAAGAGGCTTGTATATTGTTTTTTTAAACTATTAGTAATATTTTGCATAAATAAAACAGATTTGGAAAACAGCGATATTTACATCAGCTACTCTTTTCAGTTAATCATTAAAGGCCTTATCTAGGTCATGATACCTAAAAGGAGTTATCTCATTTACAGCCTTCTTATCCACAATAAAAACAAAATCATATTGCTTTGTGAGATACAGGGCACAAATTACATTCAGCCTGAAATTTATTCATATGTCTCCTGCCCGTAGTAAACAACGTATGGCAGGGAAGAGGCAGGGAATCGGAGAGACAGGAGTCTGCTCTCCAGCCAGTCTTTCACAGTCACTTTCTCACCTTTGGCGGTGGACTAGCAGCTTCTTCCCTTGCACATACAGAGTCTGTGCATTTGGTATTCATAAATGGAGGCCATATTTGCTTATATTCTATGAAAAACTAGCTCTCTGTGACAGTTTGTGCAGCACTGTCATGTGCTGTAATGAAAAAATACCTGCTTAAAATGGGTCATTTGAAAAGATAACTATTAAATTTTATTTCCCTTTTAAAGGGAATAGTGTTTGTGCTCCCAGTTCAGCCCCCTTCCTTGATTTAGGGAAGCGGTTGTTATTGACAGGATACATCTGTGAAGGCTTACTGAATGCTTTCTCCATCTTGATGTGTAGACCTTTAATTACTGTTGCAAAACTTTTGTAACTGAATGAGAGATTCCAAATGAAATCTTTTATCTAGTGCTCCTTTAAGTTCAGTGGGTTTGTTAAACGGTGATTAACTTCCTTGAGGCAGAACAGCAGGAACAGGATTGACATGGTTTTGGACAACGTAAGCTGTTCATGTATCATCTCACATTCAAGGAAGTGAATAAAAACAGGTACAAAACAGCATACTCTCTACATTTGATTACTGCACAGTACCATAGAATAATCTGAAAAATTCAGGCTTTCTATACAGTGAAAGTATGAGAAACCTAAGAGTTTTCAGGATCACCTAGGATGTTTAAACAATGACTTGCCCTGACTATACTAATTGCAAAATGGTGGTTTACATTACATCATTTAAAAATGCTAATTAAGATGTATTATGAAAAGATGCATTTGCCTCAGTATTATGCAGACCTTTTGTTTTGCACTTCAGCACTGATACCTGACAGTCAAATATGTAAGCTTTCATAAAAGAGCAAGTTGCTTAAACAGAGAAGTACAATCATAGTTTAAAACATTCCTAGCAAGAATGTCCATGTAATTGAAACTAACCATCCAAATCAACAATTAGAAAATAACTGTAGTTGTTTTGCAGTGTGTAGACTACAACACTTGGCCCTTATATATGATCTTTAATTTCTTAACAGTCTGTTTCGGTAGAAACACGTGGTTAGTTTATCAAACTGCATAGAGACTAGAAGGCAGCATAGGGCTGACCTCTGCTTGTAAGCTTCATTCAGCACTTCAGGTTACTTTTCTTTAGGACTGCAGTGTAGTACAGCCTTGATTTCGAAATAGACTTACACATTTTGGAGTCAGAATAGTGATCAGTTTAAAAAGAAAACATGAGAGGTAATATCAATCTCCACATTGATAATCTGATATGCAACCCATCATAGATCTTTGCTTCTTACCTTTAAATTGGTCTCATATTTTGCTGCATCAGTAAAAGTTCCTATATCACCATTTCACCCAAACTGTCCATTTTACTGGAAAGACAGACAGGATGACAAGCTTCGTGTGCTTCCTCTTCTCCTTTCAGCCCAACTCTGTCACTTACRGTCATTGGTAGTTAAGAACTGTACATGACCCCAGGCTGCATTTACCGTATCGATAACAGCAGAACAACTGAAAAGAGTGAAAGGTGGCTTGGTTTGTAGGACTGAGGTGAGAAGAATCAGAAAGAAAAACATGACTCTTGTCTATGTCATTTTTCTCATTCCTGTTACAAATGAAGCCCACTGGCTGATGAATATAGAAAATAAAACTGTGCAGATGTGGCTTCTGGTACGACCGTTGGATGCAGTGTGAGTGCACCTTCGTTTCACACTTCATCCAGCTTCTGACAGCTCTGATCAGTGATACATTATTTTCTGTCCAATTGAAAAGATAGATTTGAAAGTAGATCTCTTTTGCATTAACAGGTTGCTGAGAAACTGGTCCATTAAAGCCTATTTGCTTTCCTGAGAATCCATTTAAAAATTAAAGGCTACATTGAGATCACCGATTAAAGTGCCTAAGTTCTGCTTTTATTATATGCAGGCTCCTGAGTATGGAGCCTGAACAAAGCGGTGAATCAGAGCAGCCAGCAGCCAGGGTCAGACAACCCTGGAGACAAGCAAGAATAACAGCTTTTCTCTTGCGGACTAGGAAGTTCTGCAGGTCTCTCCACATAGTCTTTTGTCCAAGCTCAGATAAAACAAATAAATTACCCTAGGAGTAGTGCTCACAGTTTAGGACCTGCCTCTGCACATCATCTTCTCCAGGAGTGACCTCATCACCAGACAACAGGGACAGCCTCCCTTTTGCTCATTCTCTCTCTGACCTCATGCATTTTGCATTACATTCTGCAAAGTGACTCATCTTCAGCTGGAAGGAGTAATTCCAGGTCTGGCACTAGGAAAATCGACTTATGCCTACTGCACTTTCTCAGGAACTTGGATCAAAAAATTCAAGAATCAGAAATGCCTAAATGTCAGGCTTCTGCTCTCAGGCCAGGAGTTCTAACACCTTCATGCAAAAAGACCTTTTTTTCCTATGTTAGGCGACTCACCTCAGAAGACCTTTGGTGGTGGGAACTGGGAAGTACGGAAGTAACTGGTCAGCATGGAAGTAACTGGTGGGCACACCTTAGTCCATGTAACACCATTCAGACATGCCCCTGTGTTTCATGCTTCCAATTGGCTGGCTCAGTATATCAAATCCCTCTGAACAGCCACAGGCTTTCTTTACAGTCAGGGGAGGCAGGCAGGTGTCTCAGGCAATCCGGGTGCTCTGCGGAGGGCCTAACCCCCAAGTGCCTAGGCAAGACCTTGAGAGTCATCCAATAGACATTACTTTGGTGTCACTATTCATAAAAGAGGCACCAGCAGTGGGCAGCCTAACATAGTCCTAAATACTGTAAGGTATTTCCTAGCAGAAACCTGCCAGGGAAGAGTTGCAACAAGGAATTTACCAGACTTGCTTCTGGGACTTCAGGGGAAATGACAGGAGGCACTGAAAGAGCCAGTAGTTCTTACTGGAGAGCTTTCACTTGAGATGTTAAAAGCACTGGGGCATGACTTCTTTAAAATTTCCCAATCAAATCCAAGCCATAGTACTCAGGCAGGTTTGCACACCTCTGTGACTCTCGCTTTCTGTTAATAGAATTGGAAAATTCTGGTTTTTTAATCAAAGTCCTTAATCAGCTCACAGTTAAGAAGATTCAGCTCCATCTTGTGTAGCAGCAGACTTTTTTGTACCCAGAATGTCTTGATTTTATCCCCATTATGATGATACTCTGAATTAATGAAGCAGCTGTGGCCACATGCATAAAATTTTAGTTGATACTAAATATTAAAAATTATTCCCAAATATTTACATTAAAATACTAGTAGCAAATTGCCAATCTAATTCATTATTCTTTCCCCATGCAGTATTTTAAATTAATTTCTGCAACTGGTATTTATCTTTGAAAGTGTACATTAGATATGAAGTTGAACTAATTCTAAGCCAGATAAAAAATGAAGATGACAGACAATAAATTAAGGTAGTCATAGGATAATATGATAAAAATAAAAGGTTTCTTTCGTTAATAATAATGAACAAGGTAGGATTACATCTGAGTGAGTGAATTTTGCCACTAGATAACTTATTACTATGCTAAAGAAACAGGAAATAACTCAGGAATGTATTACAGAAGTGACTACTAGATTAGCAAGCATTTAAAAATTCCCCTTGTATTAAGTAAGCCATATGCCAGTGGTTTACTTAGTGGACATACTGTAGGAACCATTGACTATTTAGTCTTTAATTGAAAGAGTGCAAAGATGACTAGAAGAAAAAGCCCAAGAAGAAGTCAGTGCTGAAGAAATGAAGGAGAAAATTGGAAAACAGTTTGACATAGTCTGACTACCTGAGCTAACTAAATCATTATCAATGGGATGCAGAAAGGTCTGACAGATGATGGGAGGCAGCTAGTGGGAAAGAAACCGACATTTGTTTGGGGAAGAGTCTTTAATGCTATTATTGTTATTATTGTTGATGTGGTTGTTGTTGTTATTATTAATATGGTTTTGAATCCCACTTCTTAAAGGGAAAAAGCAAAATCAGAATTTTGGGAAGGTTTGTTTCTTTTTAATTGGAGTTTGACAAATAGAAGCAGCAGCAATGGCAAATGAACCCCCTCCCCCAAACTGCTTTTGGTATTCTGTCCTTTCTGTTTCCTAAACAAAAAGGGATCTGTATGATGTATTTCAGCATTTCAGCTGCAGAAATACTTTCCTTCTCCAGTGTGTTCCTACTTTTTTGTCATATCAGATAAAAAGGCTGTTTCAACCTTGTCATTCCCCATTCAATCTTCAACTCTGAAAATCTATCAGACAAAGGAGGCGGGCAGAGAAGGATTAGTCCTAAAGCAATCTATGTCTTTGCAGTTCATGACACTATTTTTCAGAGAAAGATCAAGCAGCTGACATACATGCTACACATATGCCTTTCACACAGGAAAGCAATAGTCAGGTGGTGAAACCACTTAGTTCTCACATGCTTCTGCTACTTGGAAATGTATGTAAGCATGTTACTTACCAGCCATAGATTTTTCACTGTATGATACTGTGAAACCAAAATGCGATTTCCTTGCTCCTTCTAATTCTCAAAATGAAGTCTGCAAGCCTTTGTTTTGTTGAGTAAAACCTGAAGCTGCAGCACCAATGAGTCTATTCCAACACTGTCCTCTGGTCTAGTGCAGTTCTACCCTCCTTGCAGATTTATACTCCCTTGAGTTCTATGTCTCATCACTTTCCCTGTTTGGCTTATTTGTTCTTTAGGAGGTACAGGTGGCAGTATGATAGGGTGCAGTGATAAGCCATAGTGGGAGAAGACACTAGGAAGACAAAGGATCCTTGTAGCCTCAGTATACATTCCAAAGAAGAAAGGCACAATTCTGTTCCACAAATGCTATTGTCTAAACATACCCACTGGAACACAGAGTTGATGCTCAAAGGAGTAAATGTTGCTTCAACAAATAATATGTGTTTGTGGTAAGACCTGGTGTGTTGAAATACTTGCCAGTTCTACTCTGAAATCTCTTTTCTCCAAAGATGGCGTTCGTCTTGTCTATAAAATACAGGCTATGAAAATAGCACAGATTTTCCAAGAACCTTTTTGAAGACTGGTTGTTAACATAAAGAGGTATTACTACTTCATGGTATAGGTAGGTTTACTGATAGACATTGATTTTTGAAAACTGTATGTTTTGATGGTTCTGTAAGAGGCCAGTACTATAGGCACTCCTTCTAAGCGCAGCTCAATCCTACAGAGCTGGATTATAAAACATTTACTAGAGCCACATTTCCTTTTGCAAAATAAAAAAGGTTGACATCAGTATTCTAAAGAATAAAATTTTATAGAATAAAATCAAAATATAATAAAAGTTTTCACATTAGCTACAGTTCTTTGACTAAAAGTAACAACTCCATTCAGCCAAAAAATTAAAATACACCATAAAATATCCATCTTTCTCCCAAGAAGATGTTAGATGCTGCCTTCCAGAGGCAATATTTCAAGATGTTGACTGCTACTGCAATGTTCTGGAGTAAATTTCTGAATTTTGAAAAGGGGGATAAAAAGTGATCATGCAAAGGGACATCAACCCCATTTTAAAACAAACTTTTGTGATTATATCTGAAAAAGTGTTCCTAAAACTAGATTGATATAATTTTCTTTGGAGTCATTAATGGTATGAAACAGCTATGAGTTAAATCCTTATTTAAAAGTAGTCAGGCCTACTATCTAAACTCTGTAATGCATACTAGATAATGTAATCAACTGAAAGAAGCATATGCAGTATCTGTACTTAATCTTTATATTCCTCAGGAGCCTTTTTTTCCTGAAAATCTACAGACTTTCTGTCTACACTTCCTGTAGAAGTGTAAGCAACAAGTGGGAACATTTTTCTTTCATAGTTGCAACCCCAATCAAAGAAGGCCACTTGACTTTCTCACGTGCTGCATGGTTTCTCCAGGTCTGCCTCGCACACTGAGACACTGACTCACTCTGCTTCATTTTAAACTGCGCAGTTGAGAGACACCCCCAAATTTCAACTCAATTGGTTTAAAAATTAACCATTCTTCTTTTTAAGTGCCTATGATTTAACTACTTCAAGCCTTGTTTCAGAAAACCTGAGGCATATATTTAGGTCCCATAGATTTAAATGGGACATAGGCTATGGATCAGCATGTATTTCTGAGCAAAAGGATCAGTTTATGTAATGCCTGAACCCCATCACTCATTTCTTTCCTCTCACTATTCCCTGCAATATGCTATCAAGTTGTCTGTGCAGACACAGGGTGAAATAATCAAGGAACCCAACAGACTGAAAAATAACCTGTATTATTTTTCCTTTTTTTTGTTCAGTCCGTAAGTTTTCCTGTTGATTCACTACACAGCTATTCAAATACTTGTCTGAAAACAAACGAATGGGCTGCTGCAAGGATAGGTTTAAGCAGCAAATGGTGGGATAGCCTCGGAACTTGAAATTAGCTTAAGCAGTGCTATGGCAAAAGAGTAGTGCTGGGTTTATACAGGTTTCTGAAGATACGGAAGTATTAAGTATTGGCTTAGATCATTAGCTGCCATTGAAACCCTTAGCAGGCATACGGCACTCCGCATTCCAGGGCTGGAAAGTTTCCACAAAAATAAACCTGTTATTTGACTGGCAGAAAGATGGCCCAGATCACAGGCAAACATTTCCATATGATGCTGAAGTAATTTAATCCCATGAAAAAAATTACACAGATTAAGAGATTTGACAATAGCCACATTTGTAAAATAAATTATGGGACTGTGTAGACGTACATGAACCCATGAGCTTGCCTTTCATCATGCTGTCATCATTTAAACCCCACAAAGTGGCAATCTGAATTGCGGAAAATTAAGCTATAGATTGATATATGGCAGTAGGGTTCATACAGCAAAACTAGTTTTACTGGAATCTCAGTTAAACAGATAAATCGAGCTTGGGTTTTAGGGTCTTTCCAAAATATTTAGAAAGAAATCAAAATTACACAAAACATCACATACATGCACATTGCCCTCATCTACCTGAGTAACATTTAAAAGGCAAAAGCACACATTCAGCTTTCATGCCTCCAAAATGTCTTTTTACTTTCTTTTAACCTCTTGTCCCAAGTGGATTTCTTTCTGAAACAACAGTGATTCATTTTAAAGATTTAGCTGCCCTTTTCTCATGTATGCGAAAAAGTCTTGCACATCGAAGTGCAGGAGGTCACTATCCAGGTGTGACATTCAGACATGAAACTCAGATGCACAGCAGAGCAAGTTCATGTCTCTGAGAGAAGAAGAAAACAAAACAATCCCCCATCAACTCTAATGCAGATTGTAGCTGAGAAGACATATAATTCTTAGACAGAAAAGGTCCAAAGTAAGATTTAACTGTACAGACTCCACTGTATAGTGAGTATAAGCAAAGTGTGTTAAAAACTGCAATGAACAATGATGTTGTCGCCCAAAATGCTTAGCTTGGAGAGCAGTTTGCTGAGGTAAATAGTTTTGTCGTCCCTTTGTTGAGAAAATGACTGTATGTCATAAGTATCCACAGCTTGTTAAAAATGAACTTAGTGAAGATTAACAGTGTTTATTACCTGGGTTTCAAAATGTAATAAATACAATCAGTTGTTAATATATTCAAAAACAGTAACTGGACATTATCATGCAGGTTATTTTTCAGTTTAGACATAGCATTTTAAAACTGTTTTGGAAAGTTTTCCATTTCCTCATTGGAAAAAAGGTGCAAGATGCAGAGTGATTTTTCCCACAAGACAAAACAGTCAAGGGACTTGAAAGACATTTTCATGTGTTGCAGCTTTTAGGCTAAGTTGTTTGGGTCCGCATGCGTAAGTCTGACCACAGAGGAAAGCTTAGACAATTTAGTCAAAACAGCAGCAAGCTGGGCACGGAGCTCAGTGTGCAGCTGGGAGTTCTGCAGCCTGAGCAGGACTCCATGGTCCTGAAACTGTGCTGCCACAATTGCACGACAGAGATTCTTTATGGCCAGCAGCACTAAAGCCTTTGACTGCAACATAGGCTGCCTTCAGAAGCTGGCTGTACGGACACAGCGTGAGGCACTGAGACTCACATCTGGAATTAGTGCTAAGCTTTTTTGTATGATCACATACACGCTTGCAGCTTCCTCTCTGACACTGTCTACCTCATTGTGAGGACAAATCCATTAATGTCTGYGAGATACTCTTAACAATCTGGTGATCAGCCATTTAAAAATCCAATTGCAGAGAGAGACAGAGGGAGTAACTCTATATGGTGTGATCATACTAGTCTGGAATAGCATGAGGAAGGCAAGATGTTTGAAAATGTCTTGAAACAGTCCACTGGGTATATTATAGATTTAATGTCATTTTTTACATTTGTTCAGCAAGTTGCAGAGGGCGGAAAAGGCTTCTGTTAAAGCAGAGAATCTTGCTAAAAATTGAATGTTTGCTCTTAATTTCAAATTATTTTTTCCTTCAATTTATTCCCTTAAAACAGAGAAAACCCCTATTTTGCTCTCTTGTCCTTATGCCTATTTTTTTCATTCATTTTTTTCTTCTACTCCTTATGACTTGACTTATAATCTGTCCTGTTTTCTATTTAAATGTCTTCGTGTTTTTCTTTAAATGCAATCCTGCAATGTGTGATCGTATTTGATGATCTATTATCTTTATTATCTTTATTTTCCTTCACATCCTCTTTACAAAAGAACAGCAGCAGCCGCAAAAAAAAAAAAAAAATCTCAGATGCAGAGGCTTAGAGAGATTAGAATAATTCTAGACCTGACAAAATAGATAGTGTATAAGTATTTATAAAAGCAGGACTGGACCCAAGCACCTTTACACTTTTACTTGTAATACTGGATACAGTTATGTTTCAATGCTTTTTGATCTATTAAATAACAATAGGTCTCAAATCAACATTTATCACTCCAGGCTTTTTAATTCTTTCAGAACTGTTGTTTATCAAGGAATATTTCTATCTGTTGGGTAATAAACTCACGTAGAACATTCTCTTTTTTTGCCTTGTATGCAGAATGCTATAGTTTCACCATTCCTAAATACAAAATCATTAATATTAAACGCCTTACAAACTTTATTCTAGGAAAAAATAATGGATTTGTTAACACTAGCTCAAATAGTCCCCATTACAAAGCCCAGTATTACATTATTTCAGCAGATTACCATTTTTTGTCTGAGTTACAGATTATCTCATCATCTGGCAATGCTTAGACAAGGTTATTTGGAAGCTAGCGTTAATATTTCAGTACAGGGAAAGAGCTTCCCCAGCGTGTTCTAAAGCAGCCTTGCAAATGAGGAGGACTGCAAGACGTACAGATATACCTGAGCTCACTATATTTAGTTGGTGGGTACCAACAGCAATGAAGGAGGAAAGCGTGCCTTTCATCCACCTGAGTAAGAGCCCAGTATTAGTAAAGTCCTAGGCTAAAGCCCACGGTCTCACAGCTTCATGGCTATCAGATTAAAGCTGGTTTAGCTATAACTGCTCATGCTATGATCACATCCCTGGCTGCAATGGCAACATAGCTTTAAACAAAACATATCATGTGTAAAGTTCAAACTAGCCACTTTCCTGTTATACAAGATTGCTTCTAGCAGTTCTCAAACTCAGCTATGTGTTGTGTTGCTAGCGGGTGGACTGTTACCAGATGGCAGTCAGTCATTTAACATCTGAAGTTGTTTAGCAGAGGAAGAGGATTCAGGAGACAGTGTTCTTAAATTCGTTCTCTCCATACAGTCTGTTCTGTTAGCTTAGGCTGGAAACAGGAATTGTTCTTTAAAGGGGGGAAAAAAAAGGTTCTGCTTGCCATATTTTTCTGTAAAGGCTTTCTCCATGAAGAGAATGTTACTCATGATACTTACACGGCCACTATGTCTATCGGGCCGTATTTTAAGACTGCAATTTCTTGCCATTACAGAAACTCCTGTAATGCAAAAAGATGGCTTCAGTGTTACTAATACTTTGGAAATGTGTAGCTGAGAATAAATGTCAGGCCCTACTGTGAAGTGGAAATGTTAGCACAACAGACTGTAGTCCATCACAACTGTAAATGGGAATGGAATTTCTAGGCTACTCCTCAGGCAAAGAGCATGGATCAGCAGTTGTAATGGTGCATGTGTCTGCTAGTTGGATGTATCAAAAACACCCAGCTAAAAAATTACACTTGAGGAAATATGTAACCTCTGGCTACTAATCCTGGCTTCTAATTTTAAAATTGCTTGACTCTTACTTTTTAATATATTGATATCCCATCCTGGTACAGTGTATATAGTAAATGTGTATATGTAAGTATCCGCCACGTCAATAATGTTCTAGTATCTTCGTATTAGACTCAGAAAAGCATTACAAGTCTATTTTTTGAAATACACTAACAAGAAGGGTCAATTTTATAATCTTTTCAGATGGTCTCGGAACACCTTTGTAAATGTCACAATTGTTGGGATTTTATTTACTCTTGCAAGTGTAGAGACAAAGCACTTTGTACGGTGTAGAAATTCTTTCTGGCAGGCTTTGCTGTTATATTGGTGATCTTAACTGGAATCTACATCCTAGACAAATAGAATTCTTACCCCATTTAGAAGAGTTACACAATCAGAATTGTTTTTTATAAGCTTAGACTCAGAGATCTCACAGTAACTTCTGAATTTCATTCAAAATCTATAAAAAAAGAGCAAAATATTATTTTCCTGGTGCCAGAGACTCTGAGTTCATCATAGGCTACAGCAATGGACTTCTGGCATAAAACTCCCCATTCAAAGCTGTCAGTTCTACTGGATCTTAAAACTATTGCAGTCAATATTGTGTGAGTCAGCACAGGCAGGGCACAGGAACAACCACAAAACCACGGCTGAAATGCAAAGGGTAAATTTATTTTTGTTACCTCGCCAACCGGGGGATCCCTGAAGCAGCACCTGGGCAGAGGCACACAAGCGGGAACACAGGCACCACAGAGCTTGGTCCTTGCTAGAGGATCACCGAACCTGCTGTTTTCGCCTGTATATCAGGGATTCACGCAGGCGTAGTTTACCACTGTGCTTTGATCTTTCCCACAGCAGGGCAGGAATCTCAAGCATGTTCAATAGGGTGCCTCTGAGTCTATCACAGGCCTATGTTATCTGAACACAGATGTTATACTTGTCAAGCACACAAGACTAAACAACAATTAGTATGATATATGTTTTTCGACACCTCAGCTGCAAGTCACTTGAGGGTGTTTACAATCCTCCTTGCCAATCTTCCATAATTTTCCCACAAATATAAACAGAATTCAGGCAACATTGTTTTCTAAGATTCTGTCACTGGCCAGTATGCATGAAGCCTAATCATTTTTTTTAAAGTGTATTTTAATGAGTAGAAAGCTGGGTTCCATTTCACTGACATCTCAGTTGCTGTTCTTGGTTTGACTGTCCAGTCTGGGATTGAAGCAACAACCTCAGCGAGCAGGATTTGATTAAGCCTTTTCAGGCCTGGCCTAGATTTGACTTAATTTCTCAGCTTTGCTTTCACTGGATTTTCACCTCGCTACATGCATGGCATGAATGATGGGAGTCCTGTCACAACATGCCATTTGGTGTTGTAGCAGTTGTTTTCACTGACAAATCTGATGGCTGATCTGTATTTGCACCTTTATTGCTGCATCTGGAAGAGTGATGACAACAACAGGACAATTTTAAAAAATAAGGAATTTAGTCCTGGCTTTAGGGAGCTACCTGTGAACGGATTAAGCCTGGTTGCCGCAAACGATTTTTGACACAGTTTTTTCAGTCATTTTTCAGCAAAGGCCAACTGTGGCTTAATCCTGTTCATGCAGCGGGACATGTTTATAACACATGTGACCTTCTGAAGAAGAATCACCTATTTTRAATAACGTAGATACGGGACAGACTCTGTTTTTCTATTTTTTCCCTTACATTTTCTTCCATTCTGGCAAAAGACAGCTGCCACCATGACCAGGAATAACACATGATTATCAGATTAAGAAAATGTTGCTAGATTTGCACTCATTTCTGTTACAGATCAACCTGTTTGAGTCCTATTGGCTTCTGTGGAAATTACTCACTTCCTGTAATCAAAAAAAGGGCATCTGAAATGAGTGATGTGCTTACTGAGCAGGAAAGGAACAAGTATCATCTCCATATCATTCTTCTATTCCATTATCTGTGCATGGCCATCCATCTGAAGAAAAGCTTTTCAAAACGAAAGTAACAACAGTATTTGTGAAGTATAGGTATTACAATGAAACAGTGCAAAAACATCATGAGCAGCAGCTGTGTCTGCAGCTCTCCAGTCTGTCACGCTATGCGTCTGCAAACCCACTGAGGTGCCACTTCCCACTCTGTGGGCCAAATTCATACACAGGGCCAACAGCTGTAATTCTTTTGGAAAGTAATGGAGTTTTAACTGTTTTTTCTAGGGCTGAATGTGATTTGGCACTCACTTCTTGGGTGGGCGGGGGTGTTACTTCTTCATGTTGTGCACAGTAAGCGTACAGGTGCGCAAACATGTTGTTAGCATGTGTCTGACTGTAAAAAAAGAAACAATCTGGGCATTGATACTGGTATGTAGAAAAACTGGGGCTTAAATGATGCTGATGTATTTCATTCAAAAGGGAATTTTGCTTTAGAGACAAGRACATAAACTGTGATAATTTTGTAAAATTCAGTTTGTTGGATTTTGTACATACGGTATRAGTATGTATAGAATACATCAGAGGTGTGTGTGTATATATCTATGTACAGACAACGCATAAAAACATGGATATATAGAGGAAGGCTTGTGAGAACAGACATTTTGGGCCATTTGCAGTAACAGCTGATGAGAATAACTAGCATCGGCTGAGTCAGTTGTGATGTGCAAACCAGACTGACACACTACACCTTGTGAGCATGTAAATACACAGATGCTGCAGATTTCAGCGTAAATCCAGTTAGACTTGACATCACCAAACCAGCCTGACAAACTAATTGCTGTCACCCTCTGACACACTTTTCCCACCAGCTCAGGCTTGGAACGGATTTAATCTCATAAAATCTCAGAAGGTCTTTGTCCTTTTTGTCTTCTACAACGTAGTGTCTGCAGTTTGACGTCACATCTCGTCTGCGTATCAGCGGCCTTGACCTCCCCGCTGCCACGCGCTCTCTCCATGAGGTTTTCACGGCGTCGCGCTGTGTCAGATCCGTGCAGGTGAAACGCTCCAGAAGGAATGCTATTTCTCAAAACTCACCACCTGCGGTGCAAAAAGAAACCATAAGGTGCCAGGTCTTTCTCTCCCTCGTACTGCTGTAATTAGGTGCAACACCACGGAAAACAAAGATGCTGAGCGTGACACGAAACAGGCATGAAAGGGAGAAGACTCGACCCCTCGGGGTTTATGTTTTAGACTAGACACTTCAGCTGGAAGCCGCATTTTCAAAACCTTCTGTGTGTTTAGGAGAACAACTTTTCCCTGGCTCCCGGCTGAGCTCCCCGTGGTGCCGGGCGGCGAGCGGCGCCGCCGCCTTCCAGAAAGTTCCCCGCCGCCTCAGCCCCCTTGCTCCACCGGCACAAGCTCCTTCAAGGGCGGGGTACGGGGGCCAGCGGCGCAGGGAGCGCGCCGCGGGGCCACCGTTACCTCGGCTCGCCTCGGCCCGGCGGGCAGCGGCTGTGCGTGAGGGAACGGAGGCTGTCCTGCGTGACTGGAGCGCGCTGCCGGGTTGGGCGGCGCTCCCCCCCGGCCAGGCCCTGCCGGCAGGCTGGGAGAAGGCTGGACGGGGCGCAGCTGGGACGTCGCGCCCGCCGCCGCCGCCGCCGCCGCCGGCTGCCAGGAGGAGCCCCCCGCACCTCACGAGAAAGCCCTTCAGAGCCTCGTCTGCCACCGGCTCCACTCCGCAGCTTGGCGGCGGCCGGGGAGCGCCGTGCGCGAGCGGCCTCTGAGGGCTGCTGCTCCTGTCGCCGGCGGCGCGATAAGAATGCCATTGACGTCAGCGAGGCGGCAGCGGCGGGGGGGGAGGCTGCCGGCCCGGGCCCGCCCGCAGCGCCGCTGCCCGCGGGCGTGGSGGGGGGCGCTCGCAGCGGCGGGCACGCTCCGCCGCCTCTCCGGAGGGGGCAGAACTCCAGCAGAAACTAGAACTCGCCCGAGAAATGCCGTTTAGGGCGATATCCCCCCCTTAGCGAAATGAACCGTACCGCCCGCGTGCTGCAGGGGCGCGCCGGGCCACCAAGCAAAACCGAGTTAGTGCTTTCATTTGCGTGCTGAATCACTTGAAATAATTACACGTGGATAGTGAAACCGGGCTTAATACAAAAAAGGCGCGACGAGTAGGTTTCCAGGAAGAAGCCCTGAAGCGGGTACCTGGCGGTACTGACCGCCGAGACAAAGCCTCCCGCGGCGCTGCGCGGAGCCAAGCTCCGGGCGCTCTCTGGCGAGGAACGACAGCACGGCTGCGGGCAGCCCAACCGCGGCCTGCGGCTGCCGGCACGGGCCAGGGCGAGGCAGGCTCTGCCTGCCGGGCCAGCGCCCCCCGCTCGGAAAGGCTGGGCGGCGGCGGAGGGGGTGCTGCCGCAGGCAGGCCGGCCGGAGAGCAGATTTTTCTTGTGAACTTAAAGACGGGGAGCGAATTGCCTGAGCTGTGTCACCGGTTCGGCCCACTGTATTTTGCAGCCTAGTTCTACAGCACTTGAAACCTATGTGATCGTGTTGATGGACCGTTTTTCGTAGCTACATAGATCTCTAAGGGAGAGAGCAGTTTTAGACGCTCCTGTAAGTTTGTGTTTCTGGTGGGGAAGAAAACAAAGTCTGTTAACTGGAGTTGCCTTAAAAATACTCTGTGGTTGCCATGGTAGAGATTGAAGCACTTTCACACACGGTAGAAATATTTTTGTATTTACTGTACCTGAATTTTCCCTAATCCATCAGTATCCCCATAAAGTCATCAGAGTCATCAATTATTTCTGTGTAAAGTAAGCGTCAAATCAAAATGAGATGTGTTTTTCTATCTGCAAGCAAATCTCGACATCTCTGACTTAACTCCATCAGATTTATAGCTGTTCCATTTAATCTTATTTATGGCTTTATCCCTTTCTTGATGTTGGGTAATTGCAATGCCCCTCCCCCTCAATACATGCTGAAAAACAGGCTTCCAGTGAGAGAGCATCAGTAGGATGACACATTTCTCTGTTTTAGGCTGGGATTATGTTATGGTACTGCACATAAAGACATACAGGGGTGTTCTACATTTCTGAAGATTTTGGGAGGCTGTGTAGTGAGTGAGAATTCTGTCCTCCAAGTCCACCCAAGAGCCACTAATTACGGTGTTATACAGCAATAGTGTCAGGAAAGAGGCAAATTGCCCTTATCCAGAACATCAACAGGTGATCAAAAAAACTCCTTTCCTCCTAAGCCTTGGGGTCAGCAATCTGCTTAGAGGATTTTTTAACTCCGCGTGCCTTTCCCTCTGTTGACTTTGGACGTGTCACTGCGACCTCTGAAAATCCACATGTTAGTGGTGTGAAACAGCTCCCATTTTCAGAATGAAAAGTGGACGCATTATGAGACAGTCTAGAAAACGTAGCTAAAAGAAACAATCTGTGCCTGTCTGACTGTGGCAATCTATAACTGGGTTATAACTGAATGCTGCTTAAGATGATTAAGTTTCCATAGCCTTATGGATGTGGGGGTGAATTCACTTAAATGAAATACTTTCTAACTAATTTCTCAGAGAGCAGTGGTTGCCCTGAAATCAGAATGCCCCTATTTGCTAAGGACACATGACCCATTGTAAAACACTCTGAGCTTGCTTAGCTCCTATTTCATTTTCCTAGTTGCTTTTATAGCTGTCTTCAGCTTAACCCTATACATCATGTATCTGATACTGTATGAGTATCATACGTATTTGCTCAGTAATCCATAAAATCTCTTAGAAACAGGACAGATATGTATAAAAAAAAGAGATGATGTACAGTGATACTTTCTGTATTTCTCCAAAGGGATTTGCCTAAAACCCTTTAATGACAAATTTCCTGCATGTAGATATTCTGCTCCATGAAATAACTCAACTAAGGACAATACAAGTGGTATTACCCATACTCCTTTATTTGGTGCATAACCTGATTTCATTTATGATCTAAAATCCTTAGACTGTATCAGAACTATTGCAATGTACATTAATTGTTACAGTAGTTCTATTGTAATTGAGCTGTCCTTGAACTAAGTCTAGACTGACTCTGCCTTGGTCTGTAATCCTTACCATGGGTTGTTTGTGCATTATTGAATTAGATAGCAAAGCATTAATTCATTATTGGCTTTTATCTTTCTTATTTCTGATATATTGCTCGAAACATCACAATGCAGGCATATATTTTTATGAGTATCATAAAGGTATAAGAGCTACCAGGAATGGGAGTGGTTGTATTTACATCACTTCGTGTAATAAAATGTACCCCAGTGATAAAGTTGCAGATTAAGTGTACATTATTAATACACAAGGTAGTATGTATGGTGCAGCCTGATCAATTTAACTAGTAAAAATATACTGTAATAAAGGTGTGAGTCACAGAAGCAGAGGCCTGACTGTGTTTCCCGGGACTAGTCAGCCAACATCGATCAAGGTTACAAAAGATTAGTCCTTTCACGTGGCCTTTGGCGGTCTGCTGGCTCCAGCCTGAGCTGCTGCATGGAGCGGTTGCCATTCTGTGCAGCAGGTGCAGCAGAGTCACCTTCAGGGAAGTTTGCAGAGCAGCTTTCTTGCAACTGGTGAGTCTTGCAAGTGTCCTGGATTTTTTCGTGATGCAACATTTCTGGTATCAATGCGGTTTTGAAAGACAACAGCACAGTGCTGTTTTGTGGCCTTTCAGATTCAGACTCTTAAACACTCTTAGTTTTTCTTAAAGGATTGACATTTACAGTGAAAAATCTGCATATTATTTAAAAAATATCCTGTAAAAAAAGATAATTGATATAGTCAACTTTGGCAAATAATGAGCACGTATATAATTTCTGTACATTGTTTCCTCCACCAATTCCATCCTGTGCAGATTCTTATATCTAGAACATGGTCAACACTTAATAAAGTGTCCTAGAAGATTTATTTTTAAATCTGGATGTTGAATATTTATCCTCTGTTACACAATTAGAAATACAAAGGCAGCTACAGAGGCAATGAGGTCAGGTGGACCTTCCGCGTGCACATGTCAAAATACTAAAGATGTTAGGCTGTCATATTTTTGTCATCTGATTAAAGTTTGCAGGGTCAGGACTCCCTGGCTGAAGTCTGAAGTACAGTAAATATTTTAGTATCAGAAGAATTTACAAGTTGCAGCTTATGATACACTTTTTAAAATGGGATTTTTCAGTATTTCTGAAGATGATTGAGTCTACACTCTGATTTTCTTAAGTGTTGCCATCACTGATTTAACAACAAGAAAGAGAAGCCTTGTTTACCGGGTTATAGATGATGCATATATCCAAACATTCCCAAACTTAAGAAAAATGTCAACATTTCATTGTCATTTCATTGTCAGTACTACTGTACCACCAAGGAGCCCCAGGCCTAGGCTGGGACTTGTACTGGTAAGCTGTAACTAGTGGTCTATTGTCTCAAAGAGGTTTTTATTTATAATGTAAAGGCAGAAGGCTAGAGATGGGTAGATTCAGAAGAAGGGAATGAGGTGATGGATTATGAGGGAAAAAAAATATTGACAGTATTATTTAGCATGAGAAACAATGGACCCAACACAGCAGCAGTCTCATTCTTATCAAGGTTTTGGATGCATCACAGCAATGGAGAATTTAGGGACATAATTTCATTGAAAATGAGGCAGATTTGCTAACATATAGACAAGATCCTGCATGTGTGAAAGCAAGACAGGAGAACTGCAAATATGTCA
This sequence comes from Phoebastria nigripes, assembly GCA_035582835.1. Lineage (NCBI taxonomy): Eukaryota > Metazoa > Chordata > Aves > Procellariiformes > Diomedeidae > Phoebastria > Phoebastria nigripes. Next base: position 854,976 of record JAYKAV010000467.1, on the reverse strand, counting down.
GTTTAAAGGTATAGTGACCTATCAGTGAGGGAAAATAATGTCTCAGGGCTGAATGAGGAATGAGATTGGGAGGAGACAGCTTGTAAAGTACTTAAAACCTAATGTAAATAGCTTATTTTTGGCACACTGGAAAAGAAGTAGCCAGAAGAGGGGTGTCGTGAATAATGTCATGAATACAGAGACTGAACGAGTTGCAAAGTTCAGATCTATATCCATATTTACCTGGAGTTTTACATCTATTGTGTTATCTGTTGTCTTGATGGAAGTCATCATTTGAGTCATGACTGCTGGTACCTCCATTTGCCAGGTCCTGCTGCCGTGCAGCACCTGCTGGGTATCTTCTTTATCAAGCTCTAAAATTATTTCTAAGCAGCATCTAATAAGCATGTTTCTTTGTACCTTAATGATGCTCTTTGTTACTTTTACTGCAATTGCATTGATTTTTACAGCTCTCCTACTGATGGAAGGCAAAGTAGGCAAGTTATACGCTGTAGATGTTCTCTGAACAGGTTAACACATGTTCATTACAGGAGCTATTTATTTTCCAGATTTGCCTGTGCAAGCCTGAACTATTAGGTTCTGCAAATCAATGCTAACAACATGAGAAGCAAAAGCAATAGGTTTTAAAGCCTGAAGTGAGTTACACTTAATCGATACAAACAATAGTATCTAGGGTCTTTTTGGCAGTATCTTGAGGAAAATTAGAAAGCCTGTGCCCCATCATTAGCCAGTTGTACAATTTAAGGTTCTTTGGTGACTTCATTTAAAGATTAATAACGAATGGGGCTGTGCCGTCATTAAATGATGCTCACCCTGAATTCAAGAAATCTGTAAGAATAAAAACTCCGTATTTAATTTTTATTTGTGACTTCTCATAGTGGTAGAATACTAGAATATCTAGTAAATAGTTCTGTTTTTTGCATAATTTCCAATAAAAGAAATATATGACATAAAAGCATAATATACAGGTTTTGTAAGTATTTTCAGTAAGGTAATTGAATAGCTCAGAAAATGTTCAACAATGAAAAATTGTTAGGCATCCACTAAGGTTGTTATAGAGAGTTTTTTAAAGGTCACATTTCTATTTTACTTGGTAATAAAATAATAAAACACTCTTTTTTTCTAGGTACTTTATCTGAACATTAAAAATGCAACTGAAAGAAAACATAATATCTCTTTGTTCCATCAACGCTATGTGCATGGGACTACGTTAACTGTAACAAAAAAGTCGCTTTGTGTCAGCGAGTTCCAATAGACAAAGCAGAAAAAAAAAGAAATATTTGAATACACTGCCACTTACAGAGTGATAGCTTTTAAAAAATTAATAAGCATCCTGCGCTGGGTACTGCTTTTATTTGTTCGGTTTGGGGTTTTTTTATTCAATTGTGTGGGGAAAACAGTCGTTTCTTGTGGACTTTGGACAAATGTGCTTCACCCCACTGCCTGTATCTTGTTTTCTTCGGGCCTGACATTAGACTGCTAGATGACATCACTGCAAACCACTAATTTAAATTTTATTGCTAGTGCTTTACATTTGTTTACATTTGAACTTGGCACTCTCTTTGAAGTCTGTTGACATTATATATATCCTCTCCCTTACTCTTTCAACTTTCTTACCAGAGGATGTTGGCTGACATTATTCTTTACCTCATTAGTGTCGTAATAGTTGTTGTGGGATTTTTAATTTTAATTATATTGCAGCATGCACTGGTTTGTTAGGAATCTTCCACAGAGTGAAGGAGGCACCATGTGGAATCAGAAAAGTATATTTGTGCTATAGTTTCTCTGTTTAATTATAGTCTGCTTAACAAATAAATAAGCAGAACTAGCCTTCCGTGAAAGCCTTAATTTGTGCATGGTGTGGCTGGCGTGCAGGAACTTGAAGAAGAGTTTGTACTTCTTTGGTGAGAATTTGTATTTCAGTCTTTCATCAAAAGAAGGGTGAAATAATGGAAGTTAAAATCCTTTTAAAAGGATATTTATAATCGAGGCAAAGGAGAAATTAATGTTAAACTCAGACATACACTAATCATGGATGTTCATGGAGATTTGTAATTAGGTGTTTGTGTAAAGGAGGCTTATATATTGAGTTAGTAAGACATGACAGGGTAGACTGAATTTATGCGTGCAGGTGCACAGTGGTAAACCATTTTCTGGTATCAGATCTTTAAATGACAGCGTGGGGCAAGGGTTTGGTTCTTCTCCAACGTCCCACCACTAACTGGCTTCACACACTTTGTTGCTGTGGATGGGGTGAATTTGGGTGAGTGGTTCTGAACGTTTATGCATATCAAAGACTTTAACTAAGTGTCATTACACCAGTGTATTTATAGTGATAAAAAATGCTAATCTGGGCACATTGTGCAGTGCTTCTGAATGGGGATTTGTAAAGGAGAGTAGTGCAGTGAAATCCTTTACAGTTTATGTGTAGGGAGCATAAACCAATGGTCTGTGTAAAAAGCAGGAAGAAAATACAGTAAGAGAATCCTAAACTCGCTGAATTTTGGGAGCAATTAGAGCTGTGATTTCAGTTTAATGCTAAAAAGAAACTACTGTTAAAGATACAAGCTCAATTATTTGTTTGTTTAAAATAGTACATAGAAGTAATCTGAATTCTTTCAAATCATGAATAAACCAAAACTGCTCTCATTTGTATTAAAGTAGGAGAGAAACTATGAGTGAATCTGAGAGTCTGGGAGGATTAACCTTAGTCTTGTTTCAGGACATTGCCAAGTGTGAGGATCTAAGGACATACCCCATTGCTGCGGTCGTCTGTGGGAGTTACGATGTCAAATACAGTGGTTCTGTGCTGCCCCATGACAGCCTTTTTGTTTTGGGTATCAGTTGTCTGTAAAGTTCCAAAAACATTTAAAATATGAATTACTAATCCCATGGAATGTGCTTTAGCTATGCCCCAGTGTGTGTTAGGACTGAATCATTTGGGAGTTTGTAACAGGATAATAAAACTTTCTATCTCCAATTATTTGATTCAGGACCAGTTTCAGTTGGTAGGAGCTGCATTTGTGGTGGATTAGCTGAATACAGTCCCCGATTCCAAGAAACACCTGGGTTTTGGCCTCATGCTTCACTGTTGAGTTCAATGTGCTCGTACCCCATCCAACAGCCAATGCCTGCTTAAGTGATACATTATAAAAGTATAGTTTTATATTTAAATATAAAACCAGGTGTTAGCAAACGCTAGGAATTTTGCTGAAGTAAGTTTAATCTGTTTCTCATGAAATGATAATTTAGAATTTAAGAAAAATACTACAAAACTGAGAAAATCGACTATCTGTTTTCTTGCACTTCGAATTTCTCCATGGAACAACAGAGAACAAGCTTCCTTTAGGAATGCTTTTCTTTCAGCAGCTACCTTCTGTGTCACATTTGGCTGCATAGCCCAAGCATCTGAGGGCTTTTGTTGTGTTGGTTGTATTGGTTAAAAGCTTATAATCTTGATGTCCTTGCTTTCCTAGTAATAAGTTTTGTTTTCTGGCAGAGCTAATTGCACAGTCCCCTTTAAAATTACCTATGTGGCACCAATGTGTTTCTGTTCTTTGCCCAAACTTTGCTGTTTTTCAGGCCTGACGCAGGACTGCTGGCTGATGACTCTTGTAAGCCACTAATTGTATCACCAAGTTGCGGCCTTCGTTAGCACACAGGCAGCCCAAGAAGTATATTATATTCCTTCTGAATTCTATAGAGATGCATTTCTTCTCACATTCTCTTCCTTCAGGAATTCTTTCTTCCACTTAACTGTTTTGCTAACAGTGAAGTTTTTCGTATGATAAGCAAGCGGATCTTAATTCTTTAATTTGATTCCCTAGCTGCCTCAACTGGAAAGCTCCTATATTCTTATTTATTGCAGCAGATATAAATGGAACACTTGCTCCCTTCCCAAGCATAACATTTTCCTCTTTTGGGTACATTGAAGACTGTCATTCAAGTATCACAGCCCTTGGTGGTGCAGTGTTATCGAACACTTGAGTTAGATACGTCTTTTATTTTCTCTGAGAGCTTGTCGTCACTACCATATTAACTTGAGCTGCAAGTCAAATTTTGCCCCAAAATGATTATTGCGTAACTGGAGCTGCAAGTCAAATTGTGCCCCAAAATGATTCTTGTTTTATGAAAGAAAATAGAAGATTTTGAAACTAACAGTGTACCTGTGAACCATTTTTAATCACTTCTGGGGCAGTGTGATTCCTAGGTGGAATCCTGGACTGCGTTTCAGAGACCTGCCTTCTGGTCACAGTTGTGGGACAGACAAGGTATACAGTATAGACTTGGGCAACTCATTTTGCCCCTCTGTGCTTCTCTGTCTGTTGGAATATGGATATTTTAGTCATGGACTGTCTCTTAATGCAATGCTCTGCACTAAGTAGCACTAGAGACTTCAAGTTCAGTTGTTAATTTCTTGTGACTTTTTATAGTATGTGTAATTAATCCAGCTGACACCAACTAGTGACCAAGCTTCTATAGAAATGTACAAGAAAAGTCCATAAAAAGTTATATATTTGATTTTTTCATTTAATGTAATTCATATTTCCCACTGCCTCACATTATTGCTCTGTAGTATAACAAAAAGTCATTATTAGACTGATAAGCATCATAGGTTTATCTAAACTGAATTTTTAGCTATTCTTCTTTCTTGCAAAGAGCTATACTGATAACACCTCTGAGCAGATGAATGCTACACTATTCGAAATCTTACTTGCGCCAAAAGGTTGAGTATTTTTTCCACTTGATCTTCATCTGTAAGGATTTATAGAATTCATGGCTGGGTTCTTTTGATGTGGCACTACTGCACATGTGAATGATGGGGAGCTGGAAGGCATGATGAGGATGCTTGCCAAGAATAATTGGCTTCTGCATTGTGGAGCAGCTCAAATATTGTGAGTATGGCAGTATGTAATTTGGGTGTGCATATTGCCTGTAGTTCAAAGCATTTCATTAGACCGCAGTGGCAAGCTGAGCTTCCTGTTGGCTGGCTCCAACATTTATTGTTTATTAAACAAGCTACATGCAGCACTCAAGAAAGGGATCGTCGTTTCCAGCTATAGTCTTGGGTTTCTTTGGAATAGATGGAAATTAATCTGAGTAATTTTTCTTTCCGTTTGCTTTTCTAATGATTGTCATATTCTGCCAATCATTTTCTTGTGACTTTCTGTTAAATCTAAAAACTTGTTTGCTGGCACACAGAGGTTGATGGCAAGAGTAGTTGTGTGGATTGCTGAAAGAATTGTTAGATCCTGATATACATGCTATTTATTAAACTTCAGCGATGTCCTCAAAAGCAGGCTTGTGCCAGTTCAGATTTGTGATCCGTAACACGTAGAGACATCAGAGTTCTTCGGTCAGTTGAACCTGTCTTGTCTTGTTGTCTTCAAACACTTTTTATGTGCTTCTCCCACTCTTGATCTATACATATTCTTTTAGACTCTGCTGTGATATTTTTCTCCTTCAACATGAAGGGATGGGAGAGAGAGAGTTTATATCTCTTAGTCTTCAAGGAAGAGCTCAAAGACTTTAAACTACTTAGGTCTTTACCTATCCACAGTCAAAGCTGGCAATTGTCTAAGCTATATCACCTTTAAAGTACCAATATCAAGATTTATTGGAATCTGCCTTAAAGAGTTAGCATTTAAAGAATCAGTCTGAGTAGAGCTAATTTTGTAACACAAGGACTGACCAGTTTCCATTTATTAGAAAACTATTCCTATGGCAACCAAGAGCCTAGTGTTTAGCACATGTTCCCCCACTGTTGTACATTTCACTGAAAGTGCAGTTGGACTTTGATATGAACTTTTTTTTTGCAAAGCTGCAAATAAAATGATTGTCACTAGTATGTTACGGGTCAAAAGATGTATTCTTAAATTCTAATGAAACTCTGTTTTGCTGGTGAATGGTCATTCCACTGAGACTGCATTGCCACATACCTTGGCCACAGTGCCAGCATCAAGAGATCCGTACTCTGTCCCAAGCCATTCTTTCCTACCCTGGGGCCATCTCATCTGTGCCAGTGCTATTGTTTATGAAGGCACAGAATAAACTGGTGAGAACTTAGCCAGGTTAAAAATAACTGGGTTTTGCAGAGTTATTTTTAACAAGTCCGGTCCTCTGGTCTACATCACCATGTGTCCCCAAAGGAAGGGTAGTACGCAGACGGCTAACAATGACTGCAGTCATCAGAGCAAGGACAGAGCAACCTATGCCAGCATTGCCACCAGGAAGCAATAGTGTGGAACCACCCCTTCAATCCTGCATTTTTCATTTCCCTGATGTTCAAGTGTTATTTTGTTTATTGGCGATGATATACTAACAAAGTTGATCCAGCATAAGGTAGCTGGTATGCTTTGCTTTTCGATTCAAAACCAAACTTCAATCAGAAACGATTGATTTTTAAAATTACTGTTTTGCCATGTTATGAATTAGACCAAGCTCTGAACAAGGCAAATGATGGTGGTTCCACTGCAGTCTTCACACTCAGTTTTATTTTGTCATGAAACTCCTGATCCCAAAAGAAGTTAAGAGTTCTGCCCAGAGTTTTACAGGACAGAAATTCTGTAGGAGAAATACCTCTGGCAGGAGGGAAAAAATACACAACTCTGATGACTGAAAGATGCATGTGCTCTGGCTTCACTGAACCTGACCTGAGGAGGAAATCAGATTGTCTGATTTCATACACCGGACACACCTTCCTACCGTGAGCTCCCCAGCACACAGCACACCACCACAGTCTCTTCCATCCTGTAACTCCACGTGCCAGATGCACCAGGGCAGCCCAAGCTGCAGTTCACTGCCCACCTGCACCCGGCAAGTGGGGCCACCAGCGCTGAACCAAGATCAGGGATTCTGCCAAGCTTGTAGCAGAAGTCCCATCTGTCCTTCCCAATTGCACATCCTGACATGCCAAAACCAAGATGCAATGATGTGGGTTATGTGTGCCCCAGCATGCTGGATGTACACTTCTCACAGAGAGGAGAAATCACTGCATGATCCAGTGCATGGCTTTTCACAAGGCAAGGAGGTCAAATCTTTACAATACCTTATGTCTTAGGGCTTGGTGTACACAAGATTTATTTTTTTTTTTAAAATCCAAAATTGCAGCCTCATTTAAGCTGGGACAAGCTGGTGCAGCCAGCACTCAGCTACGGAGTGATCTGCTTTGGGGAACTGATTCCCTTGTTCGATTTGTTTGGTTGGTTTTATTTAAAAAAATTATGATAAAAATTTGTTGAAGTAAATGATTTCCTAAGGAAATAATCATACAATTTGAAAAAAGAGATTGATTCCTCTTAAAAAACACCAATATTCTGTTATTTCTCTTTGTGAAACCCATTCTGTGTTGACAATGAACCATTTTAAGGTTTGTGTTATTATAAGATAACTTTGCAGGTTATGTGAAACACTCATTTTTGCCTTGCACATTTCATTACCTTGACCACTTGTCTAATCTCACAGGGACACATGGCTTCTCATGTTTGCTTGACTAATTTTACGTATTTATTTAGCTTTTTACTCATGAGTTTGAATTCAGTTGTCTTTGTATATTTTACTACATTTGTGTAAACAAATGCAAGCTATGGGTCACATCCTCAGCTGCAGTAAATCAGTGTGCCACTATTAAAATCACTGATACCTACCTATTGGCTAAGATGTAGCCCTTTATTTTTCTATACTTTCCATTGCAGACATTTACTGTGTTTTAGAGGATAAGGTGTTAAAACTATACCCATAAGTATAAAACACTCTTCTTACGTTAAAAAAACAATGTCCTTCTTAAACTAGACCAAATGGAATTTAAAGCAGAACGCTGTTCTGTGTTTAAGGTTAAAACAGGTTACGAAAGCCATTAAGATAAAGATGCGATTTAGAGTGCTACATTATTTATGTCACAGAGGTTAAGAGAGTTTACCTAATAATCAAAGCCTGATTTAGTATTTCTTATGGCAGAAGGTTCAGCTACTTTACTTGTACTAGCTCACTACGAGTTTGTTTCTACTAAGTAAACATTCCTTTTGAAATCATCAATTCTGAATGTCAAAAGACTGAAACTTCCCACGAAGGTATGATGTGCAGTTTTCCAGATGGTACAAGAAGCAGCTTTGTAAACTAATGTGCACTGTACACTGTATTTCTCATGGGAATTTTTCCAAAAGTAGCCTTTAAAATAGTAATTTTTCAATATCTTTTAGGAAAAAAAAGAGTTATATCCAACTAGAGCTAACATAAGTTGCATGTTGGATGGCAATTGTTGGAAACCCTTAGTAAAAAAAAGGTCATCTGAGGTGTAAACAAACTGTCATATAGTAGCAACTTATTTTTCAAATCCTAAAAAAAGAAAACACAACCAGCACTGTCATTTTGCCACCTCTTTTCATCACTCCTGCTATCACTCCTGAGAACTCTGTGGAGTGGCTCTTCAGTGAAATTCTGGTCTGTTGCAATCAGTGGGACTTTTGCAGAAGCATTCACTGGAACTGGGCCTCTAACTGCTGTTCTTTTCCTGTTGAAAAGTTTTATGATCGAATGACTATTCTTCAGTTTATAACTTCGTCCCTTTTTCTTCTTTTTCCCTTTCGGAAAATTCATTGTCTCATTCTGGAGTCTGGCCAAGTTGTGTATCTCTTCTCGTTTTATAGCTAATCTTATTCTTTTTCAATCGGCTCATACATACTTCATTGAATTTCATTATCTATAACAATGACTTCGAAAACAATCAAACAAAATGTTCATCATAAACTATATCTGGTATTTTTTAACCCCTCCCCTGGGAGGCTTGCCTCTAGTACACACAGGAAGCTTGGTGTGTATACTGCCATCAAAACCAACAGATACTTCTTTTAAGGACCTTTAGCGTGAATTCTTTATTGCACAGGTACACCAGTAGAGACTAAGCAGGTGGAAGTGAAGGGATCCACACGTTTTCCTTGGAGCTTCCACTTCCTCTTACTTCTGGTGATACACTGACTGCTGATCTCTCTTTCCTTCACGTATTGCATGAGCTTTCTTTGCGATTAAAAGGATACCATGAGTTTGGGTTGCCCTCACTGGAAATTACTTGTATTATTTGCCTCTTTCTGGAATAATGTCGCTCACCCATCCTGTTGTGCTTCTTCTGAATCTGTTCTTTCACTGTTTTTATATCTCCTATTAAAAAGTATCTGTTACTTCACACAATAGCTGATTTTAAACTATTGCTTTCCTCTTCCACATTATTCAGTCTCTCTCCCCTCAAAAAACAATTGGCAGTAGTGCATTTTTGCCCAAGTTTAAGTCCCTAAAATACAAAAGACACACAATACAGTTTAAAAATTGTATTTATCTTAATTTCCAATACCTGCATTTTAACTGAAAATATTTTAAAATGCCTGTTCTTCCCTGAAAAAAATTGAAAGACTTGTGTTTCCCTTATGTGGGCTGATTTCATCAGTAACGTGTAGAGGAGCTTTGCTCCATTCAGCTGCTGATGCTCTAATTGTTGCAGGAGAAATACGGTGTTGGCTGCCAGAACTCAAGATGTTTTATTTTGATTTTAAAATGCAATCACTGGAAATGCTGAAGTCCACACGTGAATTTTGTTACTGGGACTAAAACTGCTACTCATTTTTTTCCTTCATTAAAAAAAAAAAAAAGGTTTTGGATTACTTCCATGGTTCAATTTTGTGTTTTATTTTTTACACTATATTGGTTTTTTTCCATTTCTGCTTTGATTTTTACTTATTAGAGGTTCTTTGTCTTTTATATTATCCTCTGCAAAGTATTTTTGATCCATTCTTGGAAACATGATACATACAAACTTTGCATTATTTTGTTTTATACTTTTGGGACTCAAGCAAGGGCTGCGAAGGACGAGAGTGACATCCCACCAACAGCCTCTCAGTAACCGCTGGGAGAGGCACAGAGAGGCCAGCGATTCCTCTCTGCCTTTTAGAACTCTTTAAAAAATTACAGGTACTTTTTTTCAATTTATTCCACTTCTTTGTCAGATGAGAAGATCTTTAGAAGCTCCATTCACTTATACCTTAAATTAGGATTTTAATTAGGTATTTGGGTTTGTTTTTTAAAATAAAGACTGTATTTCATACAATGACTATACCATCTGTTCTTTACCACTGGTTCTTGGCTTCTCAGCACCAACACCACAAAAATGGCTTAGGCGGTCAGTTTTGTACAGAAAGTACAGCCAGCTCCTGCATTCTTCTAACTGTTACTTGAAAGAATTGACTTTTATCATAACTGCACATCTTGGACACTAAATGCATTAGCACATGGAGAAAATACCCTGTCTGCTTAGGAATTATTTTCCTCATGGAAATAAAAATGCTGTTTCTGTGTCCCATATTTTCTCATGTTTGCCTTTACCATATTTTATCAGCTTGTAAATAAAAAGATCACTTTCCTTCCTAACTGCCTGCCTTCTCTTGTGAGGGAAGTCTCTGTGAGAGCTCAGAGTAGAACTGGGCACCTTCTATGTGTGTATCACCACCACGGTCAATATTATCACAGAAGCAGGCACATCCAGGTAGGGTACTGAAACTGGATTTTGTAAGGGGAAGAAAGAAGAAGAAAGGTTATTCAGGACTCTTATTGATTTCATTTGGCAAAAGTGAAAAAACTATCCGGAATTCTTATGATGACAATAAAAAAACTCCAATGACCGCTTGAAATGTTTAGATAAAAAAACCTCTAATCAGATTTTTTTTTAGAAAACAGATAGTTCTGTGAGCAGCAGGCTTAGCAATGCTTGGTTTCCTATGGATTTATTTCTGACTATTAGATTCCTTTGTTTCTAACATATACAACTTCCAGTGGAAGTTTTCCCTACCAAGGCATAGCCCTCTCTTCTTTGCAGTTTCTCTATGCTTTACAGGTACAGTGAGCACACATTAGATCTCTTCACTCAGTAGAGGCATTAATAAAGATTTTCCCTTTAGTTGGTGACTTATTTTCAAGAAACTTGCCAGAATCTAGTATGTTTGGAATCTCTACACCTCTGCTAGGTTTGGCTGAGGTTGACCAAAAGATTTAAACATAGGCAGACACACAAAAACAAAAGTATTTTGTGAATTGCTTCCACTCATTTATACTAACACAGTATGTGTCTTTGCATGTAGCCAAAGGTCTGGTGTATAGATGAGTTCTCAGAAGGTTTCATTTCCTGGTTTTTATACTTTTTTTCTGGATCGTAGGGATAGCCTGTAAAACAAAAAAAAATTTTGAATTTTAAAGGTAATTCTGGTGAAAAGACAAAAGGTGTTCACTCTTTTCATGTAGTCTCAGATGTAACCAAGAATTGTTCTATCAATATAGATCAATTATGCAAGAGAGAAAATGTTTTTAATAGTTCCTGAATAAATAGCTGTACAATAAAGTATATATATCAGAGATTTTATGGGGTTACAAGAATAACTTGGTAGTAAAGCTACCAATGTTCATTGTGTCAGCTTGTGAGAAGTAACTACTTTTCTGTTGAATAAATAGAGCAACAAGTGTAGTTGTTCTCAAGCTGAAGTCTTGAGACTTCAGAACTTGAGAACTGAGGAGCACCACAGGTATTACTTTGTTTTCTTTTTGAGCTTTTAGGGAAATATCACTATTTAAAGCTGTAGGCAGATGTCCTCTTCCAGAGTCTCGTCACAGAGCTTACTACAGGCTGCTAGAAGTTACTGCCCAAATTTGTTTCGCAGTGAAGTAATTTCTGTGTGTGCTTCCTAATATGCTGCAGACAAAATCAGCTAATTTACCTCAGATCAGCAATGTAAACAGCTTGAGCTGTCTTAGCTCTTCTTGTTTCAAGCATACTAGCTCTCTTAAACCTTTTCTACCAGCAATGTGGTGACATTAGTAATTTATAGCAAGGAGCTATTACTGAGCAGATTTGGGCTGAGATGGAAGAGGACATTTCTCCATGGTCCATGTTTAAGCACCAGGTAATTTGATACAGGTTTTGGAAGGACAGATGTGCTCAGGTGCATAAAAATGTTTATCACACATGATAGAGGTCTATAAAAGTATGACTAGCATGGAAAAAACTAATTACATATATGAATATATACATAAAAAAATACAAAAATTCTAGTGAATTAAAACTAGTGAACAAATATTACAAAATACAAAAATACCAATGACGGTATAATAAATGTAGGTTTGTGAGAACCTATTTAGCAATGACTGACATTGCTTAGTCTTGAGAGCTGTCTGCTGTGTTGACTTTTTTGGGGGGCTTTTTCCTGTTGTTTTATAAACTTCTCTTGTTGCTAAGTAAGAATTAAAGAAACTGAGCTGCAGTAAAACTTCTTGTGACCTGAGCACCATATCATAGCGAATTTTCCATTACATGGAAAGTTGCTAAATAGATGCTGAAAAAAAAACAAACCACCCAACAAAAAAGCCAGTGCTGATTTGCCTGGGCACAGCATCACTTGCTTTATCAAACTACACACATAAATCTCATTAATTTAAAATTAGCTAAAATGCTATGAAGAAACAACCAGTGCTTTTGAAACTGGTTCTAACTGATGACTAAGCAAGCTTTGCCAAGCAGAATAAAACCATTTTACCAGAAGTTTTGAACTTGTCAGGTCTCAAAGGAAATGTAGAGTCATGTTGGGTCACATYGACACAGTGCGTTCACGAAGACACAGCAGAAGGTGCTCCTACACCAGGAGTTGGTGTCCTTTCCTTGAAATCAACACTAAGCTACAGTAGTTAGTAGGCAGTCACATGGCTGGCAGTTTAAAATATGATGATATATTTGTCAAGATACGAAGCTGGTGTTTGTAGACATGGCTGGCTTGCCTGGAAAAACGTTCATGGCTAAACCGTTCTTGTAGTTTCAGGTAGGTCCTATAATCTATATAGATTTTTGTTAGCAGTTGCGCAGTGCACTGTACCAATCTGTAAATGCCATGCCGCTACTCTTGTGTGTCAGTGTTGAGCAAAATGAGTGTAAAGTAAATGGATATAATTTAGCTATGGTTTGTTAATCCACCCTTACACCATTAAAGAAAGGTAGTGCATTAAAGTTCTTATTAGATTCAACACTATTATTATTATTTATTTTAATAGAAATGCAATTTGCTCCTCTTTCAAAATGTAATAATGGCCCCTTTCAAGTTGCTTTAAAAATTGAGAGAGCTGCACAGTATTGCTGTCAGGGACCTGCTGGCAACTGCAACAGTCCAGACTGTCGTGGCCCGGGCAACGAGCAGCTGTCCTGAATGATTCTTTTTTGGTTTTCAACAAGAAATACTCTTTATTAAGGTCAAGCTTGCTGTAGTAAATGTTGACAAATGTTGTTATGTAAACGTACAAAATTAGAAATTGTCCTCTAAATTGCTAGTGGGAAAAATATTTGTAATTATTGGCAAAATACTTACCTGTTTAGAGAGGTTGTTAGTAGAAAGTGGAACAGAATAAAAAAATGTAGACTACATCTGAATTAGGAAAAAGCTGTTTTTTTCCTGACAACATTTAACAGAGGAGATTTCCTTTGATTAAACCCTCCCTGCTGGCAGAAAACCCACAGATTACCTTTACCAGATCTCCAGGCCTGGACAACTGATTACTCTCTTACTGCAATGTCTGTATATTCCTGCTGCCTTCGTATTCATACCTTGAGTTGCAGAACGTTAATGGTTTTGCACTTAGCTCCGTGGATTTCTGGTTGGTTTTGTATCCTCAAACAGACAGTGCAGTTCTTGTGTAGGATATTGGGACAGAGCTATAGGGTCCAGCTACAGGTTTGTGCACAAAGAGGAAAGAAGTTATCTGTAGTGAAAAATACAGTTATTTGTGTTTCTTTAGGTATGTTCCAGTGTTTCCTTTGAAACCCATGTAGATGAGAAAGTCTTACAGAAATGATGTCTTGAAATTGGGACAGCTCTAGCTCACCTGGTAAAGATAACCTTAAAAGATGATTAACAAACCTCATCTTTCAAGGGGAAAAAAAAAGGGAAGAGAACCTGTTGACATGTTGAAATTGTCTCTTTGCATAGGTGAGTGTCCTAGGATTAAGGACAATGTGCTTTTAATGATGAATTGAGTCATGAAGTACAGATCTTTATTCCACAGTGCTCTTTCTTGCTGTTAGGAAATAGAACATTTTGAGAAACAAGTTTTTGATTCTTTACTGTGCCAAGTGTCCTTTTGCAGCACTGATGAGGAATCATTAGTGAGCTTGTTAAGGCTCCTTCATTCTCAGGGCAAATTTGCACGAGCCCCAGGTAGCACTATGAAACGTATAGCAATTGCCTCTGCTCAGATCCCAGACCGACTGCCAAATGTAGGTGATTATCTTCAGAGATTCAGAAATCTTAAGTGTTATTTTTCACTTATATTATTGAATAATAATTTTCAAAACCCAGAAACTTTTGTGGAAGTGTACCAGTATCACTGAAGTGTACTCTGGGAAAAATTTCTGAGATCCCTTAGAGAGTGTTAAGAGAATAGCAATACAAGRGCATTCCCAGGCTGAAGTATCTCCCCATCCTCATGATAATGAGGAAGGGGAGGGATCTCAAACAATCCGGTTGTGGTGTGCATCTCGGCATCTCCTCTTGGAGCTGCTCCACTTCGTATAAAGAAGAGTTGAACCACAGAGATACTGATCATTTGCAGGGCTAAGAGGGGAGAAGCTTCCTTTTTATTATTTATCCATACCAGAAGAACTTGAGCAGAAAAAAATCAACAGATCCACCTCAAAAATAGTCAACAACCCTGCATTCAGGACGCTCACACAGGATGTGGGAAACTAGTACAAAATTTTGAACCCTCTCTGTTCCAGAACAGTTGCATAATAATGAAGCTATTCTAGTGTAAGTTTTTTTTTTAATTGCATTTCAGGAGAAGAAAAAAAAAAAACAAAGAACTTTGAACCAGTTTGGTGYTACCCTTCTGTAGAGTAGGATATGTATATGTTTTGGTTTTTTTTTTTAAATCTCAGGAATTTTCTGGGGTGGAAAAATGTTTCCCACCAGTTCTAATTTGGACCTATATCCATGGGAGGAGAAAAGAACATGTTGGGCAATCTTTCTTAAAAAAAAAAAAGCTCCAGAATGAGGTGGATTAATCATCACTGTAATGTATCTCACCTGAACCTTTTTGTTCTTACACTACTTTTGATCTCTTATTTCATCTGCCTAAAAATTAGGGGCAGATCATCAGTTAATATGAAAGAGTGTGGCACCACGTAAATCAATGCAGAGTGTTTGGCACGGGGCTTCTAAAACAAAATATGAGGGAAAAAATCCTTCTGTGGGTTTCAGGGAAATGAACCGTTAATGAATATTGTGAAAGAGCTGAAATTTGCTGTAAGGGAAAGACTGACACAGTGTTTGTCAAGTTTTCAATTTGACGCATGGAGGAGCAGGTTGAGCTGTCTTGTGGTTTTGCTGGATGACGTTTGTCTGTTGCCTACCTRTCATCCAAAACAAACCGTCTCCCAGCCTGGCCTTTTCACAGCCACAGAAACAGTGACTGATACTTACAGTGTCAGCTCAAGGGTTAGTAGCCTCCAGGATAATTTCCTGAGGCAATATGATACAGAAGTGTAGCAGAAATAATGATTGACTCATTGTCCAGTGTAAAGAAATTGTGTGACTAACACAGTTCATTCAGTTTAAACTGTAGGTTTCTTATCTATGACATAAATCTAATAGTAGTGAGGCATATCTGACTTCCAAAGGAGTGTTTGTGTTCCTCTGCAAAAGCCAAAAATCGAACCAGTGGAAACAGTATTATCTTAAAACCAGCATAAATAGGAAGTGAGATTGTGCTTGAAAAACTAGGGGAGAAGACCCACAGTTTTGATGTATTTGCACCATCTATTATTTAATGAGATCTAATCCTGAATGGGGCTCTTGGGCACTACTATAATAATATTTTGAATCTATTAATAAGCAATGACACTAAAACAAAAGAGATTATAAAAATATTTATAACAGTAAGGGCTCTTAGAATTATCTTAATAAAACCAAACTAAGTTTATCCACCTCCTTAGTCTTATAATTTGTAGGCAAAAAGATTATTTACTTCTTCAGCAGTGTCAGAGAGAAGTGTGGAATTTTACAGGAGATGCAGTAGATGATCTGTACATTTTATAGAGTGAGGGTCTGATTCAGCACATACTCACTGGGAATAATCCATCAAGAGTATCCATTCAGACAGGAACTTCACATTTTTCCATTATCTTTAGTAGGGTACAAGAGTCCAGTGATATGGACTGTGCTGCTAGCCCAAAGGCTGATTCAGACATCACCTGACCTGAGAAGGAAGTGTTAAAAACTAAATAAATACTGAAGCTAAAAGCGATGTTTATTGGTTGCCTGTGTTCTTAGTCTAGGGAAGAATGCAAAAGCGTAGCCCATTTGTGCCATGTAAATACACCCCAGCTAGTTGGGTGTGAAGGGAAGAACAGTTTCATAAAAGGGAAGGAGGAGAACTAATTCCTGCTACTGCCCTTTCTGCTGCTTTCAGGAATGAAGATGAAGTTGCGTGTTCTTGTATTTCTCCTTCTGCTTTGTTGGAAAGACAGCAGGCTTCCTGCTACCCAGCTGGGGCAAGGCTGAGAGGTTTCCTCTCTCCTGCAATCTCCAGGGCCCTGAGATAAAGCCTATGTCCAGCTGCTCTCTCTTGCCATCAGTTCATTTAGTTTATCTTATCAATATCATGCAAATCTGGTTCAAATTAGAATTACCACCAGAAACACTTGGGACATTTTTAGAGTGCTTTCCTTAGGAAATAGGTGTGTATTACTAACAGCCACCTATTAACTTTTGAAATCATTGACCATTGTTAGCTAAATCTGATAGTGAGGTAGTGATTTATGAAATCTATCAAATATAAACTATGTAAAAATGGTCAACTTTATAGAGGAGCCTATTAACACTGTCTTTTAAGAAAAAAACCTGCAGTTTGAGCAGATTTCTTGTTAGACACCAGAGGATCTAGATGGGGAAGAGCCAATGTGAATGCCTCAACTCTTGGAAAGCTTTCATTCGGCTTTCCCATTTTATMAGACACCAGGAATTCTATTGAGGTTTCTTTGGCAAAGACCAGCTGAAGCTTTTTCTAAACTTTGGCATTTGTAATTTTTAACATAGTGTGAGCTCAGGCTGCACTGTTGGGTGTTGTGAAGTTCAGAAGTCAAATCAACCAGGAGACATAAATGCTTAGGGAAACAGACTTTGTTAGTTCTGGTACTTACAGATATCTTTATTTTTATTTTATTCTGCAGTGATTTCTGAATATGCATTTGTAAAGTTTCTGAGGGACTCTCAAAACCAAACAGGGATCCTGAAATTCTTTCCCAGATGGGGAACTTCTAAACAAGTTCCAGTTGGTAATAAAGATTTTCTGACAGAACCAGTTTCTGGGTCTTGGCGCTATTGACATCTCAGTTGAAACCAGCAGTAATCTGCTTAAAAGTGAAATTGATGGTTTCTAATGGGCTCATATTGTTTTTGACAAAAACTTGACCTATTCCTTTGTGTTCTGATCGTACGTTCTAAGAAAGTAGGAAAACAAAATTGTTAGTAGGTCTTTGTAACAGTAAAGTTTTACACATATAAATTTAGTGATTTGTATTTCTTGTTTTCATCGTAATGCCCAGAATAATATATATGAGTTGAGCTCTTCAGCAGAATCCTGATGAGGACAATGATCCCTTCTACTAGGGTCAAGAGACCATTACAGAACAGCAAACATGACAGCGTGGCTATTTGAACCACCCATTTTTTGCCAAAATGGCTTTTATTTTTTCAACTGCTAATTTAATCATAGAATCACAGAATGCTTGAGGCTGGAAGGGACCTCTGGAGGTCATCCAGTCCAATCACCCTGCTCAAGCAGGGCCACCTAGAGCCATTTACCCAGGACCATGTCCAGATGGCTTTTGAAGATCTCCAAGCATGGAGACTTCGCAACCTCTCAGGAAAACCTGTGCCAGTGCTTGGTCACCCTCGCAGTAAAAAAGGTTTCCTGATGTTCAGAGGGAACCTCCTGTGTTTCAGTTTGTGCCCATTGCCTCTAATTTTGTTCTACTTTGAAAATCTCTCACTTCTCTCATTATGTTGAATCAACAGCAGTATCCTTCTCAGAAACAAACTGTTTTACAGCTACAGGCGGAACTGATCTTGAGGATACATCCTCTCACCTAGAAAAAATATTTTTTGTGTGATACAAGAAATAGGGTAAGAAAGCAGCTTGAGCAACAAATCCATTATTGAACTCCTTGCCCCCAAGCCTCAGAGTACAGAATCAACATAATTACAGCTGTTGGGAAAAAAAGAGATTTAAAAAAGAAACAGACCTTTTCTCAAAACACAGTTTGTTTGTGAAAAGAAACCAATAAAAATGCATGCAAAGAACATTTTGCTACTTGAAAATCAAGAGTTTTCCTCTTTTTCTTTATTTTGAGCAAGGTTGATTGCTTGATGGAAGGGCTTACTTCTTTTCACCAGTGAGTGAGTGACAGTGGTCCTTCTGGCAGATTCTTAAAGGCAGTGGAGTAAGGAATGTATTAGTCCTTTGCCAAAGCGGTCAGAGGGGAAGGGAGCACTGGGTAGGGATGTGTGGTAACAGAAGAACATTGATTTGACCTTGTTGGATATTTGATAAGAGCAAAGAGTGGATTTAAACAGTCACACTGCGAACATTTTGATGTGCTCTGTCATTAAAGCAGTAAATTATTTAAATACGCTGTATGTACTGAATGTGTGTTTTCCTGCTTGGCTTCAGTGAAAGATACTTTTCTGATAGTCTGCTGTACTACTCTGGCATCACAAGACTGTTTCTTAGGATGAATTTGCAAATACTTAATACAGAAATACTTCTAGACTTTAGAACAAATTAAATCAGTATGAGTAACTTCGTTCCAAAGCTTTTTCCAAGAAGTAGACCAAATGTTTAACAGAAAAAAACAGAGGAAGCTAGCACAAGTAACATCCCCATCCCCATGCAGTGAAACTGAACTACATAGTGAGAGCCTAATGATACAGTTCTACTATATTTATAAGAGTCAAAAGTGCCTTATTTACTCTGAACTAACTATAATAGGCCTGTTCCAAGAGCCTGATAACGTCTTCGTAGATATCTGCAGCCTTCCTGTTACCCTGGTTTTGTAAGGATATAAACACGTTGTTCATACCTTTGCCCTTGAAATACAGTCTTAGGGTATAGACAGATTGTTATAAGGCATATGTGGATTTCTCTGACACCATGAGAGAAATACAAAATGTTGGGGGAAAAAACCCCACCTTTTTTCCTAGATCCTCATTTAATGTGTGTTTTGTCCATGTGTTTCTTTATATGGTCCTTTTTTATAAAAGTCAAGTATTTTGACAAGTTGTGCATAACTGGACTTCTTCATTTTGCTCCTGTTATTTCCTGGAGGTTACTACATTCTCTGTTCAAGGAGATAAGGCAGTTTCCTCAGCCTAAGGCTAGTGCTACTGGCATTGTATAAAGCAGTACGCTGGGGGAGTCCTGCAGATCATCACATCCTGAAAGAAGACTAGTCCTGGTCATTTGGACACAGTCTGTCTATGCATAAGGCTACTAACCAGTACAACGGATTTTTCATCACTAGAGTGGAAACTTGGAGAGATTCCTGGCATGGAAGAAAAGGAGTGTTCAGAGTGAGACCATCAAAACGGTTTCTGAGAAATCTGCTGCAGCTGAGTTGTCTTCCCAGATGCTCATTCCAAAACCTGATCAAGAGTTTTTGTTTTACTTGTGATTGTGGAGGGATGTCCACAAATTTCTAGATGTTAAACAAAAATATCTTTCATAATTACATTTTATCAACAGTAAGACATATGAACACTCCACAAAGATAGCCTTTTAAGTAACAATCTTTACGATTTTCTCAGTAAAACCTAAAAACAAAATGAATTTATTTTTCAGTTGTAAAATGGGTGACTAAGAGATGCTATTTCTAGGCTGAATCAGTGTTAATACGGCTATGTTTAATAGAAGATGCCAACATTGACTAAAATGGCAGTCACTTCATTATATAGGCCATCAGTTAAGGCTGTAAGTACGAACATCCTCATTTACAGAAAAAATCTTAGTTTGAACCACAGAGGATTTTTTTGATATGCTGTAGTAGTAAGAGAAACTGAAACTCGGGCCAGCAATTCTGTTGCTCCAAACTTCAAGCTTACACTAGGTAGAAGAGCAAAAAGACAGTCAGAAAATTCAGGGGAGATGTCCAGGGTCTGAGTCTCATGGTAGATCTTCAGCTCTTCTTCATTTAGAGTAGCCTGGAGGCTTCCAGAGCTTCTTCCAGCTGCCTGCACCCTCAAAAGACGATACACATGCTGAGCCTATCTGGATCACGCCACTGCTCGGCGGTGACCTTGTCTTGCCTCCAAGACCTCCCATTTTAAGGCAACATGGTGGTCAAAGCCCTTGGCTGTGCGCTTGCTGAGTCAACTTTTTTCCAGCCTCTTTGCATCACTCAGACAATCTCAACCGATCGGACAACAATGAAGAATCTGTACTTATCTTTTCCTTCTGCTGTGCTGAAATTCCTTAAAGTACTGCAAAGGTTAGTACAAATACACTTGAGCGCTAGTAGAAAAGTCTAGTATTGCTTTTTGTTCTCTGGGAATAGTAGGACACTGTATATGAAAATCATGATGAACCGTTAAGTAAAGTGGACACTATTCCTAATTATTGCCAATAGTAATTTCCCCTTTGAAAATTTTGAACAGAAGTTGTTCCCGAGTAAGGGTGTGAATACAAGTACCACTCTCTCTGGTGTTGTGTTAGGAGCTGTGCTAAGAATCAAGTCTCTTATAAAAACAGACAGTAGAACACCCTTTTTAAAAAAACAGGTGTGCAGTGCCAAATTATTATGGCTGAGCTTTTTCTTTCTGCTAGCCTTTCATTTGTTTTTTCTATGTCCTGTACTGAAAGCTACACGTGGTGGAATTGTTTGTAGTAATCTGTGAACTGTAAAGAGAACATTTGCTGTCACTTCCTTTTTTCTAAAAGCATATATGAAATAACATGCAAATTGTTAAAGCAACTGGTGTTAAACTGTATTTCTCTCCCTCTTATTAAAGCCTAATGAGATATAAAAAGAACCTCTGAAATTTCAAAAACCCTCTCATTTACAGAAGTTAATCTGTTTTAGGACTTCATCACCTGGGGCGGCGGGGGGGGGAGCTTGATCATCTGCCTGTAGCAAAAAAACTGGTTAGTAGATCAGTCCTGGCTGGGAATAATTACAGGGTGCTACCTTAGAGGTAACACAGAGGTCAGAAACAGTGTTGTGAGGCTGTCAAAGCTGCGTGGCTGATAATTATTTTTTTATTCTTAGCTTAGTGGTGACGGGGTGTTATACTTGAAAAGCTGTTAACCTCGACATTTTCCACCACATTGTATAACAACAAAAGTGTGGGCCAAATTTAGAGCTTCAGTACTGTTTAGAAGAAAGCTTTCCTATGGTTGTTCTGCCCTTCAGAACTGCGGGAACAAAGCGGGCGTGCTTGTTTGATGGGTACATTGTCACCAGTTAGAAACCCTTTTATCTCCATTTAAGCTATTAGGGCTGGCCTGTCGGCTCTGCAGTCTCGGAACTGAGATCTGAGATGCTGAGTCCAGCAAGTCCTTAGCCTAGCATTGGCCATCAGAAGTTTACTTAGTCTGAGTTGTTAGTCAGGTCCCCACAGCAGCCACAGACTCTTGAAGTGTGGGAGTCAGAAACGACAGATCATGAGAAACATCCTAAAGGTGATGGGACTTCTTGTGAGTGATGGATTCTGGTTTCTAATGTGCTTTGAGATGTACTGGGAAGGTGGATAGTAGATAAAGATTCCTGAATGTAAGGTGCTGTTGATAATATATGTTATAGCTACATGGATAACAAGAAAAATAAGTTTTAAAATAAATAACAAACTGAGTGTTTTATTACTTCTACCTAAATATGGTATCCCTCAAGTTTATTTTGTTGTTTTCATATTTCTCGGAAAAACCCTACCCTCTTACTCTCTTAAGTATTAGAAGGGATGATACTTACTTGTGAAGAAAAACACAAGTTTCTCAATATCTGATCTTCAAGAACTGCTGAAGGGCAGGCTGCAGGCTAGCAACAAAATAATGTCATACAGATTCGTTTTACCTCACTGCATTATGCATTTTATCCTCAATGAAATCATTGTATAAGGTCATCAGATAACTATGCATACGTTAACCACATCTCCGCTTCATCAAAAGCATTTAACGCAGTACACTTACAAACATATTATAAACAAAGTTATTTCTATTTCCAGTACTGATCTTGATGAAATCTACACTGTGAGGTCAGTAAACTGGTCATGTTCAAGAGCTAGCGAGCTGTGATGTCTGCTGTGTTGCAGAACGTCACAGATTCTCTTTTGATGGATAAACAGGCTGGAAAATCCTGACTTTATTTGCCAGAGGAATTCTTTTGGATCAGATAGCATTTATAGTAAGTATGACACGTCTGAAAGACAGTGTTTACAATTCAATGGGGATGTTTTTTGTTGAGTATCCGTTAGTGTTGTGTTTGCTGAAGCGRCAGGTTAATCATGATATAGGCAGGCACTGCAAAATTTTCTTTAAATGGTTCTGCCAATTAATCTCAATCCAAACTTCCTCTTCTTGCATTGCCTTTTTCCAGAGGTGAATGGACATTATTCAAAATTGTCAAGTGTTTTTGCAATAGCCACAAGTATGCAAAGTTTAACAGCTGTGAAGGAGCCCGAAGTTTTTGAGCATGTGCTCTGAAATGTAAAATGATATGAATCTAGTATCCTAGATGTTGAACAGTAATGCACTGAGCTATTTGGCAGTAGTCCATGCTGGGGTGTTTTATTTAAAAACGAGTTTTAGTTAATTTGTTTGCCTGATTTTTTGCTTGTCTGACATTTTGAAAATAGGGTTAATTTGATGTGAAACAAGTTAAGGGACATGTTTTAGATGGCAATAACAAGTCCGCTGAACGAACATTTCTCTCCCTTGGAGTTATGTTTGCACGTAGCTGAAACAGAAGCATGCACGCCAGGAGTTTCAAAACTTGATGTTTCAGATACACAGCTTGCAAGACAGCGTGCCTGGGCTAAAACTCACTCAGCTGCGAGTTCAGCGTGGAGAAACATTCTCCCCTTCTGATCTGCATCAGAAAAAAAATAGCCAGGCTTTGTAGGTGGGGCTCGCGTCCTAGACGTGGGATTATTTTTCTGAAATTATTTGCATACCAACAGATATTGAAGAAGGGAATGTCTTCCTCTCTGTAAGTGAAACTTCTGCAAGTATTAAGACAGTTAGCTCCAATGTGACATATAGCAGTTTTGGTTAAACCATGACTTTCCATACCGTTATTGGATCCATTTCCCATGTTGTGTTGCTGCGTCCAGTTCCAAAACTTTCATCAGCCCTTTTTTTGCTTACAGCCAATGTGTGATACTCTGTGCACAGGCACACACGCACACAAGGAGATTTTTGGGTTAGCGCAAACACTACTGCAGTTATTTGAACACTCACTTAACAGCTGGTGCTTCGGCGGGTCATCGTTATCCCGAGCCCTTACACGTGTTTTCACATCTTCCCCACACTTTATAAACATTAACCAGTTCATTCTCATGGTACCCCTGTGGGTAAGTAAGAAAACACGGGGACGACCGCTCGGCGGGGCCGGCTCCGCGCCGGGTTTTGCGGGGCTCCCCGCCCCGCGGCAGCTCCCGGCGGGGGGGGCGTATGTGAAAGCGCCGGCGGGTCCCCGCCAGCAGCCCTGCCGCCGGCGGAGCTGCGAAAACAGGAAGCGCGGTGGCCGCAGCCGGCGGCCGCGCTGATTCATCCCTGCCTGCGCCGCCCCGCCGACGGCAGGCCCGGCCTCCCGCCGCCGCGGGGCTGCTGCTCGCCCGCGCCCCGGGGCGAGCAGGCGAGGCGAAGCAGGCGGCGAGCCCGGCCGGCGGAAAGTTGCTGCCGGCGCCGCCGCTCGCCGACCCGGTGGCTCCGGCGAGGAGCGCGGCCCCGCGGAGGGGAAGAGCCGCGCCGCCCGTCGCCCGGGCTGGCAATATGAGGGAGCAGCACTCATGTGTGGGCACCGGGCAGCGAAGGATGGAGCCGCTGGAGCTCGCCGTTAGCCCTGTGAAACGCTTGCGAACTGAGTACGCCTTTCCCTATCTCTTCGCAGAGGAGGCCTACCAAAAACTGGCCGGCGAGACGCTGGAGGAGCTGGACTGGTGCCTGGACCAGCTGGAGACCCTGCAGACCAGGCACTCCGTCAGCGAAATGGCCTCGAACAAGGTAGGAGCCCGCGGCACCGGCCCCGCCGCCCCTGCTCTTAGACCGCGCGGGGGTCGCGTCGGCCCGGTGCGGGAGGGGCGGTGCGGCCGCAGCTGCAGCCCGGGGCAGGTGGCGCTTGCGGCGGCAGGGCCCTCCCGGGCACGCACCCCCCGTGTCGGCATGAGGGGGTCCGCTGGGTGAAACAGCCCCGGGCTGAGAACCTTGCCGCGGGAGGTAACAGTCTCCTGCGCGCGTGGGTGCAGGAAAGGCTTTTCTTGTGGTTTAGACACAGCTTTCTTAAATTTCAGGACAAGTTGTGAAAGTGATGCAGGCCTTGGAAAGCTACAGTGTCTCCCTATGTCTCTCAATTTAAAAACAAAAAGAGATTGGTTTTGGCTGCTGGCGATAATCCCTTCAGTTGTTCTTCCTTTTCACAGCATCCCGTTCTGAACTAGGGATCTTTCCTAGAAAATGGTGTAGAAAGTAGCATGAAAAGGTGGTAAAGGTAGTTCTTGATCCCAGGGGAGCTGCAGGCTGGATTTTATTTGTAAGTAGTAATGCTAACAGCTCTCATAACACGATTTGTTATGAAAGTTCTCGCTTAGAACCGAGGTGCCATCACAATAGTCACGATAGACACCTAGATCCCAGAGGTGCGTTTCTGAGGCAGCGTGCGCCTTTCCTTCCCTTCCTGCAAGTTGAGGACGCGTGTTAGCCGGGGACCATGTGCCGGTATCTGGTCTGTGTGTGTGTTTGCTTTGCAGTTTGAAATAGAGTTTCCACATGCTCCATTCATAAGTACACTTTCTTTCGTGATTTTGGTTTGCAAACGATATGTAGCTACATTTCTGGAGTTAATTTTTAAAGCCGAATTAATAAGCCTGGTGTTTTGCTTCAGAATTTATATTTGTCATCAACTGATATTCTGAGTATTTGGGGAGTTACATGTGCAATGAGAGAGAAGAAGAAAGTTTTAATTAAATAAATAGGCTGGTTTTGCCTCTCATATGTCTGCAAAAGCAGCTGATGGTCTATATTTTAGCACCTTTTAACCATTTTAGTTGTAATTAAGATTTTTTTTTTAGTCAGAAAATAAGTGTTTTTGACTCAGCTTATGCCTTTTTAAAATTCTGCTGTCTTGCTCTGACTGCCCTTACCAAATCCCTACTGTTTCTTAWTGACTGTTTTTAAGTCCATGTTCAACTCGCCTTGTATGTAATATGTGAGGTGTTTGCACTCTTGTGCGGTTTAGTCCCATAATATAATATCCCTTGTGCTTTTCTTGTCTTTAGAGACTCTTGGCAGCAACTRAATCACTGTTTTTAGAGTTATCTGCCTGGCACTGCCCTATTCTCAGAACTGGTTCTGGTTTTTATTGCCAGTTGAAAGATCTTATTATTCAGGGCATATTGCGTATGTACTGGCAGGTTACAAAGTTAAGAGTTTCAGACTCTGTTTTAGCACTATTTGAATGCAGTGACACTGTTTTCAAAGGGAGTAAGATCAGACCAACACATAGGGCCTGATCTTTCCTTGCTAACAAGTTTGAACACCTATCGGTTCCCTGATTTGTGACATCTGTATAGCCACTGTTTCACAAGATCCTGGACATTCTTCTAGTATTTATTACCTCCCTAAAACAGATAGGATATGCAGTATATTTTATGAACAATGAGGACAAGCTGTTTTTAGAATAAGATAAAACTAACTGCGAATCAGTGCATCTTAAGTTTTGCCAAGTACATTCAGATTTTTAACCATAACATGAACAATCTTGAATATAAACCAGCAAGCCCATATAGTAATGTGAGAAAATTCGGTGCAGGAGGATTTTAATTTTATGTGTGTAACAGGTTGTTCTAAAGAATAATTTTATTCCTGATTATTAAAACGTATCCAGCATTTATACAGCACCTTCTATTGTAATATAACTGCAAACTGTGACATCTCTGTGAGGCATATAGGTAAACTACACTATTTTAGTTTATAGAGAAACTGAAGTAGAGAAGCTTCGCTAAAGGCTAAGGACATAGGCTTCAGTACGGCAATGAATACTCAAGAGTACCCAGTTCTCTATCCCTAGAGTAAGTCCTGTAAAATCAGATGAGAAAATCAGGAAAAGGAGTGTTGTTGGTACAGAACATCGTTTCTCACTGTGTTTCCCTCTTTCCCTTTCTCTGGGTTTCTTTAAGAACTAGCCCACCAGATTGATGGATGGGGTTTTTTTCCAGAGTCTCAGCTACTTCCTTTATTTATTCCCCCCCCCCCCTTTTTTTTTTTTGTGTATAACAGCATTTTCATCAGTATTAGTTTTCCTTATTTATGTGAGCATGTGCGAGACATGAGGGGTGGCATAAGAGCTGAGCTCTACTCCAGGTAAGAGCTTTTGCCCATCGTGCAAAGGCTGCTGTAGTAGAGGAATATCCAGGGAGGAAACAGTATGGTGTGTCCTGAATGCCTGAAGCAGGCCAGGGAGCGAGTCTTATCTCCAATCCCCCTCTGTGCGGTGAGCTGGCAGTCTGAACCGCTGATTGCGTCTGTGTGGAATCCCCTTACGCCTGTGTAGGACTCGTGTTAGCATATCCCAAGGGTATTTATTTTGTTCAGATGCCCCTCATGCTTAATTAGCAGAAGTCTATGACGTGCCAGCTCACAGCTTTGGATGACTGAAAGTGGGATGACGCAGATGTATGAGAAGATCCTTCTTCTCCCTGCTTAAAATTGCTTGAAGCAGTAGGCACGGGGTGCTCTCCACAATCTCAAGATGAGCCCCGGCATGTTGTGGCAGTAAGTGTAACTCCAGAAACTTTGGAAACATGCTCTAGGTCAGCTCTGTAGGAAGCCAGCCATGATGCTTGACTGCTGAAGTTACACCAGGATGACTGTAATATCCAGATGTCCCATTTCCCAGCCATCCCTGTGATAAGGAGATTTCCGAGTGCCTGGAGGTACTGCACGTGAAGTAACTGATGGATACATCTGTGATGCACCCATAGGCGTAGTTCGTAAATAAATCTGATTTTGAAAGGACATGGTATTTAAAAGTATTGTCAGTTGTCATTATGCTGTTATGATTCTTATAGTACTTGGTGTTTTCTTAAATCACCAGCTTCTGGAATTGAGTACTAAGAAGAGAATCCTGGCTTCTTTTTAAAGCAAAGGAAGTTTCTCATCCTCATACTCCTGTAGAAACCCTGTAAAGTCTTGGAAGGCTCCGAAAGTAGAAAACAAATAAGCAGCACCTTAAATTCGGAAAATCGACTAAAAAGTCTTAAATTTTTGGAGGCCTATTTCTGATTTTCTATACCATGTACTGTTCATACTGGGTAATGCTAGTGGACTGTGGCTCTATTGTTGTGTTTTTCTGTGTGATGCTTACTTGAACAGAAATAAATATGTTTTAGGAAATAGTTTACCAATTTGGGTCACTAAAGGTAGGATTCCAAGGCATAATTAGATGCCTGTATTTAACTGTTCTGATTTCCAGAGATGCTAACCCGTATCAGTTTCTGCTAAACTGAATTGTGAGTAGTATCTGTGTTGAAAAACATAGTTTTTAGATAGGTACTAGCTTGCTGATTGTGATTTCTAACTTTAGACAGAGGTACACTTTGATAACGCTTGTACAAGTAAATGATCTTTTTAAAATTTCCAGGTTGCAGAGTGATGGTTTTTTCATTTTTTTAATCATTTGCTCTTTTTTTTTTGATGAATAACCCCCTCTTCTTTTTCTGCCAAACAAGATTAAAGCAATAATTAATAGATTTTGAGTTCTCTGGGAGAAGAACTGTCTTCTTCCAGTATGCGCTACCTAGCTTAAGTCCCTGATGCTGGACCTGAGAGTTAATCTGTGACAGACAAAAAATAAATGAAGAATGCCAATAATAAAGATGTAGCAACCACTTTCTGCTAGACAGCATTAATTGTAGATTAGCCAAACGTGGAGGAATACTTATAATGAAACTGATATGCAAAAGTGTATTTTCACTTCTGTAATCATGATTTTGCAAACATCCCTAGTGTGTTGCTTTTGTGTGTCTGAGTATCTGAATTTAGACATGGAAAAAGTTTCCATTCATGTTGCTTCTGTTTCAGTTTTAAGTTTACTGCAGATGACAGCATTTTTGCAGGATTTGCTGATAACTGGTAATGAACAAGGGTTTGGAAAAGGTCATTCATTGGGTTTTTCTTTCCCACTATAAACTTAGGTGAATGTCTTTTCTCCAGGGAGCTTTTTTAGCTATAAAAACTAAGAAGATTTAGGTTTCATTTAGTTTGACCATATTAACTATGGAACTACTTTTTAAGTATAAACTTTCTTATAGTTGTTGTCCAACTTCTATACCAGTATGTGCAAATGCTCACAGATTAAAGCAGAAGTCTATTTACAGACAGTTACTAGTGCTAGTTACTATTAAAAAAACCTTTCTGAGATTGAGTGCTTTGAAGATGCCCAAAGCACTTCCAAAGACTGTATATCACCATCAAAGCACTTCCAAAGACTACGCTAACATAACACTCGGTGCAAATGTTAGTGGGATTTTCGTTTATGTTTATGGTCCTGTACCTGTCACCTGTTACATATGCGCAAAAAATAATCTTAATGATACTTTATTTTAAAAAATCGCCTACCTGTAAACATTTAATGTAAACTAAAATTACACTTGAAGGAAACAAAGACAACTTAAAATCTGTTCAATTACCTTTTTTTTTTTTTTTTTTTTTTTACATTCCCTCCTGAAGTCCTCTGCCAAATTGAGCTGTTTTATAATCACATTTTCCTGCTGCTAAAAAGTATTTTTCCTTTTCTCCTTTACAGTGCTAAAAGGCTCACATAGGCAATGGGGAGCTGACTAATGTAATATCTGGGGAAACAGTGAGGCTAAACTAATTACTTAGTTCAAATAATGGATCATGTATAAATTCTCTAACGTGCTTCAAACAGGAGTGCTGTTTTACCTCTGCTGGCTTTTCCTAGGGGCAGGGGAGAGCCCTGCTGCCCACATTCCTGCGTGACCCTCGCTGGGGTGAGAGGAGCGGGGCCAGAAAGCCCCTCCTGCCTCTTGGCAGCTCTTCACAGGCACTGGCTGCTGGATGGAGAAGCAGCATCGTGTTCCTGCAGGCTGACAGCAGCTCTCTGGGTTTCCCCATGCCCAGAATTTATGGAGCTGACGACAGGCTTCAACTCCTGGTTTAGTCCATTCATCTGTTTTATCGTCGTATTATGCTGTGGAAAAGCTTAAGTGCCATGGTAGTCAGTAATTTTGTAGGAGCCTAGATGGGCTGAGTCTAGAACTAGTAAACATCGCTTATGCCACTGGCTCAGTCTTTTATTAACAGACTAGTTTTTAGCATTGTCTTTTTTGAATTCTTGCTGCCAACTTTGGGGACAGGTTCATCACATGGTTAGGAACTTGTCTTCAGAAATTACGTTTCATATGTAGGAGCATAATTTTTTTTGCAATACTTTTTCCAAACGTGGAAGCTCAGCCAGAGTAAAATTGTATCTTCTTCTGTCATAGCCACCGATTAGAGTGACCTGTTTCCAATTAAGGGACAGGATAATGTTGTCATATCCATTTAAGAGGATTTAAACATCAGTCATTCTCTTGAGTTTCAGCTATTGTACATGAAAAATATGTGCTGGAAACCTAACAGTAGGAAAGAAATTTGTTGTTGTCATGACTCAATTGTTGCAGAGCAGGCAGTATCTGTTTCGCTTCTCAGATTTGAACAGCTTGGATATCCAGATGAAAAACTTGTTGGGGTTTGTTATGTGACAGTCCTCTTATATAATGTTTGGCAGTGCCATTGCACTTGGCTGGCTGACATGATAGTTTAATTGGTTCTTACGTTCCCAGATCTTTCTAGGAAAATCTGAGGATTTGGTTAGCTCTTTAGACTGCTGCTTCTGATGAAGATTACAATTAAAGGGCAGCTGTTAGGAAGAAAAAGCTTGTTGAGTGCAGGATCAGGAAATTTTTTTATTTATTAAGGATTTCAGTTTATACAGTGACAGAGTAAAGGGATACTGATAAAGTGGTGAGCCTGAATTTGAATTAATGCACATTTGTGTGGGTTCCCCAATTTTGTTGTACTTCATAACAAGAGAAAAGGAAAAGAGGACTGTGGAGGTGAGGAGGGACTACCTTCACAGGCACACTCCTCCCTTTCCATGCACTGAAGGATTTTAAGACCTCTGGCCTGGAGTGCAGTTCCCTGTGCACAACCTTGCTTGCTCCCATGTAAGACTACTCGTGCTTCTGGAGAACAGCAGACTTGCCCTCGGGTAACTGCAGTGATGAGTGAGGGGGGTGGGTGGGTGTGTATATATATATGTGTGTGTGTATATGTATATATATAAAAAACAAGGAGATAGCACTTTGCTGGCTGTATTGTGCAAGGACGTGCTGCAGCAAGATAATGCATGAAAACTTGCTCTCGTGCAGATGGCTTGCACCAACCCCTCCTTATTATTTATGAACACTTCCATCTTCTCGGAAACAAGTGGATGGAGTGGTGGCACCAGCTCGGCAGTGCAACCGCTTGCTGCTTCCATAGGATCTGTTGGGCCAGTGTCAAATGAGAAAAATCATGAAGCGCCCCATTCTTCCACGGGGATAGTTAAGTGGGGGCTTTGGTGGAATGATAGGGCTGTAGGTCTGTTGCTGAGAAAGAAGCAAATGTGGTAGGTGAGGCTCAAGGTGTCTGAGTTGCAAGCAGCCCCTTCTCCTTGTGTGGGTACATGATGGCAAACATTTGCCTCCCTGGGCCATGACTAGCAGGCATTTGTGATTTGGAAACATCTTAATTGAGTGGCAGGGTGAGCCCTTTCCGCTGTTTGTTGGGACTCTTCAAGCAGAAGTACACAGAACAGGCTATCCCGTTCTGTAGCAGCAGAAAGTAGAGTTGACCCATAATGGTTGATACAAAAACCACTGGCATTTCAAGGCTCCAAAACAAATTAGGAACCCTTAACCTCACAGATTCAGTCTGTACTTTAAATTTTAGAAAAAACTAACTGTTTTCTGCATCTCTCATTTGCTGCTTCTTAAAAATTCCTGGATGTGAGAGTTACATAAGAGGAATGATGCCTCTCTGAGGGTTGCTATGATTTAACACTTTTCAGCTTTTTAGCTGCTTCTAGGATTGCATAGCTTTCCAGTCACTAATAACTTGATAATTTTTTCCATAAATATAAGCAAATGGCCCATACCAGCACACACAAACAGCCCTTTTTGTAGCCTCTTTAATTATAGGAAATGCCACAGTATGAAAGATTCTTTCCTTTTAGCGTAATGGCACCAAATAATATAGACAAAGTGTTATGGAGTAAATAACTAGGACTTGATGTGGGAATATAACTTTACTTTCAACCACCATAATAGAGGATTTGAAAATTATGTTGTTTTTTCCAGCAGTTGAATTATTTAAAGTTAAAATGCAAACATCAGTGTGCCTTTTTGTGGCATTTACAAAAAAATACTGATTTCCACCCCCCCCCCCCAAGGTTTTACTTCAAAAAGGCTTCATGGACATGTGTACTTCATAACTTCTTGCTTAATAATAAAGGTGGAATTCATGGCTACTGAAAGGCATGATAAGTATCTAAATACTTGTGGCTCCATGTGATAGTATTTAGAGCCAAGAACTCCTGCATTGTATTCATAGTAGTGTGCTGCTGTAATTAAGGTTAGACTGTAAAATATAAAGCATTTCAGAGAGCAGTGGCCATTCTTTTTTTTTCTTCTTTTTTTTTCTTTTTAATAAATTTTGTGTTTCCAATAAGAGGCAGCTTCTGCTATTACATGAAGTTTTGGTACAATGAATGTGGTGTTGCTGAAACGTCAGTTCAGCCTCTGCCTCGTAAAGAAGCTGTTCTTCTGTCTCAGTTACATTAGTAGGGGGTTTGGTATCATCTGCCAAAACTTTCTGTGTTTAGAAGACTTACCACAGAAATAAGTGTATTATGGATGGATATGTCCTGTTCTGATTTTTTTTTTTTTTTTTTTTTTTTTAGTCCCCTGTGTAGCTGCAAAACTGCATGTAGGCAAGCTAAGGCATGATGGAAAGTGATGCTACTCATCCTGCCTTGAAAGCGTGTGCGCAGGGCAGTGGCCAGCACCTGTCTGTTGAGCTGGGGCTCACCTCTGAGCAGATCAGCTGCAGCTTCCCTGTGGCTGCCCTGTTACGTGCCTGGTGGCGGAGCTGTGCTGCAGTGGGGACTGCCGCTTCCGTCTGAATCTCCAGCCAAGGGAGACACTGCTGTGCTAGGGCACGTTCTGCCTGTCGTTGGCTCTGCTTGCCTGCTGCGGGTCTGGAAATGGAGCTGCACGGGCAATAGCATCATCTGCCGTAAATCACAAGCAGCGGAGCAACACTGAATCAAGCTGATGTGCGGGGCCTGTTTACAAGATTCTCTACAAATAAAATTTAAACAGCTTGCTAGTTCTGTTAATTAAGTTGTAACCCACTAATATATGATCAGCTAATGAAATTGGTCTGCCTGAATACTTCTGTAAGATCCCTCAGCAAGACAATGTTTAACTAAACCCTCTGCTCATAATTGCTATGGGAAAGACTGCTGGTTTATGCATTTTTGCTACTGGTTTTATTTGGGGAGGGAAACAAGAGGACAAAGGAAAGTTAAACTGCAAGCAGACCTTCCAGTTAAATTTGATTGATTTTAATCTTTTATTATAGATAAGAAATATCAGAGTTGCAATTAATATACAGGTGTAGTTTTGTGTAGTAATAGTTCATCTTTCCTGGTCAAGGATAGTTTCTAATTTGTACAGAAAGTACACAAGTAGCTTATGGATCTATTTAAAACAGCCCAGACTATAAAACACATAACATCAACATCTGAGTTAGCTTTTCAGCTGTGAAACAACACAGATCTTTAAGGTCCTTTTTTCATCTACTTGTACTGCAACTTATATTTAAAACAAAAATTGCCTGCGCTGTGCTACAGTGATATACCATGACATTCATGTCACTCGATTTACAGATCAGAAGTATTTCTGTTTCGCAGGTTGGGGAACTGAGATGGAGCGGTTAAGATGCATTTGTGGTGGTCCAAGTCTGGAAACATACTTCAGAGCATCTTGCTGCCACTTTCACGTGTTCAGCTGTGCTGTCCCGTTAGGGTCTGCATGGCGCAGTTCAGTGGCAGGACTCCCTGCGCTCCCCACTGCATACGTTCATGTCTAAGTTAGGTTTTCAGCTGGAAAGATCACTCATTAGTAGGTTTCCTGAACATCAGAATGCAATCCACTCTCATCAACACTAGATGTTGGCAAAATGTTAATGAGGCAGCAGTTACTTTAATGTGCGCTAGTCCAGGCTGGTTTTCAAGCTCCTCCATCATTCTCCCTCACTAATTTAACATGTGTTAATGGTAGCTTTCGCTTGCCTGTGTTCACTAACCAGTGGCATTTTCTTTTTGCCTGAAGTTTGTCTTTTTGAAGAAATTTACAAGCAGGTTTTTCAAAGTCATATAAAGCAATCAAAACAAAGTCAGTGTTCATTTTATTCTGGAATAAACAGCTGGACCTTACAGGAAACGTACATGGTTAACTGCAGCCTCGTAACCATTCCACTACATCAGTCATATTCCCCAGATACATAAGGCCAGGAGTATTGTTTGATGGATATAATGATATGTGGTTTTTAATTGAATTAGTTTACATGATTGAAAGGACCTGTTCAAGCAGGCGTTAACATATTTAAACCAGGCTATCTGATCTTCTTGTGGCCAAGGTTGACTGTACAGCCTTAATGCAATAATTTTACCCAGAATTACAGACAACCTCACACTGCCAGCTGAGATACTAATGTTTTCATAAACTTGATTTTTGCAATTCAGAATGAACAGTTGTAACAGAGGTGTCTTTTCTAATGGCCAGGAGCAAAATGACTAACAATACTGATATTACCATAAATCAAATTTTAAGAGGAGGACCACCAAGTGGATAGGTAGAATTTTATCATTAAATACCCTTCTCTTGTTGTATACTGATACCAGTCAATAGATTCAGGAAGGCAGCACTGCACCAGTTGGTGCTGAAAAAGTTATTTTAACTGCAAGGACTAGAAATGAAGTGCCAAATATTTTGTCTTCCTCTTTCTCAAGGTATCAGTGTATATTACGCACTGTAAAATGTAAACTGAAAGGTACTTCACCCTGAAGTTTCTTATATGTGGAAACAATTATTTTCATAATACATCAGCCACCCATTGGAGCTTCAAGGGGTGGTCTAAATGAAGAGTGATTTTTGCAAAGTGAGAATATGATTCATGTGTACTTGCTGACACAAGGAAGCAGTTACAGTTTTCAGAGCTGATCTG
The DNA here is from genome assembly GCA_035582835.1 of Phoebastria nigripes. Lineage (NCBI taxonomy): Eukaryota > Metazoa > Chordata > Aves > Procellariiformes > Diomedeidae > Phoebastria > Phoebastria nigripes. Next base: position 820,362 of record JAYKAV010000467.1, on the reverse strand, counting down.
AACAAAGAAAGGATAAACACCCAAGGTGACATTTTGGTTGTGCTCTTTAGCAGTGTTTCTACAAACTTCATGCTTGGGACACTGGAAAAGTAGCGCAACTCCAGCAGGAAAGAATGGTAAGCAGAAGGCACAATAGAGGTTAGCCTAAGAACGAAAGAAATAGCAAGATAGTGCTGTTTCATTAATAGAGCAAGAAAGAGTTTGAAGAGCAGAAACAACTGAAAAGTAGGCTGCTAAGTAGACATTGTGGACTTGAGCATCTTTGAGCATGTTTTAATGAAAAATGGGCAAGATGGACTAGAAAATAAGACTTTTTATGCACGCCATCTTTTGAGCAGTTAACGTCTTTTCTGTGCTTGAAATTTGCGAAACTTTATTGGGGCTGTGATAAGTGATGACAAATAGAAGGAACATTTGAATTTTTATTTTTTAAAAGATTTTATAAATTTTTTTTTTTTTTTTTTTTTTTTGGAAAAAATTTTTTTTTTTTTTTTTTTTTTTTTTTTTTTTTTTTGAGGAAAAAGTTTTGCTTTGCTGTGTGCTTCTGCAAATGACTTTGAAGGATAACGATTGGGCTCTAAGCTTTGCTTCTGCTGAGTTTGCAAGTGGTTGGAGTTTCTTGAGTATGTCAGCAGTATTGTGAATCTTTGGCTATTGTTGGTAAGCTTTATTGCCACAAACGTGGCGTTGGTGACTTTGTTTCCTACTGTATGGTGGGTAAGCCCTGATACATTAGAAGTCGTGCGTGGGTAGTGTGAAAGTTACCATGCCTTTGGTTTTGACCATGTTTTCCCTGTGCACAAAGGGACCTCCCCTACAAGTACACATGAAACAAAATGTTTTCAGTTTAGTAGCTGAAATAAATGAAACAAGCTATAAAATACTAGAATTACATTTGAAAGTTAATGATGAGCAGGTTTGTGAAGATGGTTTTTTTTGTGCTCTTGTTATATAAATTAAAATGCTCGCCTCTTTGATACTCAATAGCAGCATTCGGAACCAGGGGGACAGGCAGGTACTTCAGACCTTGCAAAACGCAGTATTTATTAAACACGTGGTTCCCTGGGATTCTTCCTTCTCAGCCTTAGCTCACCCGTGTTCAGCTTTTGCTGCCACAGAAAACTAGAGTTAAAAGGACTTCTTCAGCCAAATCCGGATGCCCTATTTGCATGCCATGTAACGTGTCTCAAAGCAGCCCTTGTGTGTTGTGTTGCAGGGAGCATGCTCAGATTCCTCAGCACCTCCGTCCTCTGCTGCATGCTGATCACCTCGGCAGCAGATGCTGGCTCCCGCCGCTGCTCCTGCGAATGCACRCTGTGCTGATGCAGGCACCATAATAGGAAGCACCTAGGCCTGTCATAAACAAACAGGTCTGGAAAAAAAGTGCAAGCCTGACGTATGGTGTGGCCATAGCAACAAGCAGAGATGAGGGTGCCATTTTGGAGTAAATGCAGGCTAGTATGGCTCAACAAGAAGCCAGAAAGTGTCTTTGCTGGATTTTCTGTATGTGCACGTCAGAGGTTTTCTGAAACACGCTACTTGCAAGAAGACAGCTTACAAAAACCAAAATCTGAAATTAAGTATGTAAGGGTGTCTTTAAATGAAATTATTTTTCACTTGCAATGGAAATCTTAGCAGGAAGATTTATAAGCACATTTACTCCTGAGAAATATTAATGTGATGAATTATATGACAAATCATAGAATCATAGAATCTCTTTGGATGGCATAAACTTTAAAGCCCAGAGCTCAGATTTCTCAGTAAAATGACTGTGTTTTTCTTGTACTACGAAGCATGGCCAAAGTTTTGTATGTCTGAATACTGGATCCAGGTAAGATTGCATTTCATAATTTTTCATAATTAGTTGCTTTTTCCTCTTTTCTTAGCATTAGTAAAAACAAATATGTACATTTTCTAGCTGGGAGGGATTTTCTGCAGCTCTTTTCGGTTGCTGAAAAGATTTCGGAGGCTTTATTATAGGAGAGCTCTTGAAGCTCAGCACTGTGAAGATGATGCGGTTGGTCGATATGTAGTCAGAGCTTGGCATTTCTGCACAGCTTTCAGTACATCCCAGCTTACAGAACTTGATTTTTAAAATGGAATAACTAGATTTTAAATACAAGACGATAAAGTGCTCTGGAAAACTTCTGCAGAAACAAATCTTGGCATTTGGGGGCTAAAACTGAAGTAATGATTTGGTGGTCAGGAATATACATCTGTAATCTGATCCTTGTTTCACAGAGCTGTGAAAGATTGGTTATAGGAACGATATAACAGTACAAAATAAAACTGTGCTGTTGGGATAAAGTAGAACTGCAGGAAGAAAAAGAATTTGATAACTATGTTGTGGTGGATTTTTTGTCTTTCCAGGTAGATGCTATTCCTGTGCTCATGTGTCTTTCAGATTTTATTGATGTGGTATAAGTAAAAGCATGCTGATGTACATAGGGGTTTTAGATTTGTTCTTGCAATTATTATCAGAGCTTGAAAAATGTCCTGGACATAGAAAACTAAAGCTGCCTGACTGACCGAAGTGGAGGATGAGAGAGCAAGTGTTGGTCTTAGAGCTTGTTACACCCCATCATTTGAATACTGTGCCTAAGCATGAAACCATGCCTTAATTGCTCTTGAGGGAGGAGTCATCTGGGGTTTGTTTTTGTTTTCTTTTTTTGGTTCCTTCTACAGTGTCTTGGCTGTTGTGAAATAGCATGCTGTACACAAATCTGTCCCCCAGTCTGTCTTTTCTCCCTGCATCCTGCCCAGCGATGGTCTCTTGCCTTTGCTGATGCACGTAGCTTTGTTGAACAGCAAGAGTCACGCTGACCCGTGCTGCGTCTGCCGGGTGGCTTGCTGATGGACTCATAGGTGGCAGCACTGGAAGTGATAAGATCCATTTTGACTTGTACCTTTTGACTACCAGGGGACTTCAAGGAGTCTGCTTGCAGACTCGGATGAATAGCTCAGCTTTGCTTCATAGTCCTTTTGCTCTTGGAAAATTTTCTAATCAAGACCTGGGACTTTATGTATTTATACTGTTATTTTAATGTGAGGTGATTTATACAGCAGTACGCTGCACAATAGACAAGGCAAATGTTTTGTTCTAGTCAGGAAAAGTATGTGTTGTGCTTGCAGTGGACTGGGCAATATTGGGAATTTGCGTCACCTAATACATGCTGAGAAAACAGTCTGAAAATCAGCAGCATGTTTGGTTTTTAAAAGCTAGGTGTATGCTTTTTACACATGTAGCATTAAATTAAGCAGTAATTATTAGGATAGGCATATCAATCTCATGAAGTGGGTATGAAAATTAACTTTAATATTCACTGAAGTCATCAAATGTTACATCCTAACTCATTTTTAATGGAATTTGCCTTAGACAAGACATAAATTCCCTAGTTAACTATACAGTCCAATACAGATGAACTACACTTCTTAACACCCTTTCAGTTTTGTTCTCTGGTTTGGAGATTGAGCAAAAGTATGGCATTGGGGGGGCTGGAAGGTGGTACTAGAGCATCGCTCCCATTGCCTGGGGCAATTCAACAGTTTGTTTGGATTCAACTAGAACTTGATCTAATGCCTGCTGGAGCTAATGCGAGTCTTTAAATTTACTTCATCAGGCCGTGGAAGGAGCCCATAGTAAGTTTTGTTTAGCATCATTATCTCTTTGATAAAGAGTTAGTAGAATCGGCTGTTAAGCGGGGGCTTTGGAGGACTGAAGGAAGTTTAATTTGTTGCAGACTGTGAGCCTTTTTAATGTTTCTGTCCTTCTCATGGCAAAAATGGGCTTGTGCGTGTGTGTGAGCCCCCATGTAAATGGACAGACTGATGTCTTTCTGCATCTGCTGAGGTCTCTCCAGTGTTTCATGAGCTACTCAGAGCTTGTTCAGCTGCTCCAAAGATTATATGTAAATGTGTAAAAGGGCAAAAAGCAGCCAAATTTTCCCAGCTTTTTTTTTACTAATAAAAATGCAAGCCAAAGATGAAGATGATGCAATATCTATTTAGAGCATATTGGTTTTGTTTGATTTTCAGATGTTTTTCAAACTAGGGATGATTTTTAGAGAGACTTAGAAGTATCTATTTAAGAGGATTGAAATACGAAAAATGCCTTGTTTATTGATAAGGTACCTAGTAATAATGAAAGGTTAATAGATAATATTTTACTTGAATAATGTCTGTGTATTTTGTATCCATATTGCATATGCCATATAATCCATATTGCATTCTCTCATCAGAGAATATACCCCAATCTAATGATGCACTTTTCTTTTGTTAGTGGAACCTAATCAGTTTTCAGTACGTGATGTTATTTTCATGATTTTTAGTCTACCTTTTGGTTTCTAATTTTGCATGAGTGGCAGGATTTGTTACAGTTTAGTGTTCAGAAAAGAAAATACATGATCGTGGGTTATCATTGATTAAACAGAGGTCTTACATTTCAGATGAAATCACCTTTAATGCTTTGCTATGCTATACAAGTTCATAAGTGACCTAAATTATCAAAGCTAAAGCATATTAATTAATTCATTACTAATGTACATTTAATCATTGTTAAATATAAAATATTCACTGGTTATAAACCATGAATAAAAGCAGTGTTTACAAAAGGTGATTACTGTATGGTGTTACAGTACATACTGGAAATTGCTAAAGACAAGTTGCATTTGAGCATTTTCAAAGGAAATACTGATTTAGCAGTAAAATTGTTTCCTTGTAAATATCAATTTATTGGTACTCTGTCAAACCAGGATTGCTCAGGAGCAACCCACAGTAACATTACTGAGGGGTGAGTACATTGATGTGGCAAGTAAACCTTGGTATCTTTTTGTATATTCCATACTACTTATTCTTCTAGAAAAGTTATTCACAGTCAGTTGTGAAGAATGCAAAAATAGTGTAAAAAAAAGCTGGAGGACTACTGAAAGGGTGCTTCTCACCTGAAATCCAGTTCTACAAAGTTAATGAGAAATGCATATGTTTATACTCCTGTGTATTGTGTGACTTGAGATAATCTTGGTGCTTTGTTTGGTCTTAGTTTCCTTTCATAACAAGAAGCAGAATTCACTCAGGTGAGAGGGCTCCTACAAAACCCTTTCAACTGTTGTGATGAGACTGTATTGGAAACTAATAGGTGTAGGAATTGTGCTTCAGCAGCTCCCTGTAGCTACCTTAAATAAAACTTAGTGCAAAACCGGTTGTGTTTGGGAGGGCTCCTGGCTGTAGCCCATGGGCTCTGAGCTGGCGAGATGAGGACCAGCTCCAGCCTGGAGGGTACATGAGCCACGTAGTACGAGAGTGGTTCTGGATTAATGCCCCTGTCTCGCAACAGTCCATGGCGTGGGAAGGAACAAAACATTCACAGGATAGAGTGACATTGCAGGCCTCCACTCGTTGAAGAACCAGGCATCCAGTTACATCTCCTGACCCTCAGTCGTCRTTCCTGATGCTTTCAGTTTCCATGACCGTGCTCTCCCGAGCACGTCCGATCCTTTGTATGTTCCTTCCTGTCTGTATTACGAACGATGAGCTACGTGGAAACTCCAGTAGCTAGAGATGAAGGATGCTAACAGTCCATTTCTTCAGCTGCCTCTCAGCTGTTGATTGCTGCCCAGGTGAGACTTGGCTGTGACAGTCTGAGCACTCGCCCGCTCTGCTCCAGCGCAAGGTTAAACAGGGTTGCCAAACCCAAAGAAACCCATCTGTGTTGGCACGGGACGGCGAGGAGTGTTCTCCGTCAGGCGTGGGTGCATCACTCATCCTTACCAGCACTCGGCCAACGCCTCCCCAGCGTGGCCGGGTCTGAACCTGCCAAACCCCGGCCAGGTATGCAGACATCCACAGCTGGTGAACCGAGTGCCAGGTGATGGAGTGGAGCGATGGCTCTGCGTGATCCGAACACAGCAGGACCCCAGCGCACGCTGTCACCATGACACAAGAAGTCAGTGCCCAAAAAGACACTCGGATCCTATGTGTGGGAGAAGAGGCAAATTACTGGTATCAATAGACACGGAGTAAGGAAACATGAATACACTACAAGCTTCCTCATGCAAATACTGAGACTTCTTGTAAGAGGGGTTTAAATCACACAGGTAATAAGTATGCAATTCAGGAAGCTACAGAGCTGCCTTTGACCTGGTTTTGTTATCTTGTCTCAATCTCTCTCGTGTACCGGTAAACCCAACCTCACAGTACACCTGACTGTGGGACTGGAAACCACTTGGGTTTCGTGCTTGTTTGCTTAATTTGACCTAGAGGCATTTGGGTGAAGCAGTCACGTGGACAAAAAAAGAAGCATTACATGTTTGTGTGTTTCCCTGTATGCATGAGACAAGGGTGTAATGGATCAGACTGGTTGTTTCTCCTGTTCTGGATGGATAGATCTTCATTTTTGTGAATCTCCATAGACTTAGAGTGTGTTTAGAGCATCTAAATAAATAATCAAATGAAAGGTATGAAGAACACATTGGAATGAATAATAGTTGATGAATAACCCTTGCTGAGTTTTTTCCTTGAAAGAGCAATGACACTATCACATGCACTTTAGTTAGAAGTACAACAGCCACGGTTTAATGAGAACTGGAGCCTGAACCAACAAAATTGCATGAAACAACTTGCAGTCTGCTTTCAAAATGTTGGTATCTACTGTGGATGATTTTACAGGCACTTGCTAAGGCGTGTTTATATCAGAGCTGTATTGAGCTCTTTGCAGTGTTAGTAGTTACTTTGCAGTCCACAATTCTCTGCTTTTGTCTGTAGTATCATGGCTTTTTTTCATAGGATGGCTTTTACCTTCTGTCTTTTTTTGTAAACTGAGCAATAGTATTTAGAAGGATAGGAAATAGTTTGGTTCATATTTGGTTTTCATATCTATTAGAATTAGAAAAAAAAGTTGTATTTAATTTTTGCTTTTTCACAAGAACAGTATGTTTGTTAAGCATGACTGTAGCTTTAAAAAATGATTAAAAGACTCATTTCTTTTAGTATGAAATGGCAACCATTCAACAAGATTTCTGACGAATTGTTAAAGCATGTGCTTGGCCAGGTCTACCGTAGGAACACCTCATTAAAATAAGAATGTCACATTACAGGAGAAGATTAATCCAGCGATACCAGTGAAGCTGTTTTTTGTCCACACATAGCAAGCCRGTTTTCTGCATGAAATAGGCAATGCCTGTAAAGCTCAGTTTTCGCTGGTGTAGCTGTATCAGTCTTAGGGTGAGTGTCCCATCACAGCTCTGTCAGTGAAGTATCGCTCCTCTTTGCACATTTGGTAGACATAGCTGTCTGCAAAAATGCATAATGTGGGTACAAACCTCGTTTGTGGCTATGCTACAGTAGATATTTATGGGGTAGGTATTTACTTGCAGGGTGCATATACATATATATAGATATATATTAAAAAAATGTAAGTTATTCAGATGGTTCTGCATTTTGTGTTCCTTTTATTACAGCCCTATTTCTTAGCCTAAATTGACACTCATGTTGAGGAAAAAAACCCTCGTAAAAGACAAAAGGAGGGGAAAACTGCAAAAGTTTTTCTTTCTAGGTATCTTTAAATTGTGAGTAGCAGCCTGAGAGTTGCATGAGATCGGTGGGGTGATCAAGGAATAAGTGCAGTATTCCTCCTTGTAACTTGGTGGCAAGCTGGAATTTTTGACTCATGTTTTTTTACCTACTATGTCTGTCAGACATGGCTGCCAGTGTTAACTAGGCAAATGTTAACTGGATATGAACTAGGAAAAGGAGAAGAAACTTTGTCAAATATGTTTAAAGCCAAATCTTTTTCATTTAGTAAGAAGGGAACTTTCTTAAAGTGAATGAAATTTCTTAAAAATGTATTTCAGAAAAAAAATCCTGTTTCTCTTTTCACGATACTTAAATGAGAAAGTACTTGTTTGCAGAGGAGCATTTTGATATTAGAAGAAATCACCTTTATTGTTTCTCTAGTGTGAATACCTTTACAGATTTAGCACAAGTTTTCTTGGGAAAGGCTTAAACTTCACTGTGTTTTTATGCCATAATACGAGTATCTTTATGAGGTGTTAACACTGATGTAGCTTGTAAATCTTACTTATGCTAATAAGCTGTAGGAAAGGATCTGCCGTTGCCATAGCTGGGATAACACATACAAGTTGTAGGAATTCCCGTGCCACAGGGCACAGGTGGTTAGCTGGAGCTAAGAGCGCGTATATCTCCATGGCACAATATTTTTTATTAACAGCGGCAGTCCTCCAACATTGGTATTGCATAATTTCAGATGCGTTATTGAAGTGTTATGTCTTTGCAGTACCTCTGACATGTTTACTCTTCTTTTCTTGAGTGCCTTTGGACTGAAAGTCTCTGCACAGCTGCACTGAAGTAGGCATAGCCATGTAAAGAAGATACATATATTAGATCACACTGGTCTTTCAAGTCAGATTATTTTTTCTTCTTTGCTTTTTGTAAAGCATATTAAAGTCTCTATAAAGCATAGGAGCTTACTGCTGAGGAGCATAGGAGCAGCCCTGAGACTCCACTTACAGCAGAACTTGCCAGTTTTATCTATTAGTTGCCCTGACAAAGCATCCTTGGCTGGGGCTGCACTTTGGGAATCGGGAAGTGGGTATCAGTATGTTGTTTGGAAAATGTCCAGATTCAAAGCATGATTCAATGAAGTGGCAGCTCAATGAAACACAAAATATGGTATAAGCTAAATTGTGCGGCTCTATCTGAGGCTAAGATTTCCACCCGGCTTTCCCACTGTGCTTTGCCTGGAGGAGGTGGAGAGGCAGGATGTGTTTTTGTTTGCAAATAAGGGGAAGGAGTGGAGGTGATAGCAATGCTCTGGCTGTTTGGTCGTCATTGCTCCCAAGACAGGAATGGATACGTCTAATGGAAAGAATTGAGGAGAAAGACCAGAAATGGCAGTAGCAGATCCGCCCCAACAGCAGTGTCTAAGAAAAAAATGGACAAAAAGATGTGACTACGAATGAGTTGCTGTGCCATCCATGGATGTAATTTTAAGGAGGAAGTCTTACCTTTTCTTTTGTCCCATATCTGATTTATTTTTCACTTGTTTTTTGTTTTTTTTTTCCTTATTTTATTTTGGGAATTGTTACGGCTATCTCACTGTTCTGTACAAGTCACCATATATATACACTTTATGTAATACAAGCATTAAGGGAAGGGGAATAAATGTTTTTTCCCTTCCATATGTGACAGGTCTTGGTTCTGCTCTTCCAAGAGAGGACTCTTCCTAAAAGGAGGTTGGAGGGAGGGTCTTCTGATGGAGTATAGAACTATTTGGTTCTGAGAATTGGTCACAGTAAAGCCTGAGCAGCTCGTGTAAGAGGTGTGTTGGGGCGAGTTCTGGAGGTGAAGTGATAAATAATTTCTATTTTATTTTCCACTTCTCCATCCAAATTATAGTTTCTATAAAATATGAGAATTATTGTAAAGCGAACAAATTGCTGCGAGGGTATTGTAAGGGAACGAATCATTATGAAAGAGTCCAGGTTAGGGCCCTCTCATGGTGGTATTTTGTAGCTTCTTCCAGAGCTGTTTTGAAAGACTCGTTTTAGATTGTTCCCTGCAAAATTGGTTGGAGGAGTAATAGCAAGAGAAGCGTGCCACTAAAATAGATTGCATAAATACGATGGATTTTTGCATATCAAGTAGATATGAAAAATATGAAATACGAAATCTCACAGTTCACTCCAGGTTCCCTGAGCTCATGTCCAGTGCAAGCTGAGCACCCATTTGATTTGTGTGCCAGCATCTTTTGTAGATACGGAGAGATACTTTGAGCAAAACAGTTTGGTGTCTGTTGAGAAATATGCTGATATGATGAATTAACTGAGTGGAGTAGGTATTTCCACTAACATTGCAATAATTTAAGCATGGTTTTAAAAAATACTGCCTTAACCCAGGATATTTGTTTGAAGCATTCCCAGGCCAGAGGTATAAGTAACTCTTACTCGTACTGTTGTTTCATAACTTCTCCAACTGTGATGCAGACGTATTGTATGTTTGTGTCAATATGCTGTGGATACATATTGACACATGCATAAAACCAGGATACGTATTGTGTTTTTATGATGTGATACATATATATATATATATATATAAAATCTCTATGTATATATCCAAGTAAAGGTATTTTTTTTAACATCGTTTTTGGGGCAAAACTTGAAAAGCCTTCTGTTCACATCAGGTACTGTTCACAATAGTAATTTCATGGATGAAACCATGGGATTGTGGTTACGCATTTGATTCTGTGAGTTGCCGAGTGSGATAGAGAGATAACCACCTGAGCTATTCATCACTGCTTTCTGCTAGGGCGACCGCCTCCTCAAATCTGCTGTCATAACTGCAGCTGTCATCACAGCCTGATCCGCTTTTCTCTGATCTAAATTAGCTTTTAACAGTAGCTTTTTTGTAATTTACGTCATTTTGACAGCATTCAATTAAGGGGAAAATAAATATATAGCAGAATATTGTAAACAGCAAAATATTTGTTGAAATTAAACTCCATTTACTGCAGGGGTTTTTTTTAGAAACCATTATATGCATACTGTACTCTATCATTATGTAGAATTCCTGCAAGAAAACTATAGGTGAATATTGTGTCTTAAAGATTGCCAGTGGTTCCCAAAACATGGGTTGAAATAGGGTGTAATTTTTGTTGCTTGTGCAATTGCTCAGGAGTGTCTGTTGAAAATGCTGCAGTTGTAGGGAATACCTGTAAAGACCCTGCTGTGGTATGTGGTGGAAAATTAGTGGACCAAATTGTGATATTTCTGGTCTGAAAAAAGTTTAATTTGTTCCTACATATTCATAGCTAATGCTTACATTATCGCTAGAGGGCAGTAAATACAAACACTGAATTATGTATTTTACCAGAAAGTCTTCTTTTTTTTTTTTTTTTTAAATTAACAAAGGAGCCTAACTCTTTGTTAAACAGCTCAGCTCCTGGGTTTTACTATGTATTTCTCCTAAAATAGTTCAGACGAATGTTGTCATCTCAGTCTGTTCAGCAACATAAAATTCTCATGTTTGATGCATGAGAATTATGTATTCCCAAATACAAAGATCTGTAAAATGATACAGCTTAGGCTATTCCATCGTGTTTAATGAATGTAATTCTGACAAGCAGGAAGCTGCTAAGAAAACCTTTTTAAAGCAGCGTAATTATGCTACAGTTACGATCCTTAAAGCTGAGACTCCTTCAGAAGAGTTAGGGATTTGTTGCAATTACAGCCATTGGTTCTCAGCTACCAGTGGAGTTCATCTCCTCTTGGTACCAGTGTAAAACTCAACTTTGTCTCCACCCCGGCTGCTCACTTGGTGTGTGGCAGTTGATTGCTGCAGCTGGAACAACTTGTATTTGTAAAATTCCTCTTTTTAATTTTTTTATTAATTTCTACATTTTCTCTCCTTCCAGTCAGGGCGTCTTAGGTGGAACCCAGAGAAGTTTGGTGAGGCTGGTTGATTCAGCGTAGTTTCCTTGTCCCTAGCTGTCCTGCATCTTCCTCCAGACCGGTTCAAGGTTTTGGCTCAGTTGAGTCCATCCACATGCCCTTGCCTGCTCGATGAAACAACCATTCTTTGCTGCTGTGGTCTCCCAGCGCTGAGCAGACTTTCCATTTTGTGGGGAGGCTTTCTGCTAGGGTGCATGCCAGCATAAATGCCAGATGGAGTTGGCTAATGCTGTGAAAACAGTCTTGTGTTTGTGAGCAGTAGGAGTTGGATTTGACATGGGTGATTACTGCTGTTCTCTGGTGTGTGGAGGTCAGCCTAAAAATGCCTTTCGATATTTTCAGACAGGCTTCTCATTTGGCTCATGAGATAATGTTCATCTGTTCCTGTTTGTAACACATATGACCGTGAAAACTAAAATCTGTGATGCGTTTAGCTGTCTTCCTCTGTGTTTTACTTTCTGCTGCTTACTAGACAATACGCAGTACATCCAGCACACTTGTATCAGGATTGATGCTCAGACATCTCTTTGAAGGTTCCTAGTGCAGCTTCATAGTCAATTGAGGGGTTGCAGTTGAGAGTTAAAAAGCGCTGTTCTCCTACCCTCAAAGCTAAGCACGTTTCTGCTGGAGCTCCCGTATTACCCATTGCTGACCTGTGGAAGAAAAGTCCAAGATTGTAAGTCTCCTGTGGGACAGTTCAAAAGCACTGCAACTGGATCAACAAAGTGGCACTTCAGCCTTCTTCCTAGCCTTTTCCTCAAGCCTGAAACATTGCCATCTTACTTCCCTGTTGACTGAACCATCAGGAATCTTTGCTTACTAACAAGACCCAGAAAAGGAACACATACTTTATTTCAGAGGATCAAGGTTTCTCCCAGGCTGCTGAGGATGTAATTCTCTTCCTTGTCCATGTCAGTAATGTGTTTCTGTATCAGAAGCCCTATCCTGGATCTTGGGGAAAAATGAGCTTTCCTTGAATGTCTTGTATTCYGTAGGTCCGGTCTGTATGCTCTACAGTGGTTTACAGGCTATAGGTCCTTCTGGCAAGTTGTGATCATCAATATGACAGATAAATAAAAGGATGAAAACCTCACCAATATTGGTGAAATCTGCRTGCCTTTGCACACGCTTGCAATGATTAATAAAAAGAGCAACCTAATAATGAAATTCTTGACATGCTTGTTGAAGGACAATAAAACTTAGGTTAATGGTAATTTTTTTCTGACTATGGCAATGGTACAGAGCTTTATAGAGAACCAAGAAATCATTTATGAGTGCTGACAGCTCCAGAAGTTTGCACAGAGGTAGAGATTACTGCTTCAATTATAAGAACAACATTTGGGGTAACTCACTGCAATCCTGATTTCATGACAAATGCACAGCTTTTAAATTCTTAAAGTTGCTTTCAAGTGGAGCATGTTCATAGAAGATGTATAAACAGCCTTTGTGATACAAGTTATTTAGAAGGTAGAATTTCTAGAATGAGCATCTGCAATATTACTTAGGTTGAGTTGTTGTAGACTCATGGGGCCAAATGGATTACTGGGTCTCCTCTGTCTCTCAGATGGCTAATTTGCACGTAACTGTAGAAGTATTGAACTCACTGACTTGTGCTTGGCTAATACATGACTTGCATTTGGCTAAAACATATCTTCCAAAAAGACTACTTTTCTTGATTTGAAGATAACAAGCAGCAGAGAATCTACCACTTCACTGCTGCTGTATGCTAATTTAATAATTCTTGTTGTTAATCCACGTCTTGTTCGTAGTTTGAGTTGGTTGCAGCTTAGTTGGTTTGAGGCAGTTTCAGCTGCCTTCCATTGCATCTTGTTGCTTCCTTGGTGCTAGTGAACCAGGTCTGGTACGCTGTATGTCCTCTTTGTCATGGTTATACACTGTAGCCGTATTCTCTTTTTAAGTTAAACAGCCTGAGTTTTTTCTTTTATTATAAAACATTTTCTCTGTCCCCTGAATAATATTTGTAATTTTTTTCCTATGTGATGTACATGACAGCATTTAGGAAAACAGAGACACTAGAGCTCTATGCACTATTCCATCACAGGAGTCGCCAGAATGGTGTGTTTAGAGTATCTGTCTTTTTGTTTAGCATCACAGAAGGTGCAGATTTTTGGGAGTTGCAATATCACTATGAGATGTCCTGTTGTGACTCTATAAACTCTTCAGGGTTTCTGCTTTCTTCAGTGTAGTCCACCATTTTGTACTCATGGACTGTGTTCCTTATTGCTTGGTATCTTTGCAGTTAAATTCCTTGAACCGTAGTTCACATGAATGGTGTCAACATACTAAACAAGTGAGGCTGCTGATGGTGACTTCCACATCCTCATAGTTTATCTCTGTCCCCCTCTCTCCCCCGCCCAAATCTGTTCTCTGGAAGTTTTCACACTGTGAAAGTTTTCATAGTAGTGACTTAACTGCAGATCACCAGTGAAGAAATTGAATACCATAAAATAGTCTCAGGTCTTGCAGAGCCTGACTTAAAACTGTCCCATTAGATGAAGACAGCCTGTTGATGGTTGTTAGAAATGGGCCAATAATCAGGTTCTTAACCCATTTAATGTGTCCTCTCTCAACATTGGGAGTGCTGTCACAGAGTATTATACAGTACTAAATCAAATGCCCTACAACAATCCAAGAATATTACATGTTCAAAGACGTAAAATGACATTGACTGACATTAATTACATTCCTATGTCTTAGTTCTTTATCAAGCAAATTCCTAGAATATGTGTATTTCAGCTTTTCCATTATTTTACCCAGGACTGACGTTTTGTGAAGTGGCTGAAGTTACCCAGCCATCCTGCTTGCAAATTTTAATTGGCACAAAATTAACATTTTTGCAGTCTTTCAAAATTTACTAAAGCTGAATATTGCAGCTCCTGGGATCTCTGCCACCTCTTTTTATGACTCCTGTGGAGAAAGTTGTCCATGCTTGTTGATTAAATAATGGCTAACATTTCCTGTGGGTATTAAGGGACTTCATCATCTTTCTGCCTTTCAAGGTCATTGTCTTGATTCTTTCAAAATCCTGCCCCTGTGCTCATTAAAAACTTCCTTTTTTCTGAATTATTTTATTACTCATTTACTGTCATTTCAAATTATACCTTTCTCATTTCCATATTCTTTGCTTGATTGGAACCATTGTAGAAAAATGTCATTAATCCTTTCTTCCCCCATGTTTTATCTTCATGGATGTATGTGTGTATGAAAAGAAGAATTTCCCTTTCACGTTGCTGCATTTCCACTTATCTCTAACTTCTGTTTTCCTTATCTTGAATTACTCTAGGTATTTAGTTGTGTGTGGCAGCTATTTGCTGTGCACTCATCTATCCACCATAACCTCCTCTAAAGCTAATTATTCACTCATTCCAACCTGGGAATTGAGGATGAAAATCAGCCAAAATGATTACTGTAAATCAGTGCTGGTGTGAATTTCCCAACTATAAATCTCTAAGGTCATACTTTTACATGTAGCCGAAGTCAGAGGGCATGCTTTATGAGTCAGTGAAGTCGTTCTAGTAAATTATATCACAGCAATTGGTAGTTTTATGAGGTTGAGGCTGTGGGTCTTGGAAAAACAATACAAATTAGTAATAAGCTGTTAGTATCAGGTATAATTTCCTATTATCAGTATCGTTAATATGTAGCTAAAATAAATTGTTGTAACATCTATGTACATTGGAGGAAAATGTTTTTTCATGGTTTTACATCAACATTATCTAGCTAATAGCTCTAAATACCATCCTTCAATAAATTCAATAAACTATAATACAGTAACTCACAGATGTGCCTGTCTCATACGTTGGTGGGGAATAAAAAAATTTAAGGAAGATTTTTTTATACATGCTAAACAACTAGTGTAATTTACATAGCAGCCATTTTAAGTGTTCCTCATCTGAAACAAGTTCTGTGCATTTGGGGACAGTTATTAATAAGATTTAAGGAGGAACCAGCCTTTAAAGTAACAAAGTAAGAGAAGTGATTTAAAAACTTGGCTTTCCAATGTCTGTTCGTCCTACCTACTGCAACCGAACTTTCATACCTACATGCTTCACTTCCTAAGTAGCCAGAAGTATAATGGCTGTTATTTTACCATTTTCTAAGGCATGATTGAAATTGTCTTCTGAAGGGAGGCAGCATGTTTTCAATTCTGTGTTGATGCTGGGTAGGTGGCAGCAGTGCTTTCTTGCGGGTGATCAGAAAACAATGCAACGCAGATGTGGACAAGCTTTATATCCAGTGTTACAAAGCTGAGCTGTAAGAATCAGGAGAAATATTTTCCAGAAATACTTTTTAGGCTATTTTAATGTCTTGCTGAGTCTCTAATAACCCAGRTCTGTTTTCAAAACTTAATTGTTTTATATTCGTATAGATCCAGGACAGGTATAACTGTGCATATTACACAGAAAATGCATCAGTAATGTGTTCATTCACATGTTTTTTATATTAGCTACTTTAAGGAAGACAATATGGTTTCCATATGAAAATACATAAGTGCTGGATGATCTGTTGACTGTATCCAGTTGTCACATTGCTATACATTTCTCTCCTGTAAGGAAGAAATTTGTTAATATTGTATTTTGCCCTATTGATTTTTGCAGGTTCAACTCTTCCTCAAGCACTTAGTGTTGCTGACATTGCTGTGTAGCATCACCCAGAGAAGTAGAAACCACTTCAGCCAAAACCTCCCTTATGACAGTTGTCGGTCAGCATCTTCCAGTGAATCAGCAGTGTGGGCTTAGGCTGAGCGCTGCACCTCATTCAGCTTGTCCTTAGATATTTGCCCATTGTCATATTGGGAAACTCTCCCTTCTTTTGATACAACAAAGACTCAGAAATTTGCTGCAAAAGTACACATGCCTTGCACAGAGTGGTGCAAGACAATGCATTCCTCCTTTTAAGTTTTGGTCTCTGAATGGCAGATGGTGGGATATTTTATTTAATGCTCTGAGTCAGCTCACTGACACACTCCACTTTCAATTAATCCCTTTTTTTCCTGTGACGTATAGCTGTAATTGATTATATTAATCTGCCAAGGCAGAAAGAGCAAAAGTTGTATAAATACAGTGAGAATTTGAGGACTCTTATTATCTCACTTCTGACTTCTCCATGGAAGCTTAACGTTTACTGGGACTTGTAAGATACATGACTTGCTTTATCTTAATAATAACTGCTTTTATCTCTTAAAATAAAAAAGCAGTAGAAACTGGCAGACTGGCCCAATGGTCTTAGTAGATCAGTTTTTAATCTAGGTGGCATAAAAGCCAAAAACATTTTCATTATTACAATATATCACAGACTGCTCAAGAAACCTGATAGCTCTATTTCTGTTGTTTTTTCTTCACAAAAATCTCAAAATATACTTCTCTTCCATATGAAAAATCAAAACTGCTAGGCAATCCACATGAATATACACAATACTAATTTTAACTGCTTGGATGGCACATCCATTGAAGAGAGCTGGTAAATGCAGCTGAAATGAGGAGACCTTAACCTGATTATTTTTGAATGGTGTGTGAATGCTGCAGGCGGGGATGCCATTATTAAATGGCATTTGCTGTAAAAAGAAAAGAAATACCCCATGCCCAGGAGAGTCCCCAGTGCTGGCCAGTGGGAAATTACCTACATTGTGTGTCCAGCCCCTCGAATTTATATCTTTTAGGGTGACATACTATTGGCTGCTAGTTAGGCTCTATGGGAGGGATTAGTGGCACTGTTTGTGGCTTCCCCTTCAGGTCCTTATTTGGTAGCTGTTGATAGAGCCAGTCTTTCCAGCAGCTGAGCATCTTGACATACATTATTCATTAAGTCTTGGCGTTCAGGAAATATGAATATCCCTAGCTCTTCAGATATTTCTTCAGCTCGTACAATATGTCTCTTCAGCGTTGCCTCTGAATGCTTGGAGTTTTACAAATGGCATTTATACAATCGGAAGACCACGCGGTTGGATTTCATTTCAGTATGCCTCCTGTGCACACAGTTGCTGAGAACATGAAGATCAGCAAAAAGAATTAGGAGAGAAAAGAAGGAATCTTTCTTCTTGGAAGTCTTTTGCAGTATCAGATAGCAAAGAACTGATTAGCTTAGATTGGTAGTATAGAAAGAAAATCAAAAATGCCTGAGGCAAACTATTTACTCTCAGTTTCTTGGGGCTACATAAAGGTAGGATTTTGTTTTACCTTTTAAGAACCTYGATTTGCGGTGCATGATTGCATGATCACTGGATAGCATGAGTGTTTGTGGGTGATATGACTATGAGTAATATGAATATAAAGTAAAAAATCAGAAAAGCAAGCCTTTGTTCAGCAATGCGAATGAACTGCACAGTATACAGTCTTTCTTAGAAACTGTGCTGGGACTTGTAAAATAACGTTGCTTCAGTGGGTAATCAGACCAAGTCTAAAGCCAAAGAAATTAGAAGAGTTTTGTGTTCTTTTAAAAAAAGATTGCTACAAAACTGTATTTCTAGACATTAGAAGATGTGTTAAAAAAAACCTCAAAACTGAGATACCATACAATAGGAGAGGGCATGAGTAAAGAAGCTGACGATAATGGGTGGATGCATGACTCATACTGGTTTTAATAGCTGAAGAAATGTGAAATTATCAGCAGTATGTTCCAGCAATTTTTTTGGTAGCCTCTGTGTGTCTGTGTGTGTGATAGCTTATTGATTAAAACACTGGAAATTGTCATCTTCTAATATTGATTCACTTATTATGTAGAGCAGCTTTGAACTGGCTTGAAACTGCAATACTGCTAGAAAATGGAATTAAATAAGCTTTTATCTCTTTTATGGAAAAGTTTTGCACCAAGGAATTAGATCAATATGCCTGTCAACATACAGAACTGAAATTCACTTAATACAAAACCACATTTGGGCTTTGTTTTAGCCCTACTTATGTGTTTGTGTTTAAAAAAACGATGTTGCCTCTATAATTGTTATCGGGGAGGGGAAACATCATCCTATGCTTTACATACAATAACTGTTCCAAATCATCCTGTTTTAAAGAAAATTCTGATTTCTTCTGAACTAAATAATGCAAGTGTTGAATTAAATGACTAAAAATAGTACAAGCATTATATTCACACATGACTGAGTCTCTTACGCTTGCTTGTATTAACACCTACTTTTGTCATAGATTATGTTTTTTTAAGTAGAAATGTAAAACCCTCATTAGGTCATTGTGTCCGATTAGGTCATTGTGACCATTCTCTGCTAATGCAGAATCGTTACAATATATTCTCAAGGATTTTGATCAGTCGTCTGTGAAGAAATTGGATACCATTATGCTAGCAAGGTGGATTCCTTTCTCGTTTACCAAAAAATAAGATGAAATTA
The DNA here is from genome assembly GCA_035582835.1 of Phoebastria nigripes. NCBI lineage: Eukaryota > Metazoa > Chordata > Aves > Procellariiformes > Diomedeidae > Phoebastria > Phoebastria nigripes. The sequence continues at coordinate 801,543 of JAYKAV010000467.1, read as the reverse complement.
CTTCCATTTAGCTAAAAGTGAGGTATTTATTGTAGTTCTTTTGGAAGTATTTCCTGCATTTCCAGGCAGCTGCTGTCATGTTCTTACTTGCTAAATTAGAAAACTTCAATCACCAGTCTTCAAAAATTGTTCACTCCTACTGTTTAGCCTTTAAAATTGATAGATTCTTTTGCTAATTGAAGTTCAGCAGAGAGCATGGTGGCTGTAATTGATTACACATGGAAAAAAAAAGTCGTCTGTATAGACAGTGTCCTGTGCTGTCTCTAGGCAATGATTTTAGTTAAGAAGCTAAATAGTGTTTGAACGCAACTTTAGTACAGTGCTTTTTGAGTTCACAGTATACACATTATAGGAAAAATGTGAAGAGAGGCAAAGAAGATCTGCTTTTTATGACATTCAAAACAGAATGATTTAGGGTATTTATGAAATTGGAGGAAGAATGAAACATGTTAGTCTCAGAGATCATGATACATGTTTACATTCCTTATTATACATATATTTCTGTAATTTCTGTATGCTTCAGGCTGTACTTTATTATCTTCTGTTAATTATATTTTGGAGAATGGTTGTCATGTGGAGTATTTACACTTGGTTTTCATTGGGTATCTTTCCTTGAAACAATGAGCACCACTATCACAACACCAGGCTTAGAGATAGGTACCTCCCTGTAGCTTATGTATAAAAACCAGTGTGTGACCTTGATATTAATTAAACACATGGGCTTCCAACCCAAATCTTTAGTTGTTAAGAATGCTGTTTATGTATTAAGAATGCTGCTAAAATCAAAGATAGTTTTGCATTGATAAGCAATATAAACAGAAGCCTTACATTAATTTGTAAGGCTGGCCTATTTTAAATTCCTTGTCTTGTTTTTGTAGAATACAAGACTTTTCAAATCCAGTAAAACAATATAGTTTATTCTTTTTTGAGTTACAAACATCTTTTTAAAATAACATTGATAGGTATTTCAGAAACAAAATATAGTCATGTAAGTTTAATGTTCCAAGTATTAAATGCATGTTCCATGGATGTATTCTATTCATGTAAGCTTTTAGAAATGTTACGTAGAAAAGAGGCAGCCAGAAAGGTTGAAACTGGGATCTGTTGCCATATGGATTTGGGAGCCAGTGCAATGAAAGGCTCCAGGGGCCCTTGGGCATTTTGGTTCCAGCCTCCACTGGGCTTGGAGCTTGATTAACACTCAAACTGAAGGACAGGCAGGATGGGGCCTTTTGGTCCATGGACTGCCTTCTAGCCCTAGCTTCACCTTCTGTGCTGGTGCCAAAGGTTTTAGTGGAGGCAGCCTCTTTACAGTCCTTGGGATGCAGCAGATCACCCGTTCAGAACAGAAAGCCTGGGTGGAAGAGGCCCTACCAGGACAGGGCATCTATACCAAGGGCGGTTCTGCGTGCTTCCTTTCCCAACACAACTGCAGGCTGTGTATTCACTTAAGCTTTTTGTTATTGAGTCAAGAACTTTACGCAAAAAATGTAAAATGTTCTAAAGTATAGTCAATAAACCCCATATATATTAAGCATGCAGGCCAAACTTTTTCATGGCCATGAATTGACTCCAGTTGGATCTTCTCCATGTCTTCGGAGTTGAACTTGCAGTTTCTTTCTAGTATAGATGCAAAGTCTTCCCAAAATCGTATCAGTGCTCTGGTTGCCATCTGGGAACATGGTTATTGCAAAAGTTTGTCTAAATTTTTCTGTGTACCCTTGCTGACATCAGAAAAGCATCCTATTTTTTCCCCCAAAACTCCATGTATATTTATCTTGGGTTGACAGCAGTAATACATATGCAGAGATATGCACACATTGGGCTTTAGCCCAGAAGGACCTAAACTACCAAGCTCAATCCSTCATTTGTAACCTGCTCTTTGGAGGTGACCATTGTTTAGGAAACTGTTGTTATCTCATCAACATATGCACGTTTATTTTCATGTATTAGAGTTCTCCTTCTATCTGACTTCCTAGGTTTTGAAAGGGAGGTAAAAGTGCACATGTACTTTTGTCACTTTGGGAGATTTTTAATGTTACTTGAATATTGTGCCTGTGTTTGTGTTGTGGGTTCCCCCCCCCCACCCCCCCCTGCTGAGAGTAAAATAAAAACATTAAAATCAATACAAACGAATGAAATGAAAACATTCTGCTTAAGGAAATATTTTTAGGATTTTTTTCAGAAAATACTTTACTGCTCTGTTGCTGTGACATCAGTATTCAGGAGTGGAGAACTGTATAATTGACTTAATGGACATTTTATAGCCTGTCCATTTCCAGGGGGAATTTCCTAGACTATAGTCAAGGGCTGTGATATTCCAAAGGGATATATATGTGTCATTTTTCCAATCTAACAATGCCTAGTCTTAACATGGGAAAATCTTTCTTTCTGAGGAAGAATGCAATATGTGCAAAGATCAGCCAAAAACCTCTGCTTCCTCCCCATGCTGAGCTGGCAATATCATAATTAAAGTGTAAGGTGTAAATGTTTATTAGTAACAAGAGTTTTGATGCATTATGATTGATTTTCTTCAACTAGGAAAGTATATGGCATTCAGATTTTTAAAATTCTTATTTAAAATATTATCTTTAACATTTACTGCTAGTGACAAGGTGGTTTCATGTGTCGTTTGACTTGTTTTGAATGAAGTGCTAAATGTTATTTCTGAGAGGACAAATGATGAGAGGATGGACAGTCTAGCCAAGTTTCAAGCACTTTAGAGGTGTCTGCTGGATGACTGAAACAGTGTTGACTCACAGAAGTAACAGAAACTTCTCTGATTTGCAATAAGGTCTTGTGAGAGTTACACAGACTTTCATGATAAAGTAATAGTGCAGGGATGTATAAATATGTGGAAAGTTGAAACTCTTTGAAGCAGCAACTACGTATGGCTGCACTTGGGCCCAAATGAAATCTTTGAGAAATAGGTAAAATCAGGAAAAAGTAGGGGCTTTGGGACGTTTTGGGGTTTTTTTCCTTAGAAAAAAGATTTTTTCCCCCAAAGTTCAAGTTACTAAACATCAGAGGATTAAGTAACATACAGATAATACTGAAACAGGGTATAATCAACAAAAATGTCTGAACATCTCGATCACTGTTCATCTCTTGGGGTTTTTTAGTGTTCTCAAAGAGCATTATTGTTCTGCATCGGAAACTGCTGTGTCTGCATATGGTCTTAACTTCATCTGTTTCAATGTGGATGATGGTTGTAAGGCTTTGTCATGTAATTAGAAAATCAAAACAGTTCTCTAAACTGCTTAGTCCAGATGTTTTCAAAATAAATGTAAATTAAAGTCTTGTTGCTGTGGCATCAGCAACGTGTGAAAGAGTATGAGGAGGTCACGCTGCTACAGTTCTTCAAAGCCAAAGGCTTCTCCCATTGAATTCACTGTTCACAGGAGGGCCTTGTAGAAGCTGGAGGACTTGTTTTACTGTACACCCAAGTTCAGCAGCAACACAGACTGTTCTGCAGGTTTCATGCTGATGGTTAAGCTTTTATGTTCTGGTGACTTACGGGATGATGGGTGGTGGAAAGACAAGGCTTTGCATCAGACTAGTGTGGAACATAGCATTAGAAAAGACTGTCATGCACCTTCCATTTGTTGTGGACATCCATACAATAAATATTTGGTTGGAAATTCTTAAAGAACATATACTCCATAAGTTCCACAAGGTGATTACAAGTATGCAGTAACAAACCTTCTCCCTACCTACTTCCTGCAATTAAATTTATGAGTTGGAGAAAAAAAAAAGTCCTTCCTATTTGTTGTGTCAGGTAGCTGCAGAAAAAGCATAGTGCAAACAAACACCAATTCATTCTCCTTTCAAAGCTGGGAAATTTTTAAGGAGAGTTCGTGAAGAGTACGTACCAGGGGTGGCTAGGTGGTCTTTTTCCAAAGTGCAGAACATGACCCAGTAGTGTTGCTCTGCAGCAAAAACAGCATCGCAAAGTTGGGCATCATCTGAAAGGGTTTACTAGGAAACAACCAGACAGGTGAGGACCTATTTAGTTGGGATCCGGTGAACTAGCTGGATTAAATTAAGGAAGAGAGAATATTGGAGTGGTAAAGGATATACTGATGACAGGCCTGGAAGTTAATGCGATTTTGTCAACTTCTGACATTTTATTAAGATTCCTATACACGATATTTAATTTAAAGCTGCAGTTTCTGGATACCATCTGGAGACAAGCCATTCTATGAGATCTTCAGTTTTTGCCTTAAATAATTCAGTTTCTCACCTTCCTGGGTACAGAAGAAAAAGCATGCAAGCGTGACTTAAGTGTGCGTTAAAAGTTTAAAGAAAGAAATTTTAAAAATACTCTTAGGATTTTTGGACCAGTCACTTTATTGCTTGGCAAGCTTGACTTGTTTTTTTAACATTTGACATTGGTGACAAACATCAGACCTCACTATAGAGATTGATACTGGTTTCACGCAGAATGTATAGCCCTGTAGTTCATAGTATGTGTAACTGTATTTGCCGTATGGTTCTAATGTTCAGAAATGTGTTGAGCACTTGCTAGCACACGGCTATATCTGAGATCAAAGCTGAGCCTTTGGCTTGTGACTAAAGTAGGATTCAGTCTTTGTAGCAGGAACTTCCTGAGCTCATGGCATGTCAAGATGGCAGGAAAATGCAGTGGCTAATGGTTAGAGTGTTATATTAAAGGTAATTTTTATTTGGCACACTGTGAGTAATAAGGTAATTGGTGACTTACAAAGACATTGTGAAGAAAATAACACCTTTCACTATGCAAGGCCTCTCTGAAGAAAGGGCTTTGATGATTCCAGTGGGATGGAAAGGAGGTGGTTAATGTTTAGTCTAGTGCTTTATCTCGTATAGGATAATAAATTACCGGTTTTCAACATACAGGAATGTTTACAGGGATATATACTAAGGATAGCTATTGCTTGATGTAATAAATAGTCATAACTGGGTGAACAAGGTGAAAGGTGATTCTGAAAATGGCACAAATCATTTGGCTTTAAGAGAAAAGATGACTGAGAAATCTAACAATAAAATGAAAGGATGGCACAATGGGAGGCAAAATTCAGTAGTGAGAGATGTATGCTAATTTACGTTGGCAAGAGTTGTTTGAATTGCTAATAAATATTGCTGAGTTCTATTTGTTGATAATACCGGGGCAGAGCTATAGTCAATGAAAATGCATGTGAGATAGCTGGAGTTGTATTATGCAATTAACCTGTCGAACACAATGCCACAAGATATCATTTAACCCTGGAGTCTAGAAGGAATCAAGAAAGGCTCAATAATGAGTACCTAATCAATTACACATTTAGTGGAATGTTAACATGCAGTTCTATCCTATAGACTGCCTAGAGTGAATTGCTAACTTAGAGGGAAAAGGAAGGTGTTTCCACAGATGGGTATTTTCTACTCCGATGTTTCACACAGATACTGACAATTTTCTGAGACTGTGGAACGGTCAAGTCATTGGGCTGATCCAGTATAATAATTTTAAGTCAAAGACAACACAACCTACCTCTATTCATACTAGTGTGTAGGAAATCAGTAAGATATTTTGATTGTTTTGAGCAGTGCTGTCAAATATATTTGAGTAGACTAATGATGAGAGGTAAGATAAACTTGAAATATTACAAAATGAATTGCAAAAAATGCACAAATAGATTAATTTACGAATATGATAAGAAAACCCTAGTAGAGAAGGGGTCCTATGTAAATACATTTGTATTTTTTCTCCAAATTAAAATCGAAGAATTTAAAAGATGGTAATATTAATTATTTGTGTGTATACATATGTCTTAGAGTTTTCGGTTACTAGTAGGACCCTGTGCCTTAGTAATTGATTCACTAGGGAGTATTTTAATCACTACGGAGTATTTTAGGAGGTTAAGAATTATGTAGTCCAACCCATGAATAAGTTAGTAGGGTACAGCAATGTTACATGTGGTTTTTGCTTTCATCGTTATCTTAGTTTAGTATATATTCTTAACATCATGTCCTTTACCCAATTATAAATTGACTGCATTTTCTCATCCTAACTAAAATACATCTTGATCGCTAACTTTATGCTTTTTTGTTTTGTTTTGTTTTCCAGTTTAAAAGAATGCTCAACCGGGAGCTAACRCACCTATCTGAAATGAGCAGGTCAGGCAATCAGGTCTCAGAATATATATCAAACACATTCTTAGGTAAGATTATGATGGGAGTTAACTTTTTTGCCTTTTGGTTTTTTCTCTCTCTCTGGGCTGTGATAGAGCTAAAAAGCAAGTAGCTTTCCATATTAATTTCTGTTTTCAGAAACTGTACATCTAGTATCTCATTGTTCAGTGTTTGAGCAGAGAGATCGTGTTAGATCCATTTCCTCACAGCTCATTTAATTTGTGTATGTGGTTTCCCTGTGTGTATAATTACAGATAAATATTCATATACATATTTTCATGTAACATTACAACTACTATATTGTTACCATATTTAGAAATGAATCTATAAGGAATTMATTATATATTAAAAAGAGTTCTTCCATTCTGTTTACCTTATGAAAGTTACCGCAAAGAGGTTTCAGTGTGCTGGAAGCACACAAGCACAAGTAACCTCATAAAATCCCGTGGTGCACAGTTCTGATGCTTTGGTATTCCCTGCCTGCACATGAGTGGGTGGATAAGTATGCCTAAGTCAACATCTGAACAGACTGCTGCCAGGAGAATTTGTGCAGCTCAAGAGTTTGCATGGTGGGATGTGAGCATTAAAAAAAGCCCGACACAATATTACAAAGAGTATGGTTCCTCCTCTGTGCCTTTGCAGAACTAAGTATATATTTTTTTGCTAAAACTGGTGAAAATGAATAAAACTTGGATCTATACTGTTGATTTTGAACATGAAGATAAAGCTAATACACTAATCTCAAACATGTTTTGAGCAAAACACCATTGGTTCATGAAGACTGTGCGCCTAAGTGGAGGTGCAGCTGAATACATCTAAATTAGGATAACAAGTACTTTAAAAAGTGCCAGTCACACTCGTTAAGATACATCTTGTTTTATTTGTGTGAGATAACATAGCTGGTGCTTTATGTGTTTTTTGAAGGAAGCGGGTTTTTTAAAGTACATTTTATCCTGCTTGTCACCATATCCTAAATGGATCGCTTAATGTGTCTGTTCAGTTTACCCATGATTGCAGTAGCGTGCCTGAGCGCTGCGGCACAGCAGGGTTTCAGACGATGAGAAAGAGATGAGCCTCTGTCATGGAGAAGCAATATTGCACAGCTTCAGGCGCCCTGGAAGTCAGTGTACAGTTGCCTGAGAAGATGACCCACTTAGGCTGAAAAGACTGAGATATCCGTTTCTGCTTGCTTTTACTTGAAAAATTAAGGCTCATTTTGACAGGGTAAGGAAATGCATCTGTCAGCCTTTCACATGAGACCTCAGTCTTGAGTAGGAAGAGGGCTGGAAAGGCAATCACTTCTAAGTTACTGAGCCATGGGTATTGTTTTGTGGCTGCATGAAAACCTAGGATACTTAAAATTGTRGGTACAAGAGGAATACAATGGAGAAAATACCTCATCTACAGAATTGCTTAAATAGAGTATTTTCAAAATATGAAGTCTAAGTATATAGGTTCAGAGCAACAATGTGAAGAAGGAAAACATTCTCTCCATAGAAAATTTTCATGAACCTAGTTAGTTAATTTTTTTAATACATAATGTGTCTCCTGAACATCTACAGACTTTCTCACATTGGAAAGTTAGAAACATGTTATGAGAAAACAGGTTTTTCTGTTCTTATTCTTCAAAAAAAAAAAAAAAAAAAGAGGACTGTTTTCCCGAGTAGGGCTGTATGACATATATGAAGTTATTCATAATGACGACAAATATATTCCCTGTGAAGAATTAAGGCTCCTACACTGAGTATGATAATAGGCAAGGTTTTTATTTTTCGGTATCATTGACCTGTTTTCCTATGAACGTAAAATGTAAGAGAACCTGCCAATGAGCACAGCGCAACCAGGGTCAAAATGGCAAGCTGTCTTTTCTGGATGTTCGGATGGGCGCAGGATCCTTTGCCCTGGGTGCTCATAGTTAAAAAAACAGAGGCAGTCCCGTGGAATTCCTCTGGAGATCTAAAGTCGTTCAGACAGACACTTCCTTTCACTTGGGTTAGTCTGACAGCTCGGCTTATGAACCTCCCTTTGATGGGTCTAAACTTTGTCCATATGACTGAAACCATAAACATCAAAGCACGAGCGCGAGTCACTGCTCCTCATCTGTTGTTGGTTTGCACCAGTCAAGAGCTGCAGCGCTCCGCCTCCCCCTTTTCTTGATTGTCTGTATGAGGAGAGTGGTGAAGTATGGCGGGGGCAATCAGGGAACTCGGTGCCTCAGGCTAAAGCTCGGTGACATTTCCTCAGTCTCTTCTTCGCTGTGATTTGTTTGGAATTTGAGGTGTCCAGTAAATGTGGCTGCTAAAGGGTAATTAAAAAAAAAAGAAATGGAAAAAAGAAAGTGAAGAAGCAAACACAGTAACAGTCTGGGAATTAGAAATGGACTTGCTACCCTCGTCTGGTTTCAGTGTCTTTATTGAAAATGACCATTGCAGGAAGGGGAAAATAGGCATATGTTTTAAAGAGCCCAAATTTTCTTTTTTTTTTTTTTTTTTTTTATTTCTTTTGTTCTAAGGTGTTTTTTAAATCGTAGTTTTTGCTAGGCTCCTATGTTAGAAACATCTGTTCTGGATTTTCCGGTTTTGCTGGCATATTCCTTGAGGACTATAAAAGGTGCAGGTACATTTCAGCAAAGAAGAGATAATTTGGAGGGAATAATGAATACTCTGTGTTGAAATATAGTATGACTAAAAAGAAGAAAAATTAATGCAAATTCCTAGCAGTTTTGGCAGGAGAGTCCTTTGTTGCACTAACTTAGGTTTCTTTGGGGACCACAGATGTCTGCAATGCTCTACACCCCCATACAGTGATCAGCTGGCAATGGCCTAAATATACTTTTACCCTCAGTTTAATCTTTGTCTAAAGGTTTGCTGGCACATATGTTGATGAGGTATATGAAGTGATGCCGCTGATACTGCTGTGGAGGCAAAAGCCCACAGCAAAATGTTGGGTTTTAGCAAAACAGTCCTTTTGTTGGTATTACTTACTCTGGTTGGGAGGTGCAGAAATGCACTGCATTGCTGGCGTTAACTGCCTCTACATCCAAAGCGTTTGTAGATGTGGCTGGCAAATGGCTTTCTGAGTTGTACGGAGCCTTAACACAAACAGGACCGGTCCCCAAGTATTAGGTCCTTCGAGTCCTGAAAATGTTTCGTAAAGGTTTACATGAGATACTGTTTTGATTGTTTTTCAAATACAATTTCAGCGAGTGTTTTTGCTGGAAAAGAAGAAATTTTAAATTTTCTTGCAAAATGAAAGTTTAGATTTCTGTGCAATTGTAGTAACATTTTTATAATGAAAGGATTGACCCTCTCTACACCGCTAGGGGTGCAGGAGAAGTGGAAATCAGACAGTCACAAGTCACATTTAAAGCCAGTTCAGAAATAGAGAGACAAATTGTGAAGTAGAGATCTGCTCAGAGACACTGAGGTATAGGTCTATGTTTGTCTTTTCATGTTTTTACTGCTCTTGGTATGAAGTATCTGTTGCAAAATCTCCAAACATAAATATAAAAAAAGTTTTGTTAAGAATGACAGTATTCGTAAGATGCAACTCAACAGTGAAATGGACAAAAATACTTGTAATTCCTTTAAAAATTATTCTCTTTTTCTTCATTCTTTTGAAGACAAACAACATGAAGTTGAAATCCCTTCTCCGACGCAGAAAGAGAAAGAGAAAAAGAAGAGGCCAATGTCCCAGATCAGTGGAGTCAAAAAACTGATGCACAGCTCCAGCCTAACTAATTCCAGTATTCCCAGATTTGGAGTTAAAACAGACCAAGAAGATGTTCTTGCCAAGGTAGAGACTATATAAATCCTTGAATTTAAACTACTGAATTAAAATAGAGGGTGGACTTCTCAGTATTATTCCATCCTCTGCTTATAACCGTTGATCTCAAGCTGTAGCACCAAAGGCAGTTCTCACTTGAAATAGTATAAATTTGGTGAAGTGGAAGAATAACAAGTAAAATCAGAATCAGGCCATAATGGTTAATTTCTGTGTGAACAGGATTTCATCTGGAGATGGAATGTAAATTAGCATTTGTGTATGCATTAATAAAGCTGCTTATTCATAAATAATATCTGAGGAATGAAGAGTAAACATACCATATACTGTCACAGGAATGAAAAAATGCAGCAGCCCTATGTTTTTTGAAAATGCACAACTGGTATATAGCATTAGAGCTATCCTTCCAGGTCCTGTCTTTAGCTATATCGTTTTATGTACATCATTTGTATTTTTGGTTTTAGTGACATTTCCTATATTTTTGCACCAGCAGCTGACTAGTTGGCAATAATCTAAAACTGGCATAAGTGATTATTCATTTAATTTTAGAGTTTTGCATTTTGAAATATGCTTATCCTTATGTTTTCAGGAATCTCCCCCTTTATTTGAAGAGTGTTTCTGAGAATCAGCGAGACAGCAGCAGAACCGCAGCATCTCTGGAGGTTTCCTCCTTGCTGAACTCTGCTGTCACTGGGCAGTGAGATAGCAAAGAGTGTCAGTACAGCTCATTCAAGATACTGTAGCATTTTTCCCTCTGGAGCAATCTACTTAAGAGGCACTCTTTCGTGCTTAATGAATTAAAATCTGAAAAGCTGGTAGCTGCAAATTCAAATATTACAAGATTAGTAGCAGCAGCTTTCCCCCTTTCAGAGTTTAGCATACAATTTTCACAGTGGCAAGGTTTGAATCTTCATGAGTCTGCTGTTTGTAGCTGTTTCAATCAAAAACGGCTGGAATTTCTGCGTTAGGTTTCAGCGTGTCTGTTGCTTGGTTCTGCTCTAGGAACTAGAAGATGTGAACAAATGGGGCCTTCAGGTTTTCAGAGTAGCAGAGTTATCTGGAAACAGACCTTTGACAGTCATCATGCACACCATTTTTCAGGCAAGTAGCAGCAGCTGTGCTGCTTTTTGCTTATCTTAGGGATTTTTCTGTGCATTGTAATCTTAATTGTTTCTCTTTTCCTTTTCTAGGAACGGGACTTGTTAAAAACATTTAAGATTCCAGTAGACACTTTAATAACTTACTTGATGACCCTAGAAGACCATTACCATGCGGATGTGGCGTATCACAACAACATACATGCTGCAGACGTTGTTCAGTCAACCCATGTCCTGCTATCAACCCCGGCATTAGAGGTAAACTACACCGAGGTGGGAAAGAGGCAGGCATGAGAGAAAGGGACATACTAAGACTCTTCTAAACTAAATATTAAAGATCTTTGTTTCTGCAATATTTTTAAAAGAAATCTTAACATTTCTTTCATGAATTGTGCTCTTTTAAAGATATTTGGTGAGGATCAAAGCTTATTTACATGTAAATATTGTGCTGAAAACGTCACATCTTTTTCTTTTAAATTATGGTTTTATATTTGCAGATTCATGCTGTCGTAACCTTTTTCATTGTAACACAATGCATAACTTGTTTTCACCATCTCATTGTTAATACTACATCCTGTTCTGTTATTATTTCCCATGTGGGATTCTCACTAACCACAGTTAGTGGAATTGCTTAGGAAAGATAGTGATAAAATGGGATTCCCTCAATAGGGCCATTTCTTTTTTGTTTTTTTTTTTTTTTTTCTTGTGCATATTCATTCTGGTCCTGAAAGGCTACTTTTATATTTGTTTCTCAGACAGAGTGGAACATGTACTAAATTTTCACTGGACTATCTTATTTTTTTTCATAAATATTTCAAAATTGTTTGGAAAAAAATAACATTTCGTATGTTCTTTTCTGAAGAATTCTCTTGTCAAAAGTGCTTAAATCTCTGAAGTAGAAGGAAGTGGAAGAAAGATGGAGATTACTTTCCCTTTTTTAAGTACAATTCAGGTCTTAGCATAGCAAACTGATACATCCCAGTAAATTGTTGGAAAAAGGCAGATAAAGCAAGCAGTTGAAATTTTAGTATTTCAAAAGGATTTGCCGTCATTTTCAAGGAGGGCTGCATTTCGACTCTTTTTCATAATGACCAATCTTTCATGTTACTGAATGCTTCTGCTTTACCTTCTTCTTTACAAGAGGGTTATAAGTGAACCTTAAGACTGTTGGCAGGTCTCAACAATCCTCAAAGACTCAGCAATTCTCTTGAGAAAGATTTTCTTTATCTCAAGAAGGAAGATCAGATTATGTTCTTAAATCACCACGGGCTTCACCAAACAGCTGAACTGGTCGTCAGTAGCATTTTCGGGTTTTTTTCCAGATCAACTGTTTTTCATGGCCTTGTTCTCAGCAGAGCTTTAGCTAGTAAAATAGCAATGTCTGCCTGGTGCCACTGCTGACCTACACACTTCTGAGCTGTTCTTGATCAGTTACGAAAGCAATTATATAATGTGGGTGCTTGTGACAACAGGGGACTGGACTCAGTGACATGCCAGGTCCATTGCAGTCCTCTCTTCCTATCTTCCTAATAATCTCATACRGAAGAAAAATCAGTAAATGTTAAGTAAGATGCCTTACAGTCTGTCACCATTTCCTTTACCATCATATAGGAGATGCGCATCTTTCAAGTATAGGGCAATATGTAGGAGTCAGGCTGAAATTTTTAACTTCAATTTGTGCTATAGGTTAGAAACGTGTGCTTAATGATCTAATCTGTACTTAATGATCTAATAAAGTGGATTTATTTACAGACTGAAACTGAAAAAACTTCAGTTGTTACAGAATTTAGTGATGCTGTCAGTGTGAAGTAAGGATCATTTTACTTTGGGCAAACTTGAAATATTTATGAAATTCTACATAATTGACTATTTTACAAAAGGTTGTGATAGCCTATGTGTAAAATCTCTTGAGACCCCTGATACATTTCAAATATGTTTTCCTTGTTCAGATCTAGATTCAAAGTAGAGTCCTTTTTATTGAAAACACTTTTTCATTGATTAGTGATTGTCATTTCTGTTTCATGATTTTCTAGGCAGTGTTCACTGATTTGGAGATTCTTGCAGCAATTTTTGCCAGTGCAATACATGATGTAGATCATCCTGGGGTTTCAAACCAGTTTCTTATCAACACAAGTAAGTTTGATGTTCAGTGGTTTCCTCAAAAATTTGCTGCAAGATCTGCACATAGCACCTGAAAAATACACAGTTCATTCCTTGTTTGCTTCTTTCTGTACCTTTTCTCAGTAAATAGATAGGTGTTTGTATTTTAAACTGGATATTATTTTGCATTTCTTGTAACTTTAGAAATAATATACGTAGTACTCTCTAGCAAGAATTACTAAGACATGAACTATGATCCTGGCACTGTTTCAATGTATTGGATGTGATCTCTCCTGGAAATTAGTTTGTTTACATTAAATAAATAAAGTTGTAGGAGAAAAATGAAGGAAGATTAAATAAAAAATAAAAAAAARGAAGACAACAGTTTATGGGTTTATATTGGAAGCATATGATATGACCAAAGATAGCCATACGTTTTTAAGAAGTTTAGAAAACAAGTTTCTTTTTAGCAAACAGACTGACAGGCCCATCTGTGTCTCTCCCTGGCTGCTATACTTGGTTTCTGATCTCTGCATACTCATGCCTCTTGGACTGAATTTTCTCAGCCTGTCCCTGCAGGCTATGGCAAACCTCTTTTTTTTTGTTGTTTTTTTTTGGGGGGGGTGGGGGGTGTGTGTGTGTGTGAGTCTCTTGCTGACACTCCATGTGTGGAGGAAAAAGCCCTAATGAAATGAGACCCTAATGTCATCTCGAAATTTGAAACCCAGTATACTTGTTCTGCATTTCTCAAGGCTGTTCTCTGCAGCATTGCATGAACCTCTCCCTGCTCTTTAATCTTCTACTAGAAGAAAAACACTGTTAGCTTCCTTGAACCTGATCATGACACATTTACTGAATGGCTTGTTGCCCCAGTGTAACCTGCTTTGATTTCAGTGGCRTGTGTTACTATTGTAAGTGGGTAGCACGTTGCAGGTCAGTGCAAGTTCCGTCATACGATGTTACTTCTTTTGCCATCTGACAACTTCTCCTTTTATGATAACTGACCCAGTACCAAAGTTGAAATAATACTAATAATCCAAGCACAGAAGAAGAAAAAGTTACAGAAATGGAAACATACCTAGAGTTGTGTATTTGACCCAGCTGGTTGCACTGGGTCATTCCTGCACTTGGGTGAATCTGTTGCACTGGTGCTAAAATAGTATGACCCCAAGTCAGCGGTATAGTTTGAAGAAGGGAACTCCTCTTCTGACTCGTTGCTGCTGTACTTTCAAATAAGACCTCCACTCCAGTTTAGCCTGCATCTAAATTTATTTGCCTTAATGTCCTGAGGGCTGCCCTGTAGTGAAATTCAATTTGATGACTCATCTGCAAGGAGGAGGATTGGGATTGACTCTAGATTTCTGGTGCTTTATTGGTAACCAGTACAGTTCAGCAGCATGGTATAGGAAGAGAATGAATCAAGCTTTGTGCACAAAACAGTGTGTAATACCTAAATTCTTAAGAGTGGGCATATATAAGTAAAGTTTTTATTTGTTTGTTTAATCAGAAATTGAATATCAGCATATATTGGTGGCTCTGAGGTGCTACAGGGAAACCACCGAGTTGCTCAGGTTTAAGCAGGATGACTGGCTAGTTGAAGGGACCGGTAGTGATACATAAAGCTTTCACTTTTAGGCAGACAGTTGAAATTCAGCTAAGTTAGGAGTGATTCTGACTCTGCTTATTTAGTGGCTTAGAAGAAATGTCTTGTTTTTCTCAATTCAGCTTTTGATAGAGAAGGCTTCCATGTCAATCAAGTAACATCACTAACTGGAACTGCTGTTGCCAAGCTGAAAGAGACAAAGGGATTTTATCCCTTTTGAGTTGTTTTGTGTACAAAGAAGAAACTGTAGGGACAAAGAGCATCTAATTTAGGTCTCTCAAATCCTAGATTTTCCTAACCTCTAGAAGATCACTTGCTTCCACGTAGTTTTGTTTTCCAGTGAACCTTACAATGTATTAACATTTTACTAAGAAGTATAAGAATACATTTTTAAAAAGCCTAATAGACTTACAGTTACTTAAAGTATGTACGTATTTGCCATATTTCAGCTTATTCTTTATAATTACTCACATGTGATATTTCTGAATATTATTTCCCTATTTAAGGTTTTAAAGTGTGTTTACACAGTTGTCTAAAAATCTGATCCCCCTTGAATGCTATTAAAGAACAAACAAACATGGATTGTATTAGCATCAGAGGAGATGCTTATTTGATCACTGTCCTTCCAGACAAATACTCTTGAAGCTTACAACATGTTACAAAGATTACAACGGGGAACTTTCTTCCATTGCCACCTCCATTACAAAGTTGAGCACATTTTAGCTCTATCTGTAGCTCCAGCCCTTCCAAAGTGTTTTGGCAATGTTGAGTGTTTTGAAGTTGGGTCTCATCAGAAGGCTGTTTGAAAGGAAAATAAACGTAGTGCCTGTCGTCTTTGTAAGAAAAAACCAAATAGGCAAGCTTTGTAAATGTTCTGTGAAAGATGAAAGAGAGATCATTTGACAAACTCACTTTCTTTTGCCTTTTGCTATTACGGTTTTGTTGCCATCGGGATAAGGAAAGGTAGAGGAAGGGTTTCCTCATTCAAAAGATCGATGTATTCAAGACAGGAGAGGAAGACAGCAGGAGAATGGATAATGAGACTAATGAAATCTGAAGAGCAGAGCTTTTATAGGCACCCTGCTGAGCCAGAGGGATTTTAAAACAAAGCTGCTGTAAAAGAAGATAAAGAGGACAAAGAGTAGGATAGGCTGAGGTATGGTTAGATTTAGGGTAGAACAGCTGTAATAAATAGAAGTTAATATCACACATGAGAAGTGTGATTGCCTAAAAATTATTTGTTTTTTATGACAGATTCATTTGCAAGCTGTGTCTCAAAACATACGCAAGCTGACTGTGCGGTATCCCCGGGTAGAATCTAAAGCTGTGCAGAAAATTGTCTGCTTTTGTTTGTCAGAGCTGGCTGTTCAGCAGGTCTAAGCAGACAAATGCAGACCTTGTGTGTGTGCCTTAGCACAGGCATTGCTAGGAAGATGTATGTTATTCTCACAGCCATGTGGAGTGACTGAGTTACGAATACTTCCGTTGGAGAAGGCAGCATTATGGCATCAGGCGTTGACCACGCGCAAGTACGAGGCAGTAGGCAAGGCCACCGCTTGCATTTTCAAGCCACATGACCTTCCAAGAAAAAAGACCAGAAGCGTAACTGTTACCATCCTACCAGCCTCCTCTCAAAATATCCAATTGTCATGGATTAATGACCCATAGGCCTAATTGGCTAGGCATCCGAGTGCCTTAGCTAACTGCAGAAGGACATGGTTTGAAAACCAAGATGTGTGCTCTCTGCCTGACCTGTAGCAAAGCCTCAGCTGTGTATTCCCAGTCTGAGTTCGAAGGGGGAAGGGGATAAAACCAGGCTCACTAGAGATGAGCCTAGGGGTGGCATGCCAATGTTGGGGGCGAAATCGATAGCCCAGCTCAAGTGCATCTRYDSCAATGCACGCAGCATGGGYGGCAAACAGGAGGAGCTGGAAGCCATTGTGCAGCGGGATAGCTATGACTTAGTCACCATCACGGAAACATGGTGGGGTGACTCTCACGATTGGAGTGCTGCATTGGATGGCTATAAGCTCTTCAGAAGGGACAGGTGAGGAAGGAGAGGCGGTGGGGTGGCTCTGTATGTTAGGGAGTGTTTTGATTGTCTAGAGCTCAACGATTGTGRTGRTGATAAGGTCAAGTGCTTATGGGTAAGGATAAGGGGGAAGGCCAACAAGGCAGATATCCTGCTGGGAGTCTGTTATAGACCACCCAACCAGGATGAAGAGGCGGATGAAGCATTCTACAAGCGGCTGGCAGAAGTCTTGCAATCGCTAGCCCTTGTTCTTGTGGGGAACTTCAACTTCCCGGATGTCAGCTGGAAATACAACACAGCAGAGAGGAAACAGTCTAGGAGATTCCTGGAGTGTGTGGAAGACAACTTCCTGACACAGCTGGTAAGTGAGCCTACCAGGGGAGGTGCCTCGCTCGACCTGCTGTTTACAAACAGAGGAGGACTGGTGGGAGATGTGGTGGTCGGAGGCCATCTTGGGCTTAGCAACTGTGAAGTGATAGAATTCTTGATTCTTGGTGAAGTAAGGAGGGGGKCCAGCAAAACTGCTACCATGGACTTCCGGAGGGCAGACTTTGGCCTGTTCAGGACACTGGTTGAGAGAGTCCCTTGGGAGATGATCCTGAAGGGCAGAGGGGTCGAGGAAGGCTGGACGTTCTTCAAGAAGGAAGTCTTGAAGGCGCAGGAGCAGGCTGTCCCCATATGCCATAAGAAGAACTGGTGGGGAAGACGACCGGCCTGGCTGAACCGGGAGCTCTTCCTGCGACTCAGGAAAAAAAGGAGCRTTTACCACTTGTGGAAGAAGGGGCAGGCAACTCCAGAAGAGTACAGGGATCTCGTTAGGTCATGCAGAGAGGAAATTAGAAAGGCAAAAACCCAGCTAGAACTCAAATCTGGCTGCTGTCATTAGAGACAACAAAAAATGTTTTTACAAATACATTAATGACAAAAAGAGCCAAGGAGAATCTCCATCTTGTATTGGATGCAGGGGGGGGAACATTGCCACCGAGGATGAGGAAAAGGCTGAGGTACTTAATGCCTTCTTTGCCTCAGTCTTTAATAGTCAGASCAGTYAYCCTCAGGGTATTCAGCCCCCTGAGCTGGAAGACGGGGATGGCGAGCAGGATAAACCCCCCATAATCCAAGAGGAAGCAGTGAATGACCTGCTACGCCACCTGGACGCTCACAAGTCCATGGGGCCGGATGGGATCCACCCGAGAGGGCTGAGGGAGCTG
>JAYKAV010000467.1:730080-782512 GCA_035582835.1 Phoebastria nigripes | reverse complement strand
GTTTTGGGCCCCTCACTACAAGAAGGACATTGAGGTGCTGGAGCGTGTCCAGAGGAGGGCAACGAAGCTGGTGAAGGGTCTGGAGAACAAGTCTTATGAGGAGTGGCTGAGGGAACTGGGACTGTTTAGTCTGGAGAAGAGGAGGCTCAGGGGACACCTTATTGTCCTCTACAGCTACCTGAAAGGAGATTGCAGAGAGGTGGGTGTCGGTCTCTTCTGCCAAGCAACTAGCAATAGGACGAGAGGAAATGGCCTCAAGTTGCGCCAGGGGAGGTTTAGATTGGACATTAGGAAAAATTTCTTCACTGAAAGAGTGGTTAAGCATTGGACCAGGCTGCCCAGGGAAGTGGTGGAGTCACCATCCCTGGAAGTATTTAAAAGACATGTAGATGAGGTGCTTAGGGACATGGTTTAGTGGGCATGGTGGTGTTGGGTTGACGGTTGGACTTGATGATCTTAGAGGTCTTTTCCAACCTTAATGATTCTATGATTCTATGAGTGCTGGATAGCTGCAACTTGACTTAAAACAATGGAATTTTAGTCGTTGTGATGGGAGGGAGGCATGAGAAGAGAAAACATCAGACTGTGTTTTAGTTTAGGTGTGTTTATGCATATAATATTTCCCATGTGACCTCATGCAGATATGAAAATGTATTCTGAAAAATACCTTCCTTGTATTTTTTCTAGCTTGCCACTCCAGGCACATGTACATGCTTCACTGCAAAGTGTTTTCTTCATTTTCCTCAACATATTTTGCCTTGATTTGTTAAGATGTTCAGTTATTAATTCTGTAACTTTTGATACTGTGTGAACTACAAGAACTCTGTTTCTAAAAGTTCATCTGTAAATCTTGTTATGAATGTAATGAATTTGAAAAATCTTCAGGGATTTGGTAGAAGCACAGACGTTAGTAACGTTCTACCCTGCGATTGTTATTGCAGATTCTGAACTTGCCTTGATGTACAATGACTCATCAGTACTGGAGAATCATCACTTAGCTGTGGGCTTCAAGCTGCTGCAGGAGGAAAATTGTGACATTTTCCAGAATTTGACCAAAAAACAGAGGCAATCATTGAGGAAAATGGTCATTGACATTGTGAGTTTTGCTTGAGGGTCCCTCTTCCATTGTGCTAGCAAATTGAATAATAAAGCACAGAAGCATTTTATGATAAATTACACGTCATTAGACCCATAACCAATGAAGTAAAAGKTTGAAGTTTGTGTCTTATCCAAACATGAATAGCAGGTTCTCTTCAGTTTCAATAACCATCTATACCTTTTTAGAAGGTATACAATCCTGCCTCAAGCTGTTTTTGTACTGACATGTATGCCATTTCACCATCACAGTTAGAAATTTGCTACTGAATTGATGATGAATTTAGGCTGATCAGATCATTCTGAACATTTCTGAACAATCGTTTTGTCGTATTCTTAAAATAACCAAAATGAAAACTTACTATTTTGGACACTAATGACATACAGGACTCAGACTTTTATAGTGTATTCAGACACAGGAGTTATGGTTTTCCCCCAGAACTGTTTATTTATGCATTCAAAGGTTTTTTAAAAAATCAGTAGAATAATTTACGTAATATTCATTTATTTGTTTGTTTCTTTCAAGGTACTTGCAACAGACATGTCTAAGCATATGAATCTATTGGCTGATTTAAAAACTATGGTTGAAACCAAAAAAGTGACCAGTTCTGGTGTCCTACTTCTTGATAACTATTCAGACAGGATTCAGGTAAGAAAATTCAYCTGCAAATGGTCAGTTGTGTTACCTTACATTCTTAATAACATTGGCCTGCCCTTTCTCCAGCATGGGTTAGATCAGCTGTCCATTCTCACACCATGACTCACTACCTTCCCTCCACTCCTTCTTGTTTCCTACCTGTGACATACTCTGTTAGGTACTGACTGACTCTCTGAGAGAGTAACGAGGTGCTAGAGTACTTCTGGACTAAATGAGGCTTTGGCCTTCCCTTCAAGTTATCAGCACCTGATGGTCTTTCTCTCAAAGATTTTCTGTGCCTTATACAGGCAGAAGCAGCAGAAGCGAGGTAATTCATGGCTATTACTGCAAGTGTGAAAAACACCCAAGCGCATACGTTTTTGCTGTTTAGAATAAATCTTGCACTGCATGTATTTTCAAGGTTCTGTTTCGCAGCCACCAAAAGTGTAAATGGAAAAGGAGCTGGTTTTCTCCAGTGTAATAACACTGCAGGTGTTCAATCTATTTCAGGTTCTTCAGAATATGGTGCACTGTGCAGATCTAAGCAATCCAACCAAGCCACTCCATCTCTACCGCCAATGGACAGACAGAATTATGGAGGAATTTTTCCGTCAGGGAGATCGGGAAAGAGAGAGGGGAATGGAGATAAGTCCCATGTGTGATAAGCACAATGCATCTGTAGAAAAATCACAGGTAATTGATTTGAGTAGGCAGTTAAATAACACAGTATGACATTTTAACAGAAAAGGATGGTCCATAGCCATGTTTTGATTAATTTCTGAATGCACTATTTCGCTTTTTTCCTCCTAGTTAATTAATTCAGTTCCTGAGTAGTAAGTGAGGGAAGCTGAGATTTTGACTGTGAAAACATAGTGCATGGCAGTGTGTTTGCTGAAGGGTTTCCATCGCTGTCATGATCTGCAATGAAGCATACACGTCAAAAGAGAGTATTGTACAGCTGCTCATTAGGGGTTCCTTCAAAAGCAGAATTAAATATAAAGCAGCTCGTTGGCTCACTAGATGCAGTGGAGTTGTTTGGAACGAACAGTTCATTTGAGAACAAATCCTTTCCAAGTCCTTATCCAATATCCTGAATCAGAGTTTTGAAATGTAAAAGACCCTACTTACTACATAAACCAGCATGGTTTCCTTTCAGCCACCTGTAAGGGTAGTGCATCTAGTGTCTTTTACTAGCATTATATTTCTCATACTTTGCGTGACTTACAGGCATAGTTGTTCATTTCTTTGTGAATAAGAGCTCATCCTAATTTTGTATTATTTGAAACAGGTGGGTTTTATAGACTACATTGTTCATCCTCTGTGGGAGACGTGGGCAGATCTTGTTCACCCGGATGCCCAGGATATCTTAGATACACTGGAGGACAATCGAGAATGGTACCAGAGCACAATCCCTCAAAGTCCCTCTCCTGCGCCTGATGACCAGGAAGAGGGTAGGCAGGGCCAAACTGAAAAATTCCAGTTTGAACTAACACTGGAGGAAGACGGTGAGTCAGACACCGAAAAGGACAGTGGAAGTCAAGTAGAAGAAGACACCAGCTGCAGTGACTCCAAGACTCTTTGCACCCAGGATTCAGAATCCACTGAAATTCCTCTTGATGAGCAAGTAGGGGAAGAAGTAGAAGAGGAGGAGAACCAGACAGAACCTTGTGTGGTAGAAGACCATTCTCCTGACACGTAACCATGAAGCCGCAGTCTCTTTCTCTCTTGCCCTCTCCCTTTCTTTTCCTCTTTCTCTCTGTTTTTTTTGTTTTGTTTTGTTTTTATTAGGTAATGGTTTCCAAAGTGTATGTCATATGCTACAACCATGGTCACAACTCGCTGTCATCTGCCAGGATGTTTGTTGATCAAAACTGACCTTGATGACTCAGTTTGGCACTCAGGAATATTGTAACCAGAATTTTCACCTCCATGGCATCAGAAAGCAGGGGGGAGAACATCCATAAACTACATTTTAATAAGCTCTCCATTTGGCAGATTTGATTAAATAAAGCAAATTTTTTCAGAGGAGTACCACCTGCCAGCCGAATGCTGGTATGCTTTGATAGTTTTTGAATTTGTTGTATTTCACAAGCAAAGCATTGGATAATGTTCATCATTAGAGGAAACAGAAAATAAACTGAGGTTCCTACTGGAAAACAAATGCACATAAATGAGGGACACAACATGATTCTGTTACCAATAGGAAGATGAGCTGTGGAAATTGCATAATTTTCTAATTTCAAGTCTTCCTGATACGTGACTGAAAAAAGTGTGACCCAGTGGGTTGCACTAACCTCTGCATTTTGTATAATATGTAAAAGAGAGATCTTTTGTAGAGCTTACTTTTATTATTAAATGTACCGAGGTATTATATTTAAAGAAAAACACTTTCAGACTACATCTGCCACTGGTTATTTTTTTTCTAAAGAGTAACTTGCAAGTTTTCAGTACAAATCTGTGCTACACTGGATAATACTTCTAGGTTTTTTTCCTTTCCTTTTTTTTTTGCACCTTAGAATCTCATGGTAATTTTGAGCTGTAAAAGTCTATTATTTTATATGTTAGTGAGTTCCATGAATATCCTTTATGTTACATAAAACTCTTTCAGTATGATGACTTTCTTGTTTTTTTGTTTTTCATCACAATTTTCCCAGATTTATTAGAGGAACTTAGGTTGTGCTTTTGCCCTCATAGTGGCCTGATCCTGCCAATTCTGTCTTACTGCAAGAAGTGGTCCCAGTGAAACCAACTGGGACCACTAAGATAAGGATTTGCAGGACTAGAGCCCATAAGAAAGGTAATGAATTGTCATCTTAATACAAAAGCAGCTCTTCTGCTATACTAATAAAATTCATCCCTCTGAAACATAGTTTCCAGACCATTTTTGTCTGGGAGCTATAGACTGCTAAATCAGAACAGGCCAATACAACGTGTGGAATATTTGTTCTGGCGAAAAAAGCATTACTGTAATATTTCCAGTTTTGACTGTCTTAATAACTTTTTATCTGTGTCAGCTATCTAGTTAAACCATTTGCTAATCTGAGATGCGTACAACATAAAAATAATGATTAGCATTATTTTTTCATGTCTTTGTTGCAAGAAGAGCCAGGTCAGACTTTTCTTTTTACGTTTTTAAGTAAATGAGCAATGCATCATGAGAGTTGTAGTTTACTCCACATTATTTCGATCTCAGATCTTTTCATCGTTTATCCAACTTGTACTGAGGGAATCCTCCTTTTCAGTTTCGTTGGTACTGAAAGCTTCTGTAACTTGGAAAGTTAAAGGGAGGTAGGAGTTCGTATTTGTCATTTTCCAGTCCTGTTGTTTGGTCACATGAAAGAAGAAGGAATTTTATTTCCTCCACTTTACTCTTCGTTAAAATTGTAGTTTTGAGCATAGAAGATGGGAAATAGTTGCATAGGGAAGCTAGCAGACTCCCACCCTGTAAAATTCTGGTAAAATGACAATACCAAGATGATTTCTTAACAAAAGAAGATAGCAACAGCCATTATTTCCCCTTTGGATTCATTTTGTAGTAAATTTGCAGATATGAATACAGGGGTTTTTTTAAGTATCTGAGATCTAGAATAAAAACCTGTTTAAAAACGATGGGCTAATGACTCAGCTTTTAAATGCATTTTGTGTTCTTCGATGTCCAGGTCATAGTTTTGTCTACCTTTAGCCCTCACGGGGCCTTAGCATAGAAGATGCTGAAGGAGGAAAGAGAATGAAGAGAACTCATGGGGTTTTTTGGTTTTTGACTCTTTTTCTTGTTCTTCATCGTTTCTTCCTGAACCTGATCCATCTAAAAATCCTTTCGGTCCCCAAGAGTGCCTGGAACCTTAATAATGGAAAAGCAATATAAATTCCAAAATAACCAATAGGGATCTGAAAAGGTTTTGTATCTGCACTACCTGAAAGTAAATGAAAAGAATAACACCATATTGTGAGATACACACCCATCCATGTGGACAATCAAATAATAGAAAATTATATCATTTCTTAGAGCCAGGGATATAATGCACTGTACAATCTTTTTTTTTCCTCTTTTGCCAAAGTGTGTTTTTAGCATTGCACACTGCTTTAAAACAATACAATTTACAAGTGGCTTTATGTGTTCTGAGTATTTTTGCCATAAGAAAATGCAGTGAGTGGGTAGTGAGTGGGGGGAAAAAAGAAAATTCACCTTGCTTATAACAGTACACTTTAGCTTGCAAGTTACTGTACTCAATAATGCTGTATTTGAATTCTTAAATTGTTTTGTGTCATTATTAAAAAATGATAATGAAAGAATATAGATAGAACAAATAGCATTCAGAAGTTTAAAAAACTTGAATGAAATGGATTTTTAAAAAAGCTTTGACAGTTCTTTTCAAATGCATTATTTATTTTATTTGTGCCATGCATTTTTCTCACCAAATGACCTTACCTGTAATACAGTCTTGTTTGTCTCTGTTTACAACCATGTATTTATTGTAATGTACATACTGTAATGTTAATTGTAAATTATCAGTTCTTATTATAACATCATCCTTGTCAGGGTGGTGTTGCTATATTTGGAAACTCTTGGTGAGAGAATGATTATTGTGTATACATATTCCTTGTACATTTTTTCTCCTGTAATATAGTCTATGTCACCTTAGAGCTTGTTTATGGAAGATTCAAGAAAAGTATAAAATACATAAAGATATATCAATAAAAAAAGCTGCAGGTCTTTGGTCCCAGGGCTGTGCCTTAACTTTAAACAATATTTTCTTCTGTTTTGCTGCATTTGAAAGTAAGGTAGCTGTGGGGATAGGGGCTGGGCATTTCTACCATATTTTTAGTTGCTAACTGATGGGGTTACTCGTATGAGCTAATATGCATGATACTACAATGAGCTTTCACTCATGACCCTTCTGGAAGTTCAAGCTTTTTCAGACTTCTGGCAATATAATTGTATTGCCTCTCTGATTATCTTTTTACAGGCTATCATCAGGGATTATTGCAGCCATTTATTGCTCCTAAAAAAAACAAAAATTGATGCATATTTCAGTACTGAATTGCACTGAAACAGCTTGGAAAGCATCTCTAATAAGCATTTGATTTTAATGCATATTGGGAAATGGAATAATTGGAATTAAAAGGGTATAACTCATACACTTTTACAATCGTCTGTAATATCCCTTCTTTATTTAGTAGCACAAATTATCACTGTACAAGCAGAATCCATGAAGTAGGACAAAAGACAACTTTAATCTTGGAAATGCTTTCCAACACCAGTATTAGTGTTATAAGCAGCCAAAGTTTTATTTTTTATAGACGTATCTAAGGCTTTGTACAGGTGTGTATAGTATAATGCACTAGATGTACAGGAGAGTGGTAAACCTTTAGATCTTTTAATAACACTAGTATTAGGTTTGCAGGTTGGACTGAGCATCTCTTGCTGTTTGACTTGTCACGTTGCTCCAGGCTACTTAGAGCTGATATCAATGAATTTGCCAGAGCGAGGTAAATACCTCTCCTCCATTCCAGCGATGCCCAGCCCTTGTAGCATACAACAACTTTGTGAAAGGAGAGATTCTTTTTCAAGGAAAAACAGAGCCTCCTTTTTGACACAAACTGTAGATTTTAGCAGCCCTGGCCCAAAGTAAATTGATCGCTTTTGTTTTAAACGGTATAAAAGGGACTCTATAACAACAGAAATCCTGAACAATTTTTTGTTATTGTTTTAATTTGATTTTTCCTTTGGGTATGTCTTGAGAGTGGCAACTTGTGTGAACATTGCACATGACTATTCTTTCACTGGTTTCTTAGCCTCTCTTACAGCCTATGGGATAGTACTGTACATCAATACCTTCATATGAAATTTTATATGCAATGGAAATAAAAGCATGGGTTGATTCTGCCTAATTACTGTATTTGATTTTCTTTTGCAAGTTAATTTTTTTTTTACATACATCCCATAGTTGTGACATCTTAAGAGAAAGCATATTTCCAGAATAATTTGATTACCGTATTTTTGTCATCATACAGTTTTGCATAGATAATACAAAATAAATGTGGGGGCAAATCAGGAAAGTCAATCAAATGTGGCATTTCATAAAGAAGTCTAATCCACAAAGGTGCTATACAGTTAAATAGAAAGGCATTCAATCTCAGTTTTTAGGAAATTTTACCATTGGCTTCGATGGCAAAAGCAGCCTATCCTGAGAAAATAAACTTTACCTTTAAAGAAACTAGAAGACTACAGATTGCCTGGAGGAGCAATACGCTGGGATACCACAAAGACAAAAGAAAAAGACTACCATAGTTAAACATTGACCAGACAATCTCGGCTCTAAATGGATGATAAATTGTTTTTTAAAATAAAATTCATAAATGACAGCTGTTGTCTTGAAGAAGAAATGTGGTCTTAATGCAGGTCCAGCTCTTGCAAGTGACTTTCATGCACCCCTCCTTGATCAGAGTGAGGGTTTTGTTGTTTGGGGGGTCATTTGTTTGCTTAACTGAAAATAGTTTCTGATTGAATACAAAAAAATTCTATGTACATTTTTTTCCTTAAGTCTCTTAGATCCTTGTTTGGGTTTGGGSTTAGTTTGCAAGGAGTACCAATCCTTAGGACTCCTTTTTAGTCGCACCTTGGTGGCAGAAGAGGCTGGTAAATACTGTGCTGGGAAGATGAAGGGTGCTGCACTGATCATTGGTGGGGTGGATAAACAAGGTGGTGCCTGTCGCTTTTGGCAGGCTCATCCTTGCACGTTCCCAGCGGCCCTAATGGGAAAATGGTTTGCATACATCATGGCTATTATGAAGGGAAGCAGGAATCCCAAATTCTTGTTGGCACTACTAAAATCTTTTCAGTAAGGAGCTCAGGTACCACAGCTGTGCACGTAGTGAGGCTGAAGCTGGCAGGATTAGCCCACAGCTTCCTACATCCTTTGGCAGCACTTTGTCAGTCTCCGTGCATGACAATAATGCATCACAATAGGCAAGTGAGTTTCAGAGCAAAACCAAAATGGATCCCCTGTTTCACTGCAACCAGCTGCTGCTATAGGAGTTGAATGTATTCTTGAATGAATGACTCTTCTGTTTCCTAATGAGACAAATAGTCTGAATAGCTGCAGCTTCATTTGCTTGATCTCTCTGCTGCATTGAAAACAAAAGTCACAGCTGCTAGCACACATAGTGTTTATGGGGATGACCAGCCCAAKTKCTCTACCAGCTGTGAATAATTTTGYTTAGTTTTTCCAGGAAAAAAAAAAAAAAAAAAAAAAAAAACCAAAAACACAAAAGTTCAAAGATGTTGTAAAAGCTTTTAGTTAGTTCAATTGAGTTTAGCCTGCAGGGTAAAGAAAATCTCCAGCTTCCTCCTGTCAAACTGGTTGAGAAACCTGCAAAAGTAATAAAGGGGGATAGGAAGTCCAAACAGAAATTGGAGTGACAAATTGGGAGCAAAACTTAGGCAGGGAGAAATATCCTCCAACTAAAATAATCTCATCTCATCAAAGGCAATCCTGTGGCTTGGATATGGACATTAGGAGAACTGAGTTTGAGTTTGATTCTGTCTCAGTTCCCCAGGTACAAAGCTGTATATTTTTTACTTCTCACAAAGCAAATATTTTGAGGTCCTTCGAGTTACTGTGGTAGTAAGAACTACGTATGTATTTAAGATGGACATTTAGAAAGTAAAAAACTGTTTCATACAATACAGAGTTTAGCACAGCTTTAACGACTAAAAATGTGTGATGACTATCTCTGCTAAACTAGACCTTAGCATGGGAGGAGGAGGAGGATGACAACATCATACCTGGGTAAACAGCCCTGAGCGAGAGGGAGAAGATACTGGATGTGTGGCCCCACATAGCATTAACTGCCTGGTGCTGATGGGCTGTGCAGACAGCAAATGCAGATCAGAAACTCAGCAGTCACATTGCACGGTTACCTCCAAATGCTGAACTTTGCACTCCCACCAACCCTTACCCTGTCCTCCTCCAGCATCCATGGAGTTCAGATGCCTACACTATCAGCATCTCTAATATGCAGCAGAGACCACTGTTTATCTGAAGAAGGCTGGAAAAGAAAATACAGGTTATGCAGCATGTAGTAATCCAAGTACAGTTGTCATGTGCATTGTACATGTGTAGGACTTGGCCTACAGCAAATGCCTATGAGCCATCATCATGTGGGGCTAGACAGAGTTAAAGGTGGCTTAAAAACTTCAGTACCTTCTAATAGTTGAAACTCTCCAGAAAACTAATACTCCAAATCTCTTACTAAGTTTTCAAAACCTTGACTGACTGCAGCGTCGACCAAACTAAGAGCTGTGCATAGCCTGTTGCATTCTCAGGCTGTGGTTAGGAACTTATATTGGCTGTCCTGACCGCAGCCAGGGGTAGACCTCCAAAACTGTGGTGTTGGTTGAAGCCTGATAGCCTACTTGATACAAGGAATCACTTGTGTGCAGGGACACTGAGCAGTATCCCTCCTCTGATGAAAAGAGCAGCACCCAATGATGTAGAGCTGCCTTTATAATCCAGCTGGCTGTGGACCTCCACTAGCACCTGGGTTTGTTACAGGGCCCCACATAAAGCAGTTCTTGGTTTTAGGATCTTTGCCATGATGTGAAAAGAGAACAGAAGCGCTCTGTAGAGTTTTAAAATTGTTTGTGTATATTTATTGCATGTACCACAAAGACAAAGCTTGCAGCAAACAAAGCAGCAGCCCTAGCCCTGCTTCAAAGCAACCTTGCTTGCTCTCTTGCTTTCTCTCTCATTCCCTCCCATAAGCTGGGGTAGTATGTCTCTAACAACCACATGCATCTGGGGATAAAGAATGTGGGACACATTTGTGAGAGACTACCAAGGGATTAGTGATACAGCATGTGTGCGATGATGCTGTGCTGATGGCAGCTGCAGAGAAATGTCCCTTACAAAGCTGTGCCTGTAAAAGGGCTAAAAAAAGCCTTGAGAAGCAGTAAATGGGAGAATATTTAAACAACCTTTAGTATTGCTAAGGGTATTATTGGAATCATGGTATGCAGGTTTGGTAGTGATGCTTGGAGATGCAGTTTGAGGGGAAAAAAAATGCAATGGAAAAATACGTTAACAACCCGGAATCTTGCTGTCTAGGGGGATTCAAGAAATATGACCTAATTATCTTACCCCAGAGAAGGTTAAGATATGGTTTGATCATGTGGGGACAGAAATGTGATAGTCCCTTAGGCCATCTTTTTGTCTAGCTGGCAAAGCCAGCTGCTGGCAAGGGAGCCAAATCACTGGAAGCTAATGTGTGACAAATTTAGGCTGCAGGACGGAGCAGCTGTGTCAGCTGGTTTCATTCACAATTTGTGCTTGCAGGTACCTCACTAGGGACAAGGACCTGGGGCAACGTCACCGTTACAACTGAGCGATGTGCTGTGTGTGCTGGGAGCCACACACACTGCTTACTGCCACAGGTCCTACCCTTAAAGGTACTTAATGATATGTGCAATTCACTTCGGTTTAGCTTTGCCTGAGAATTGGCTGGTCCTTTGTGCAGATGATGGGGGGGAGGGGGTGGGGTGAAGGAGAGGGAAGTGCTCTTTGGAAGGGCTTTTTCTATTACAGTAATTTTCAAACCATAAAGCAGTAGGGCTATTCATTGCAAAATAGCAAAGTATTTTCTTTGCAGGCAAAAAGCTTTCTATCTCTATTTCTACTAACAGCCTCCATTCTGACCTGATATTCTCGCTTAACCTTCTGCATTGTTCGGCTCCTCCCCCACATGCTTGTAGGAGGGAAAGGACACCGCTGGATTTARGGGTGCTGGCAGTCATGTCCTTCCTAATGCCAGTGTGGGGTCCTGGGCTTGTGAGCCACACGGGGAGGGGAGACGGGGCTGCAGCGCTCCGACCATTGCATTGTGCTGTTCACGGCAGCAGTTGTGTGTCACCCTGCGTTAGCAAGACAGCGTTGGCCCTGTTTTCCTCAGCTGAACTGAGACAGCGGGGTATAACTGCACATGTGCCTCCCCCCATTTTTTTAATGAGCACAGCCCTCATCAGCCAGGCTGCCAGTGGGGTGAGGGCGTCCAAAAGGACCAGGCTGGTCTGCTTCTTTCTCTTACCCAAACACATGTTTGGGTTTGGGTTGCCGTCTCCTCCCGTCGTCAGGTAGCTGAGTTTGACAGGGTTGGTTCACAGTGTTGGTCAATGTGGCAGTGTCTAGGCAGGGCAGAAGACACCTCTGTTGCAGGAAGGGATGGGTGCAGTTCATGGAGGCAGGCTCCTGCTTTCTGCTGTTGCAGTTATGACTAAGCTGTGTGCACAGATGTGTGTGTGTGCATTTTGAAACGTGTGTCTTTCACTTCCACGTACATCAAATAACTGCACTTGGATGGCCTCACCAGCTCCTGGAGCTTGTGCTTCATGTACCACTCTTCTCCCATCCCTAAGGAAGGCAGTTACATCTTATTCAGGAGCTGCGAAGCCTCCCTCACACGCTTAGTGCTTAGACACTGCCCACAACCAACAACTGGAGGATGGCCTGGCCCCTTCCCCCATTTTCTCGCTCTCCGGGTGACACCGTGCCAAAATCCCTGCAGGAGGGAGCACTGCGCTGCCAGTGCTGGAAGAAACTCTCCCTGGCCAGCGGGAGAGGAAAATTTTGCAGTTTGTCCAGCGACGTGCCAGAGCACTGTGCTGGGCTGCGTGACGATGCGTGGTGCGACGGCATTCCACCTCGCACGCTCCCAGGGGCTCCTTCTCAGTGGGAGATGGACACTTGCCATAAGACAACTGCGCATTTCTGCAAGTCGCAGAGCTCACGAGGCCGGTTTTCTTCTGCTCTGGTGGTTTTTCTGAAGTCGTAAGCTCCCGGCTGAACCTACCCCTGCACAGGTAGATATACGTGGGGTTTTTCTCCCCCAGCTGGCTGTTTATTTTCATGAAACTATTAGAAATTTAGGCCCTTTAATGTGGTAAAATTTGGCTACGGGTTCAAAAGTTAGAGGACAGCCATGTAGGCAGCTGGTGCTGGTGCGTGGGCTGTGTTTCCTGGTGGTGGTGGGGGATGGGGACTCCGCTCCTTACAATTAGCAGCCATCTCCTGGACCCCAGAGGAAAGAGCTGCTTTGCCGGAGGCATCATTCCGCTGGCAAGTACTGTCCATTAAAGAAGCATGATGGTTCCTGGTGCATCCCAAATATGAAAGGAGTGGCAGGTGCCCTCCTGGGGGGCTGTGCCTCCCACCCCCCAGCACCAGGAGGCTGCGGGAAGGGGCAAGGTGCCATGCGGAGCGGGGAGAGGCACAGGGCAGTGAGTGCCGCCCTCCGGTACGCTTCCATTTAATTAAAGAAGTTAGTGTCTGTATGTAGAAGGAGCATGCTTAGGATACAGTAGGTGTCAGCTAGCATGTTTTTTCGGGAGAAGAGTTCTCTGTAAGACCTCCAGTTTTGCTGAAGGTTACTCATATAAGCTAGCCTCAGGTGCAATTAGCTAATGAGATCTCATTGAAACCTATCAAAAATGGTCTGTCTGGGATTGCCTTGAAGTCGAGTATGAAACCGTCAGGGAAACACACAAGTGAGGAAAGGGAAGGGGGGAATGTTTCAAGGAAATTTAGAGAAAAACAGGGAAAAAAAGTATGAAAATGAGATTATTGCCATCTGGCCAAGGGTTTTGACACTTGTTAGTAGAGATACAACCCCCYGCTGTGTCCTCTGATCTCTGCAGTCCCCCAGTGCTGTAGGCCCCTGGGTCTTCATGCTGAAAAGCTGTGGAGGGGCTGGGGTAACTGAGGACAGAGAGGGAGAAATGGGAGGAAAGCAAGGAACAAAGCCTCACTCAAGGAATGTCTCAACCACAGACACTCTGCTGCTCTGGAAAAGATTAAAGAGCTACAAATCTCAACCAAAAAAACCCACTGTGATCTGAGGCTGTTACGTACCGGTCTGTCGGCCTGCACAGTTGCTGTCCCGCTCACGCAGTGCTGCAGCAGACTTGCCCGGGCTCAGCCAGAGTAGCTGCTCAYTGCTAAATGCAGTGCATAGGTTGGGGTGCCAGCTGCTCTGAAGTCATCAGAGGGATGGGTCGCCCAGAAAACTGCCAGTGCCCTGAGGCTGAAATGCACCCCCAAAAGTCTCCCAGGTGGTTCTGGCAGCAGCTGCAGCGGGAGGGAAACCTGCTGTGCTCCTCTGATGCCCTGCAGCATCACTGCCCCCGCGCCCCCCTTGCTTGGAACCGGCCAGCACCGGACTGAGCGGTCTGTAAATTTAAAGGGTCTTTAAATCCTACTTCCCAAAATGGGAGTGGGCTGCTATGCTGTTTGAAGTGAACTGCAGCCTCTGATCTGCAACGCTCAACAGCACTGCAAGGCCAGGGCAGATGCGGTGCCAGGCAGTGTCCCCAGCAGGGCCACAGGAGCTGTCCTGTGGGAGCCATAAGACCCAGGCTGTCTCCTAGTGCCCTCCTCCACAGTCAGTAATTAGTATTAATGAACACCATTAGTATTCAAACAATTTATCCATTAGACTGTCCAAGCTGAAAAAGCCTTCAGCAGCATGACTTGTAACTGAACTGGTCGTGGTTTGTTTTTTTTCCCCTGCAGGTAGGCACAGCAACTCTCAAACTCACGCTTTATTAGAAGTATTTGATAGCATTGTCCCTTTTTTCCCCACCAAAGTTCCCTGTGTAAGCTCCACCTGCGTAGATATTAACACTTGCTGGTGCTTCTCACTGGCCCGCAGCTGTCCAGAGAGACTAACAGGGATGCCCTTTTAAAATATATTGTTGCAGATCCCGTTCAGCCCTCGTGTCTGACTCAGGTGGCTTCAAGCCTCAGGCCTTCTGCTCTGCTGGGTTTGCCGGTCCCAGCGCTCCGCCAGCCGGGGATGGTGGCAAGGCCCCGGTGCTGTTTCCCCCTGGGACAGCCGCGGCAGCAGTGCTGGAGCTCATCTGCTGCAGATGGGCTGTTTACACAAGCTGCCAGGCATGAGGAAGCGTGGGTGGCGATGCAGGATGTTTCTCTGGCAGGTTGATGGGCTGGCAAAATCCTCAGGGTTTCGTGCTTGGTGAGCAGCAAAAATCAGTGCACCTGTGATGTTGTGTGGGGACGAGTGGGGGGTGGCGTGGCAAGCAGGGTGAGGTTTTGGGCTACCTGTACTCTTGCTTACCCCCAGCCAACCTTAAAAGCCTGGAGGTTTATTTTTAGATACATTTGGGCAATTTTCTGCTGCCTCTCTGCAGAGTCCTGCAGCCCTCCTTGTAGTCACAGCCCTCCCTGGCAGCACTAATGGCGGCTTTTTTTCCTGGGGAACAGATGTTAGAGTTTGGCTCTTTTTAGCAGAAGATATCCTCATGGTGGTACCTAAGCTTTCCTCTGCTGTACTGGATTCAGGGAGAATGGAGACGAAATCCCAGTGCCTCCCCTTCCCCTCCCAGTAGCTACTCAGTAGCAGGCAGTGGGTTCCCACTGCTTTCTGGAGGCAGGTCACCGGCTGCCCTGATGGTATCTTCTGTGTTCATGGAGGATGGGGAATGCTGCTTTGGTCACATGCTAATCTCTACACATTCATTTTGGTATAGAGCAGCACATTATTGTGAAAAATAGATCAATAGTTGAAAAAAACCCTTTGAAACAGGCTCCATATCCAAAACCCCATACTGCATTTCAGGTATCACTGTGGGGCTGGTTTGTACGTGGCCTGACGTGGAGTCATATACAGACCACTCTGCCTCTGATAAATTGAAATTTCCTCTAACAGGGTAGAGTTTTGTGCCTGATTTAAAAAAAGGGGAGGGAAGGGGGATTTAATTGTGGGTCACTGGAAATCCAGCGAATTACTCTGAAAGCATTAGCAAGAGCGGGTATGAATCACTCCTTTCTCCTTTGTGCTGCTTCAGCTGAACTGCTCCACTGTTCAGCTTCATTAATAATTAATATGGTGGGGAAGCGGGGCTCGGACACATTGTCTTCTGTCACAGCCAAAGGGGAGAGCATGGCGGCAGATCCGCACAGCTGCTCTTACGCCAAAGCTCTGGTAAGGATGGCTGGGTGTGTAAGAGAAGTAAACAAAATCTGTGCCTCTTGCTGTAGGTAACAGTGGTAGGCGAGAAAAGGTGAGCACACCATCTAAGGTGAAGTGAAGGTTCCCCAGGAGGAGGAAACAAGCGCACAATAGAAAATACAACCTTGACACCTGCAGCAAGGCTCGCACAGCAACATAACCATGCTTGTTAGAGGAGAGGGAAGCACAGGGCCTTTGAGGATCCCTTAATTAACAGCTGAAAAAGCCTGAGTTTGTTCATGAGGCAGGTTACAGCAAGATGAAGGACTGCGCAGCCCCTGGCGCCCCGTGACCTCCCAGACCCGCTCTGCAAAGGTGCCTGGCTCCACTGCTTGCCTGGCCCCCAGCTCCCACCTGGGCATCTCTCAGGGAGGGCTGTGGAGGGGGGCATAATCCTGGCTGAGGAATTTATTTCCCAGTGAGCATCTGAGCACAGAGGGTAATAGTGGATGGAGGGATGCTGGGAGCACTCTTAGGGTAGGGGTAAAGCTCCACRTCCAGCAAGTGTTGAGAGGGGCCACAGCTTGCTCACAAGGCAAGGGAGAGACCTCCTGCTGTCACGGTCCTGGGATGTGGAGGGAGTAAGTCCTTGGAGGAACGTCTACAGGACAGCTTGTGTAGAGTAAGTCAGGCCCTGGCGAACAGCAGTGGTGAACAGCTTAACTGTGTGCATGGCAGACTGGGATCCTATTTTAGTCCATCTACAACTTATTTTGTCATCTCTTCTCACCAAGAATAAAGTAGCAACTTCCTCCGATACAGAGGGAAGTTAATGTCTGCTTACTTTGAGCAATTGTCCATGTCAAGGCAGTGGGTTGGTGTTTAACATCAGCTAACAAGCTTTAGTTCAGCGTGGAGTTCATTGTACATGTCAGTGAGTTAAGGCTTTCCAAAAAGCTTTTATAGTGCAGAAATCACTATTGCTTAGTAAGCTTTTGAAACTAGTACCTTAGGAAAGTTTATTATGCTTCTATCAGTGAAAGACATATGAAATAATCTATGGTTGGTGTGAAAAAAGTATATATACACCTCCCTTTTTTACTTGTTGAGAAGGGGAAGCTCTGTGTGCATGTGTGGGTGAACATGTTTCTCTTGCGGAGTAGTTGCACTAAGCAGAAAACAGCTGCCCCACACAGCTCATTAGCGCCCAGGCTAGTGAGTCTACCTGGAGCAATTCAAGCAGTTACAAGGAGTGAACGTGTGGTTGGGCTGTCTATAAGAAAGGACTTTCCCTGCAAAAGTGTCAACAAGAAGGAACATATGAATGTTTATTGACAGCTACAATGCAAGGCCTGCAGGCTTTGACTACACTCACCTCTGCCAGCCATGCAAGCTACGGTGGGGGACTATGCACTGCTGTGTCTGGTCTTACTCCTCCAGCTCTGCTGCTGGCAGAGAGCTGGGGGATAAGCGCAGTCCTGAGCCACCATCCCCCTTGCTCTGGACACAAGCAGCAAAATGCATGCGCCTTAGAAGCAAGATTTCRGACAATTAAGTAGCTAAACACAAATTATTATAAACACACACACACATATGCACGTACAAGCTAAGATGTTCCTGTGTTATATATGAGGAACACAGCTCAGACATTCCTTAAAATGGCTC
This sequence comes from Phoebastria nigripes, assembly GCA_035582835.1. Classification (NCBI taxonomy): domain Eukaryota; kingdom Metazoa; phylum Chordata; class Aves; order Procellariiformes; family Diomedeidae; genus Phoebastria; species Phoebastria nigripes. The sequence continues at coordinate 765,150 of JAYKAV010000467.1, read as the reverse complement.
ACAATAACAGAGCCATGGGGAAATCATGCAACAGAACTAACTCTGCCTGGACTTTAAAAGTATTTCATACACTCCGTATTGGGGTGGTCAGGAAAGTCTCAAGGATCAAACAGGTAATGGCATTTTAATGATTAAAATAGACTTTGAATTTAACACTCAGTTGAGATGAATGGAGCAAGCTCACAGCCCTGTTGCTTGTGTGTTCACCCTAGCTGCAGGAGGAGCGAGCTGGCCAGGGGGTCACAGAGGCTGGCTGTGCAGACTAGAGTTAGTGGTAAAATACTGCCTCATCTTTTTCTTTTTTTGTGTGGTTTTTTTCAATTTAAATGAAGAGAGAGAGCAGAGCAGGCTCTCTGACAAAAACGGAACAAAATTGCAGAACTCTGTCATTGTTTATGTCTAGTTTTTGTTCATGACAAAGTCATTGGCAGTAAGTTTTGACAAGGCCATCTTAAAAACTACTCAATGAGTCAAAAGATGAAAGTTGGTTAATCCTATGTTCATCTGCAATGGCCAAAAAGTTTCTTGGATGTCAGTGGGGAGCCAGTGAAAGCCTGGAGCTTGCTGCAGCAGCTGTGGTAAAGGGACTGACACCCCTCTACCACCCCTCTCCTGGGACTCACTGCCAGCATTGCTGCTCAAAGCCTTGTTCACTCCAACCCCCTTCGGCTCAAGTAATGCACATTAGCCGGAGCACTTTGAATAACAGTGCTTTTTTTGTACCACCAAGCCTATCCTATGGGCAGAGTGCAAAAAGCTGTCATTGTGGCTGTGTTAGCAGCATATTCATTTTCCTAGCTTCCGCACCCTCACCCCCAAACATGTTACCTCCAATCTTCATTCCTTTTTGTGTCAGGCACTGAGAAAGGGATTAAATATCACCTCCCTTTCCAGTAGCTAGGCTGTAACAAAATCCCTTCCCCGAAGCAGCACTCAGGCTCTGGGAGGAGGGAAGGGGCTGGAAGAGGTTGCAGTGCTGGAGGGGCTGTACCCTCAGTCTGCCCCCCCTCCAAACCCACTTCTCTCACAGCTCTGCAGAACTAACCCACTTTTCAACTGTATTTTAACTGCAGTTCATCGTATTCATCACATTTCATTATCACTTCTCACACCTTTCCTCTGAGTAACTCCCCACACTCTCACAATTTCGCTGCACACATGGGTCCTTTCCTTTTAGGCTGGGGCATTCAATCGCTGTCCTTTTCCCTGGTCCCATGAGGTTTCTTTCTTTGTACTTTGTATGTCATCACCTCGATACTCTTGCACCTTCCACTTCCTTGCTTAAGCACTGCAAAGGATGTCGTTCTGCCCTTTTTGCTGTTGCTAGGATGGGGCAACTCACCTCTACCATATTATGTTTTTTGGAATGGATACCTACAGCGAGTGATATAGGTAGATACATAACAGACAAACTTACTCTCCTGGCGCTGAGTCTCCCAGAAACATCCTCCTCAGACGTTCCTTCCTGGTAAACATCATTCAACAGCAAGTATTTTCAACCATAAAGGGTATCTTTTATGCTGCATTAGAAATAAACTCTTGCAGCATTTATGCAAAAGGATTTTGGCCCCATTCTCCCATTAGAGAATAAGCTGGTTCACTCCAGGTACCAGGAGGTGCAAGTTCCCTCTGGTGACTCCCGATGAAGTAGATATTGAGCATGTGGGATCCCTGACCTGCCTGCTGTCCCCCTGGGGGAGGTACCTCTCCTGCAGCAGAGTCACCCACAGGGAACATTGCCCATGACTCAACCACTGCAATGCAAAGCCCAGCATCACCGATGACACTGCCACCGAAGTCGGATTTGTGCAAAGATGTGGAAATGTGCACTGAAACGACTAATGTTGGGGTGCCTGTTCCCTTCCCCTGTCTCTGCAGAGGAAAAGGGCAGGCAACCTCTCAAACAGCAGAGATGATGCTCAGCAGAGAATATAGAAGCCAGCCCAGCGTAAATGGCGTGCTGTCATCACATACTCCTACCCACCTAGATGGGTGTATCTGCGTTCACATTGACGCTATCTACAACTCTGTACAGGATGGAGTGGGACGGTTCACTGTGCATGCACACTGGCTCTTTGCTGTTCACTGAGCGTGGGGCTGTGGACCATCAGTACAAGGATGACACCTTGTATTAAAGCACCCAGCAGCCTTCTCTGCTGCCTGGAGAACTGCAACCAGTACAAAAAAATATGGAGGTAAAAAGCTGAGCTGGTCTTGGCAGATGTCAGCATAGGAGAAAGGTAAAAACAAACAAACAAACAAACAAACAAATACAGCCCAAGTGCCCAGGTATAACTGTGGGTTGGCTCAAGGAGACCCAGCAGTGTCAAAAATTGTCAAGGCTACTTCTCAGTGCAGAAAAAGCTGGTGACCCACTTGGAAAGGGATGAAACCTGGGCTCAAGTCCATATTCTGAGCTGCATCTGTTCGGTGGGCGCAAGACCATCTTCTGCCTGCATTAAAGCTATTTGCATGTGCCTGGAAGAGGCACAGGGCAGAGCAGCGCCTGGGGCAGGCAGAGGTTTACCACTAACTGCAAAGATACCTGTTAAATCTAAGGATCAAGCAGGACCATGCTCCAAAGCCCTGCTTGATCCTACCTGTCCTCACACTGTATTTGGAGAGATAGCCACAACCAGAAGGGGTTTGAGTGGCATATTGAGAAAAGAAGAGGTGTTCATGCTGACACCATGCCTTACTGTGGGCTGTCTGGGTGGGAGCGCTGAGCCTGGCCCTGCTGGCACCAGGTATGCAGTCACTAAGGCAGGTCACTTGGTCTCCCTAGCAGTGCTGTGGGGGAAGGTGGTGTCTACAGGCAGTCAGATCCAGGTGCACCCTCTGGCCTGGCAAAATGGTCCATGAACTGGATCTGAGCAAGTAATTTCACATGGGCACCAAGATAAAATGTAGATGGGGCCAACTCAATAACTGCAGAGATCACTTCACAGGAGTGTTTCAAGCAGAAAACGGAGGCTCAGGCCACTGGCTGGCTTGGAAGCAGGGCAGTAGTCTCTGACAGTAGTCTCTGTCTGCATTGCAAGGGGAGAGGCCCTACAAGGCAGTGCAGAAGTGAAAGAGAGAGAAGGGCACTGCTGTGCAAGCTGGCTTCCTCTGGCTCCTGGAGACAGCCCAGGGCTTTGCCCTATCTCATGGAGGGATCTCCCAACCAAAGGAATTTCCTCTGCAGCCTGGGTTCCCCCTGGAGCATGGGAAAACATGTGCTAGTAGCTACATTATGGCTGGGGGCCTTAGTGCTAGTCCTGGATATCCTCCCACTATTTAATTAGAGACAGTAATGAAAATAGCATGCTGTTCTCCACTGCTGAAATGAGCAGGGAGCTGCTGTGCCGGCAGGGATCATGCCACCAGGTCTCCAGGACACTCATGACTCACTCTGCAGCAAAACACCTGACACAGAGCAAGACACTCCTTGGGAAATCCCATCTGAGTCTGAAAGGATTCCTTCTCCTGCACTGGAGAAAAAAGCAAAAGGGAGGAGGGGAGAAAAGGTCTCCTCTCATAAGACCTATTTTCCTTTAGGGATGTAGAAAAGCAATGAGTGCAAGGCAGTTCTCCCTGCAGCCTGTGCCAGCTACCGCCCTAATAAGCAAGTTTGCTGACCTAGATCAGCATCCATGTATTAGGATGTGAATTGTGCAGCACAGACCATTGAACAAGTTCTTTGAGGGCATGTGTGTGCAGCGAGCCACAGCTACGCCAGCGCAGGTGCTCCTCCCGGGGCAACGCACGCTGTGACATCTGCCCTTCTCTGTCATGGGTGCAGCCGTACAGACCTGCAAGTAGGACACATGTCTTAGGGCCCCACCTTTTCACGAACTGGCCCACGCAGACCCTTTCTGCTCTGTACCCAGCCGTGGCAGCAACCACATCTCTCTAGGAACTGAATGCCTTGCGGAAAACTCATCTCAACAAGCGAGGGAGGCAGATTGTGAACCAAGCGGTGGGGATCCCACACTGACAGCCAGCCGCAGGTGGATTCAGTCTTGACAAGCCCCCCATCTCACTTGTGTGGCACATAAAATCCAATGAGCAAATACACTACCTGAACCAGGGACGTACAAAAGCACAGACACACTGCCTGTGAGTCACCTGCTATTCCTGCCTCCGATGAGTCCCCTGATATGCTGGTGAYAGGCTAATGCCAAACCATGTGAAGCAATGACTGATACCTCCCACCCTCTTTTCTCACCTGTATCTTCTGGGCAGGTATATGTAGCTTGACAAGAAAGGGGGACATGAAGGGACGCTTATGAAGTGACAGCTTATTATAAGGAGGAAAAATAAGGTAGTGTTCAGTTTTCTGCTTTCTTTCTGTGACATCTAATCATACAAATACCTATGAATAGATGCAGCAGTGGCAGGGCAAGGCAAGCATGGATAGCTTCGTTAGCCTGCACCGGCTCATGCTGGGCTCTCAGGTGAGTTGTGTGCAATGCCCATTAAAGCAGCGGGAGCTGTGCCAGCCTGTCCAAGGCAGAATTACAACACTCCCTTGCCTCATTTTTCTGCAGCATAGGGTCATCAGTCTGACCATGGCAGAGCTTAACCCTGGGTTCCTTATGTCCAGGCCACTTGGTGCTGGSCAGACCCAGCTCCCTCGTGCTGTAGGGAAAAGCTTATTCCCAAGGTGTTAGCCTTCTGGGCTAACGTCCGTTGCCCAACTTTGCAAACCCTTTCCCCACAACAGCCTCAGACTTCCCTTACCATAGCAGTGTTCCATCTTGACCCAGGGTTTTCATTCAGCCACACAGAGGACATCCTGGTATGAAAGCAAAAATTGTGCCAGGGGCTGTTTTGTTTACAACTTACTGTTACAGCATTTGAAAGTTTTGGGGGGAGGGGGAAGAGGCAAAGGGATGAGGGTAACACATAGCCACAAGTCCCTGCTCTCTGCATGGCTTGATGCTGTGAACAAGCATAAGCAAGCAGATGTTTTGGCTTGACGTGTTCATTTTCCTCAATACACTGCAAATCTTGAGCTCTCTGGCTTAGCCTGCACCCTGTACCCCACCCAGCACATTTAGGATGTCAGGAACAGAACGGGGAGCCGAAGCTGACGTCTTTACCACATTCCCGAGGAGGCCACGATTAGGGCTAAATCCGTGCTGTGACCTGGCATGACCGCTGTAAACCACCACATGCGGAGTGGCTTCACTTCTGATTGATATCAAAGATGGGTGTGATTCTTCCCCAAAATCAATACAGACTACTAAGATGTTCAAAACACTGCTTAAAAGTGGGACGTAAGCAGAGCACTGGTCTTCCTGGATCCCCCATCCAGGTGCAAATTTCATCTAGCTGTCTTGTAACTAGAATCATAAATGTGCCTTGGAAATTTGGGCTCCAAATGAAAACAACAGGAACTAGGGAGTGAGTATTATAATGTTAGCTCCTTGCCTCTATTGAATCACCTACAACACAACCAGCATCGTGTTGCGTTACAGCATGGCAGTGCCACCTGATCCTAACCTAATTTGATCAATTTAAAGTAAAAAAATCTTGCTATGCAGACCTCAGGGGGTATGTGTAGAAACAGTTATATACCTAAAGGATGTTTTTTCTTCCATCTGAAGCTATGCAGGCCTCATTAGAAACATGGAGAATTTTAAATGCCTTCCATGGAAGACTGATTAGGGCTTGCTTTCGGGAAGCTGATGGCAGTAAATTCATTCATGAAAATTTTTTCTCTAAGTACTGGAAACTTGTGCTCTAACATGGCACCATGTGAAAACAAGCTGAAAGCCAAAAGTATTTCACATAACGGTGGAACAAAATTGCACATTTGTGGGCATGTGAGGGTTTTTTTCTTCTCCTCCCCCCCTCCCCCCGCCCCTGATATCTCCAACTTTTAGCAGCTCCTGCAGTAGAAAAACATGTGAGGCTTTCCAGCCTGGCAGGCAGCAGTGGGAAACTGGGCACGTTGCCCTGAGATCTGACTCGTGCTTCCAGAGGTACTGATCGAAGTTGTCAGCCTGAAGGAAAATAAAATAGCCCTGAGCCATGGTCAGGTGTGCTTGCTGTGTTTAAATCAGGCTGCACTGCTCCAGGAACATGCAGCATTTTTGGACTGCTTGAGAATGATTGCATCAGGGGAAATGATTCAGGGGTTTTAAGAGTGTTTTTTTATGCCCTTGTCTTATGTCTTCAAAGTGTGGTTTTTGGAGAGCACGGCTGAATGGCAGGTGACTCATAAACGCCATTTTAAAGATGGGCTCTAGTTAGCATGTCACATACGAACCAGACAACGTGTGAATCCAGTGGTGAAAGCCAGTGACATGATCTGGTGGGGAAGAAACTGTCAGTCCTGGTGACGGAAACGCTATAGATACTGAAAGTGGAGGCAGGAATTCTTTGCGGTTTCAACTTCGGCGTCATTCAGCTGAGAAGAGCCAAAATCCCCAGCTCCCTCCTCATTTACTTATCCACACACAGACTTTGAGGATTGCAGAGTCATTAGATCATGTAACCCATCCTTTTCAGTTCTTGGAAGCACACGTAGTTACTCAAAGTGGTGTTTGACTAAAAAAAAAAACCTTCCAGTATGATATTCAAGTAGCTGGAAGACTTTCTTTTCTTTTACCTTCTTATGCCAAAGTGCTTTATCTTTCCTTTGGAGAAACTGCCTCTTCTGAAGAGACTTATTTCTCTAGAGGGTAATTTTTTGTCAAAGCTGGACTGACAGGCTTCCCAGCTGCGTTATGATTCATTCTTTTACTAATCATCATCTTCAAAAGTGAAATTCGCCTATATGCACAAGTCCTGTCTGAGCTGGCAAGACAGGAAGGTCCCTGGGTGTCTGAGCAAGGGCACAAGGATGCTACTGAGGACTAGGAAATCCCACCTGAAGTCTCTACATTGCGCAAATGTCCAGGTTTCCATGCTGAGTGAGGAACTGGTCAGTACAGCTGTCATGATGCTGCTTAGTGGTGCGTGATTAGAGCAGGGTTTATTTGTATACAGAGTATATAAGCATGGTCAACACCCTCCCCACATCTGACAGGGCATTTCTGTGGGGAAAAGAGAGGGATCTTTGAGGACCCTAAAGTAAGTAACAGCACGGTGACAACATGGGTTGCTAGAAAGCCTCGTTGGAGCTCAGGAAGGACGTGGCAAAGCGTATACAGGTAATGCTTTGGTGCAAGTGGTCTTGGGGAAGGAAGCGGATGGTGCAGGTACCTGATCCTATGCTGTATRACAGAGGAGAGCTGATGCACCAAGCTGGTCTTTGAAAAGCAATACCAATGTGGTTGCTTCTGGTTGACCAGAGAGACAATATCAGACCACCAATAGCTTCAGCCTTTTATGAAATTGTGGTGCATGGACACCTATCTGGACAGCTGTGGACCTGATACCAATGTCTTTGGCAAGGCAGGAGAAGCTGAAGGCTCTGAATAGCTACAGGAGTGAGAAATACACAGATTCCTTCTTGCAGTGATTCCAGACTATTGCTCAAGCCCTCCTTCCCCTCCAAACCAAGCAAAACCAAATCTGATTACATCAGACCCACCTGCATTGGTTTCTCGCTCTGTCCCTCTGTTTTTGCACAGGCGTTGCAGTGCTACTTCCTCAGAGCTCAGCTTTTGATCCTCTTTCCTCTCTCCTGTGCAAACCTGGTTTCCTAAATCTTAAGATGCCCCTGAGGCACACCCACAGATCTCAATGTATATAAATAGAGAGGTGAGAGTAATCTTCAGCATTTAAATGAATAAGGATTTTGTGGTTAACCATTATATCACTACCGTATCCTAAAGCAGGTAACACACCTGCTGGCCAGCACACTCCGGCCTTCATTCTACATGCAGCAGCACTAAAATGCCCTTTTTGGAATTAAAACACCGTGAACTGGTAACCTTGCAGTAGGTAATTTTGGAGTTTTATTGAGAAATTCTTGTTTAACATGAGCATGAAAGGTGAATCAGACTTCACGCATTTAATATGCACTCATCAGTGTTCTATGCTGTGTTAGATAATTACCGTTGTCTTGTGTTGAACACCTCTATTTATACACACTGCTGCTTTTCTCTTCGTGTAGATTCTGACTTTTTTGCAGGGGCAAGGCAACCTTTGTTAGCACATAATGACAGTAGACTTTAATTTGTGTTGCTCTGCTGACTCAAAACTATTTTAAAAAAAAAACAACTGAACTAAAAAGTCATGTAGCAACGTAAAAATTTGGGAAGCACTTGGCATTTAACAAATGTTTCATTGGATTATGTTAAAAATTGCTTTTTCTGGAGACTTCTGTTTCCACCATGACCATATGAAAAGTGTTTGATGAGCCAGAGGAGCATGGCAGAGAGGAGGCTGACTCTCGTGGGAGGCTCTTGCTTTGCAAAGGTGAAAATGTTACACACTGTGAACTTGCTCCAGATACAGTCATCAYGATAACTGATAGCGAAAACACAGCTATTTTCACTGAAGAGTTCCTCCTGTTGTAAACCTGAAAACAGTGGCATTTATTGATAAGCACTAAGTGGCTATAAAACAGGTAAAACCTTAATCTCCAAAAGCCTAAAATATAAAATAAAAACGAGCCTTCAGCCCAGGTACTGGAGAATTAAAGAGACTGTAGAATATTTATAAGATTGCAAGCAGATACTTGAAATTATTTTTATTTGGAGAGTTATATTCTAGTTGTGATGAGACAATGCTGACTTGAAACTATGAGAAGCCACTATCTGCTGGAAATGGTGTGTTGTGGGGGAATCTGTTTGGGCATCAAGAACTGGAAGGCTCCAGCACAGCAATCAGCATTATCTCATGGTAAGTCCAAGACATTTCTTTTTTCTCTGTATGTCAGTGTGTGATCTAACTTTAAAGGAATTTGGGAGAGCTAACAGTAAGAACCCATGAGTCCAAGGAAGGGATTTTCCACTAAAATGACAGAAAATGTTTCTCTCATCCTGTAAGGCTCTTCTCCACTCAGGGTTTCCCTGGGAGGGATCGCTGCCTGAAGACTTTACATGACTTTATCTGTACCCTCAGGCCATCAGCTGAAGCATTCCGGCAGAAGCAGATTACGCTCCCATTGCAGATGTGGTTACCATCTCCACCAGTTTTTCATGGCCTTCCAGCTCCTTGGGATTGCTGGATCCTGCAGCAGAGTTTTGTGCAAAGTCACTCCTGGGCCACCGCAATTCCTGGACCCAGGTTAAGGTAGCCTTCACCCAGCATTAGGGCAGGCAGCAGGAGAGCAACTGACCTCGTGAGAGCATCGGTGTTGTCCGTGGGGGCTGTTCTGTTGTAGGGATTATCGAGTCAGCCACAAACCAGCAGGTTTCCAAGGTCGCTCATCAAATGCAGGTGCAGGACATCACTGTGGATGACCACAGGTCATGCAATGTGCAACCCCTATCACCCTGCCCTCCCTTGCCTGCAAAAGCTCTGCTTCCCTTTGCAGAAGGGCAGCAGGGCAGCATCTTCTCTCGCTCAAAAAGGAGCAACTACAGAGGTGCCTGGTATGAAAAGTAAGATGCTTTCATGGTCTGAAGCAGCTCCCATGTTCTCTGTTTCAGCTTTTCTTATTGTTTGCACTTTTCACTCAATATCTGCAAACTTTCACAACCTGCTCTGTACCTGATATTTCCTAATTCTCACATGCCATTTCCTTCACCCAGACACTTCATAAATGGCTCTGTTCACTCCCACATCTCTCAGGTCTAAGTTTGCAACCTCTGCCATGCCGCCCCTTACGCTTGCAAGCACCTCTCCCTGTCTGACACCCAGGACCTCTTCTGCTCCGCCCTGTGGTGAGACCCTGCTCTGCTTCCTTGAGCCTTGCCAGTCGTAGTTTAAGCTGAGAAACTGAAAGTGGGTGGAAACTGCAGGGGAGGCAGAACCAGGATGGTGCTGGGAGCAGGGATGAGCTCTCCCAGGCCGCTCTTGGCCTGCCAGGGAAGTAAGGTTTTTACAACACAGCTCTGTCTCCCAGAGACACCGTTCGGAGAGAAAGCCTTTACTGGTACGACAACCAACTGATGGCCAAGATAAAGCAGGGGCATAAGAGGGTGAAAGTGGACATCGCAAGTCCCTTGTCTGGTCACAGCAGTCCTCCCCAGGAAAAGCCACTGCACAGCAGACTCATGCCTCAAGTGATTTGCTCTGTCTCACCAACATTTCTGGGTTTTGCCTTTTCCTGTTTTTAATGCTTCATGCTTTTGCAGGCAATGATCGCTACCGTTGCTATATAAATTAGAACTGGACTATTTCTCTGAAATGCTTGCTGCAGGCAAATTAAGGCAGGATGCTGAGATCTGGGAGCACAGCCCCAGCAGAGTCAGACATCGGCAGAGCTGTCTGTGGCTGTGGCCTGGGCCAGGCTGTCTCCCTTGGAGAAAAAAAGAGTACAAAAGGAGTCCCATCTTTAAATGAGAAGTTATGGGGAAGGCTGGGAGGGAGAAACCCATAGCTTTAGTAGATTTTACATGGAACGTAAATCCTCCCTTTCTCCTCCATGAGCACATTTTTGGGTAGCAGCATCGGCATTGCCCTTTCCCTTGGCCGTCCCTGCTGGCCACTTTGGCACACAAAGGGCAAGAGCATGTGTTCCTCCCGCAAAAGCCTTCAGAAATTAGGTCAGCATCCTTTCTGGAGTCATAAGGCAGCACTGGGATTCACGCCCTGTGCATGTCCCTGCTGAGAAATATTTCTGCGTTGTCTGCAACAGAGGTTAAGAGGGGACAACCAGGCGCCGCATGAAGGGAGCCTTTGTGTCCCCGGCTGGCTGCCCCGTTGATGCCACGAGACCAGGGCTGGGGAACCTGCACAGTTCCCTGGTGAGGGCAGGAGCATCGAGCATCATCTGTCTGAGCTGAGCATCTTCTTACCCTGCCTTCTGGCTGGACAGGGGCAGATCGGTAGGTTGCGATATTTTAGATGTAGGACATGTGAGGAGAGAAGCAGCCTCTTCTCCCATACAGGAATGGGGCAGGCTTCCCTGATATTTCAGGAGGAGATCAGCTGAGCATTTGCAGCCAGCTCTGCTCTCTCTCAAAGCTTTAAACCTCCAGTTAATGTAAATGCCAGCCCAAAGCCTCCAGACATGGTGGTCCCCATCTTTGGGGCAGATGGAAGGATGGGAAGGACTGAGATATCCACAGCCTCTGCTCGGTGCAGAGTGGGGCCGGTCTGTCCCTGACCACTCCACACCCCCATGCACTGTAGTGCCCACGCAGAGGACCACAGGTCAGGAGTGGGCCTGCTTCTCCTGGGCGATGAGTTAATAAGCAATACACTTGGTGTTCCTGCTATTTCACTAATGGGTCTGGCAGCCTTTAAAATTCAGGTTTGCAAGCGTACCTCTATAATAAATGTTTCGGAAAATGTAAACATTTTTTAAGCATTCTGATGAGTCAGTCTTAGGGCAAGGGTTTTAAGAGAAACCCTAGATAGTGTGTGAACTGAAATAATATCATGTGAATTAGCAGTGGGATATACCATTTTTGCAGAGTGTAGCCTCATGCACCACATGCCTGCCATGTGGCAAAGCAAAGGTAGCAAGGGATCGTTCGTAGCATGCTAAAGGGCGTTTCCTATACACTGTGTGAAGTTTCCTTGGTTTGCTATCTTGGCAAAACCCCCTCCCATGGCATGTCAGGATACTTTCTCCACTGGAGGGTGGGATGCATTAGGCTACAAGGAAGGGGGGAAATGTGTTTCCTATCTCCCCACTGGAACCAGCTCTGCCCCGCTCCTATCCCTGGGGTCACAGGGGGGGACAAGAAATGGCGGGGACAGACATGAAACCTCGGCTTACACAAACAGTACACCCTGCATCATGGGCCCACATTAAAGCTGTATGTTTCCCCCTCTCTGCAGCTGCTGTGGGTGAGAAGCTCTCTCTGCCTGCCAGCCCCCTGCCCAGGCCACCACAGTCTGCGGGTCCTGTGCAGCAGCACCTCCTCCTTCTGGCTGGGTTGCAGAACATGAACAGGAAAGCCTGTTTGGGTGGCCCTGTGAGCCCACCTGGAAGTGTTTGCAAATGCACAACTAACCTTGCTGTCTGAAAAAATGCAGAAGTTTGGGTAAGTCTCCAAGCTTGTCAACGCTGAGGTGTTTCTGGCTATGGAACCATAATGTCTTGTCTTAAAGCTGGTAGGAAATGATTAAAGAGTCTCTCGGCACTAATTCTCCAGGCAGATTCTAGCCCTTGGTGCTCGCAGCAAGGCTGACAACATGGGAGGTGTCAGGGGCAGATGGAGCACTGTGGTGCTGAGCTCGAATGGGAAGGCAGAGACTGGTATGCCCACACGGGATGGTGGGAGAGCGTCTTTGATCACTTTGTATATTTGGGAGAGCTGACGGCATGAGGTATTTCTCCTTCTTGCTCTTTCATCCCTCACCTAAGCAGCAACTCTTAACACACTAAACACACATCTCAGACGCACTTGGAGTACAGACAAAAAACCCCTACGCACCAGACAATAGAAGGGATGAAGCCAATGTATTATATAGCTTTTAGGCGCCTATCTCACAGCTTTCCTGGAGTCAGACTCATGGTTTGGGAAATTAGAAGAATGACAATATTGAAATCTATAATTAAAGACAGAGTTGAAAAGTGTCAGCAGCTGCCGTCAAAATGTGTGCTGCGGGTGAAGCAGGATGGGGTCTGCGTGAGAAAAGGGGAAAGAGCTGGAGCGGAGCAGAAATCTTTCCCACGCTTGGATACGGACAGCTAAAAGGTAGCAGATACCTTTAGCTAAATAAAGGTATTTAGCTAAATACCAGCTAAAAAAAAAAAGCCTTGTCGCCGCATCGTGGCCAAGAGAAGCCACTCATTTCTGGCGTGGAGAAAACAGCCCTTCTCCCTCTTCTTCTGAAAAAAAAAAAAGAGAAGGAGCTGCACACCGACGTAAAGGCAAGATGCAGGGAATTATTATTATGAAAACATTAGCGAAGTATAAAAGGGGCACAGCAACCCCGGCTGCGTCCCGAGAGGGGCGGCGGGGGCGGCGGGGCGGGGCGGGGCGGGGCGGCTCTGCCCCCGCGCCGCGCTGCGCTGCGCCGCGCCGGCTCCGGCGCTCCCTCTGCTGCCTGCCTGCGCTCCCAGCGCAGCCCCAAGCAGGCTCAAAGCGTGAGTTAGCCCCCGTCCTGCTGCACTGGAAACAGAAAACGCTGGGGAAGGGTCAGGTCAAAATGCGCGTTCATCAGATATAATCCCTTCTCGATTTAGAGCTGGGCTGTTCCTGGGATACAGTAATGCTCGTCTGCACAGCCTGTTCTCCAACAGTCCCTCTTTGGCGCACAGCTGTGGGGTGAAGCAGAGGAAGGCAGTCAGAGTGACTGTCCATGGTCACTGGTGCAGCAGTGTGCATTGCAAGCTCACTGAGCCCCCACTTCAGCTCTTGCCCTGATCAGGAGAGCAGCTCTTAGGCATCACCCCCTGCTGTATGCAGGGACTGTGCTGCACGCCTGCTTGCCTCGTGGCTCATGGTGAACGATGGGGCAATGCCGCAGCCAGAAAACGCAGCCTGGCTTGGTGCTCCAGCCTGACACTCAACTACAGAAATCAAAGTGATGGGAAAAGTGAATTTCACACAATGGGGCAGCTCAATCTATCGACCAGGCTGAGCAGCAGCCTGGTGTCGAGCAAGCAGGTTAAAAATGGAAACTTCTGCCGATGAAAACTGAAACGACAAAACTGCTCCCAAGGCAAAATGCTCTGAAAAAAATTTTTGCTGTTTGAAGAAAGGGATTTCTTCACTGAACAAAAGAAGTTCAGATTGTTTATTCCCCAGAGGTGGCCTTTGTAAAGGATTACAGTATTTTGACTTGTTTTGTCCTCATTTTTAAGTCAAACAAAAATTGTCATGTCTTAATCAAAGTATTTTAGATACATTTGCTGAACCAAATCAGGCAGCCCTTCCAGCCCCTGTGAACATCTCAATGTGACACTCGGCTTCAGAGCCGCTTGCAGCTGCACAGATGTCCTCAGCAGCTCTGCGGTGAGACCCAACTCTTGCTTCCCATCAGCAGGGTGCTCTGCCAGCTCTTCCATCTCTTTCCTCCTCTTCATATTCCCCAGCTTGCTTAATTTTCCCCCTTTATCATATATTCCCTGACGTCCACGTTCTCCTGTTCTGGTGTTTACCAGCTCTCCCCACAGCTCTACATGCCCCTGCCACCTCCACTGCCACGTCCCCTGCTGCTGCCCAGCTCCAGCTGCATACCCCAAAGCTGCTCCTTTTCATCCTGCCTCTTGGCTGTGCCCAGGGTCAGCTCTGGTGCCCACCTTGCCACGTGCATGCCTCAGCCTCTGCCCTCTCTCCTGATTTCTCCCAGTATGGATCCCTGTGGCATTCCTAAAAATCCCAGCTTTGATGGTTGAAGTCGCTGCTGGACACGATCAGTTTCTGAGCAAGCTCCTTCCTAGATGGCTGCCAATCAGGTAGATGATGAGTAATCTGGGGAGGTGGGTGGATGCTCTGGTTATCACAGTAATACCCATAACAAATACAGAAGTAATAAATAACAACCATCCCTTTGACAAGCAGATCTCCCCAGCGTGAAGGAAAAGGCCAGCAGCCACCCCTCAGCCTGCAGGCACAGTCAGGAAAGTAACTTCTGATAGAGATTCCTCTCAACTGCTTTCTTTTAGGCGATTTAATGCAAAAGGTTAATTTTCCCCTCTTGTGTGCCTGTGTCTCCCCTTGCTGCCTGGCAGGTGACAGGGACAAGGACAGGGTCCTGCCAGGCGCCTCCGAGCGGCTGCAATGCGCAGCGAGGTGCGTTTGCGGCACACACACATTAGAGGGCTATCTAATGCAATTATAAACCACACAGCAGAAAGGCACCCGCCGCTTCTTCCTGAGGAAAAAAGGGACTGGGAGGGAGCTGGGAGAGATTTGAGCCAGTAGCACCTGTATGGGGTGTTGGGTAACACATGGGTTAGTTCTTGCTGTGAGACCAGAAGTGACTGTCAGTTAAAAGACATTTCTGGCATTTGATTTTCATTTCAGTGCAAAGAAAAGTACAGAGGCAGAAGGGAGAAAGCAAGATTTTTAGATGAGCCCATCAGCACAGGGCAGTTCAATGTCATGCTGAAATAACCCAACTAATTTGAGGACTGGCCATGCTGACCACAGCAGCA
The DNA here is from genome assembly GCA_035582835.1 of Phoebastria nigripes. Taxonomy (NCBI): domain Eukaryota; kingdom Metazoa; phylum Chordata; class Aves; order Procellariiformes; family Diomedeidae; genus Phoebastria; species Phoebastria nigripes. The sequence continues at coordinate 750,041 of JAYKAV010000467.1, read as the reverse complement.
TGGGGCTGCAGCAGTAAGTCCTAGTGACCACCCGGTGTGATCTCTGTACCCAGGCATGCGTAGGCCAGGGTGTAAGACCCATGGCAAGCTTTACCAACTGCACACATCAGGGGTCTGACTTGCCAGAAGCCCTGGGACCTCTAAAATGGACAAAGGGACTAGGTCATTCCTGATTTACTAACTTTACTCCTATTCCTGAAGAGTATTGCTTTTACACCAAGATTTTGTGCAGCTCTCATAGACCATCCTCTTTCCCTTTCCCCATACCTTCTTTTAGCACTATGAGATGAAACCTTTAACTGAGCTGTGTGACTCCCCACTTGTCGGGCTGGAGCAGCACCTTCCAAGCAAATGCAGTGCTCAGAAACCTCATGGCTGGATCGTGAAGGGTGGCTGAAGGCAAGCAGACGACCAGGAAAGAGTCTGCCCACAAGAACATAGTTTCCATTGCTCATACTTGGAAGTGGCTTTGCACGGTATCTGTGGTTGTCAAAACCATCCAGGCCCAGCTGCCTTTTCCTGCTGTGGCTTGTCTCTCATCATCATCATGCACATATACTGTGGCTTATTATTTGAGTGCAGCATTTATCCGCACCTTTCCTGGTACAGTGAATGGTTCTTCTGGTTATGTGACCTCATTTTCAAAAAAAGAAGACTCACTTCCCAGAATCCCAGCACTAAAAGGTCGCAGTTTCTCTTTGGAATATAAGCGGTGAATGGGGCAGAAAGCATCTGTTTGCCTAGCACTGAGATGCCAAAGCCACTGACCCAAGCTTGTGAGGTTAGCCCACCAATGAGCTCAGTGCAGGGGGAAAGTCTGTTGCCAGCACATCTCCAAAATGTAGTTCTGTGATTTCTCCATTTTGCTTTGGTAGCAGTTGCCAGGCATCTGCCACACAGAGTTAGTGATTTCTGCATTATGGGACTGTGCAGGAATAAATTACCTTTAGCCAAGATTGGTAATGCAAGAGAGAAGGCTTAGCAGGTTAATAAGTTGTCTTTCTGGCTCCCTCTGAAATGTAATAGCAAAGTCATTATCTGCTAATGCAATAGGAAAAATCCCTACTCTTATATTTCAGGAATCTCTATTCTTATATTTCAGGAAAGCAATTAGTGGAAGAAAACTGGAAATCACATGCAGAAGGGGAATTAGGCAATTTCCAGACTGAAATTCTCATCCCAGGGCCAGGTGCTTAGGTCCCCTAATACCATGGTATGGAAAGCACCCATATAATAAAAGCGGATAGCAGCCAGCCTATTGACCAAAAGCGTAGGAATCATGAAATGAAAGGCTATGTCTGAAATCCTGTGCATGCCCTGGGTTAAGTGACCTCCTGTAGGCTTGAAATAGCCACCAAGTACCTCTGTCCTGGTAGATGGTCCCCATTTCCTGGGAGGTGAAAGGAGGCTGTTTAACCAGCTTGTCAGTAATGCTAGTGCAGATGTTTTTATCCTGCATAGACGCAAAGTAACATTTGTTGCATGTTGACTTTAGTTATACAATAAAACATCAGTGTTTTTCTGCTTTGCCAGGTGGCATATGGACAGTTATATGCCCTCACGCAGAGAAGACATCAGAAAACTCGTCTTCCTATTGTTAATTACTGAAGAGAGAAACTGCCATTTGAAATGGGCTTTATTTTCTACACAATTTCCAATGTTGTTCCCCAACAGAAATAAAAGAGATGGCTCAAAGGCAAGTTCCACCTGAGACACCCACCAGATGTTGCCTGAGCTGCTGCCCGCCTCGCTGCTGCAAGGCAAGGCTGGCTGGGCAGCATGTGGAGCAGCGCAAGCTGCACGCATTGTGTTGCTGACCTGCAAAGGATCTGGTAGTATTGGGGTCAGGGGCTAACCTTTTTTCTGCTTTGCTGACTATTAAAGACAACAGTAAAATGAAGACATGCTGTGGCCAGCTTTGCTCTTAGGGTACATCTTCTTGAAAGAAAAGCAGGGCAGGGTTTTAAAAAATGGCTGCCTGATGTTATATTCCTAAAACGTTATTTAAGCTTTAAAACTTTAAGAGGCTAGCAAGAGGCAGACATCCTGTGTGGCATCCCCAGATGTTCTATAGCTATTCATAGACCTATTTTCTAGCCACAGGCATTGGTTTGAAACAAGTGCATACGCACTTCCTGGGGCCTCAGAAAACCCAGCAGGGGCCACAGAGCGAGGCTGCTGTGCTGTGAGCATGCTTACGTCTGCGCCTGGTCGAGTTGTATCAGGCTAGCTGCACTGCACCATTGGAGGTGCTAATTTGCCTGCCCAAGGTCACTCTTTGCGTGTGCTTGGACATGAGGAAAAGGCAGTATCTCATCAGGAGAACATGTTCCTGCTTAGGGGGGGTCCCAGATACCCTCCCCTGGGGCAGCTGTTAGGAAGTGAAGAGTGAAATACTAGAGTTTCTGACTCTCCAAGAACATGGTTTTTATCTTCCTAACAACAGGGGGTTTGGGTGGGCTTTGGCCCTTCCACACCTTTTTTCTATGGTTGGAATGCTCTCTGGTCTCATTTTCCATCCCACTGTGGTGGGTTGCAGAGCTGCCTGAGCTCACTGTTGGGCTTGATCACTCATTGGGCTGGAGTGTCTCCTCATCCTGCCACTCCTCCAGCACCTCGAGCTTCTCGAGCCCCGGTACAGCATTGGGACCAGACGCTAGGCAGACCCTCTGGCTAGGACACCACAGAGGACAGGACCTCATAGCAGGTTCTCATCGCCTGTGCCTGCCACCGATGACCTGAGTTCACCATGGATTAAAGCACATCTTTTCCTGATGTCAACCAGTTAAGATGTAAATCTTCTAGCTTAGAATCATAGAATCATAGAATAGTTTGGGTTGGAAGGGACCTTTAAACGTCGTCTAGTCCAACTCCCCTGCAATGAGCAGGAACATCTACAACTAGATCAGGTTGCTCAGATCGCGGTCCAATCTGACCTTGAACATTTCCAGGGATGGGACATCTACCACCTCTCTGAGCAACCTGTTCCAGGGTTTCACCACCTTCATGGTAAAAAATTTCTTCCTTATATCTAGTCTAAATCTACCCTCTTTTAGTTTAAAACCATTACCCCTTGTCCTGTCGCAACAGGCCCTACTCAAAAGTCTGTCCCCATCTTTCTTATAAGCCCCCTTTAAGTACTGAAAGGCTGCAACAAGGTCTCAACGAAGCCTTCTCTTCTCCAGGCTCAATAACCCCAACTCTTCCAGCCTTTCTTCATAGGAGAGGCGTTCCATCCCCCTGATCATTTTTGTGCCCCCCCCCCCCCTGGACTCGCTCCAACAGGTCCATGTCTGTCCTGTGCTGAGGACCCCAGAGCTGGACGCAGTACTCCAGGTGGGGTCTCACCAGAGCAGAGTAGAGGGGCAGAATCACCTCCCTTGACCTGCTGGCCACGCTTCTTTTGATGCAGCCCAGCATATGGTTGGCTTTCTGGGCTGCGAGTGCACATTGCCTGTTCATGTCCAGCTTTTCATCCACCAGTACCCCCAAGTCCTTCTCGGCAGGGCTGCTCTCAATCCCTTCATCCCCCAGCCTGTATTGATACTTGGGGTTGCCCCGACCCAGGTGCAGGACCTTGCACTTGCCCTTGTTGAACCTCCTGGGGTTCACACAGGCCCACTTCTCGAGCTTGTCCAGGTCCCTCTGGATGGCATCCCGTCCCTCAGGCGTGTCAGCTGCACCACTCAGCTTGGTGTTGTCTGCAAACTTGCTAAGGGTGCATTCAATCCCACTGTCTATGTCATTGATGAAGATATTAAACAGTACTGGTCCCAATACGGCCCCCTGCGGGACACCACTYGTCACTGATGTCCACCCGGACATTGAGCTGTTGACCACTACCCTCTGGATGCAGCCATCGAACCAATTCCTCATCCACCAGACAGTCCATCCATCAAATCCGTCTCTCTCCAGTTTAGAGAGAAGGATGTTGTGGGGGACCGTGTCAAAGGCCTTACAGAGGTCCAGACAGACGACATCTGTAGCTCTTCCYATGTCCACTGATGTAGTCACTTGTCCTGGTTTCGGCTGGGATAGAGTTAATTTTCTTCCTAGTAGATGGTATAGTGCTGTGTTTTGGATTTAGTATGAGAAGAATGTTGATAAGACACTGATGTTTTAGTTGTTGCTAAGTAGTGCTTACACTAGTCAAGGACTTTTCAGCTTCCTATGCTCTGCCAGGTGCACGAGAAGCTGGGAGGGAGCATAGCCAGGACAGCTAACTCAACTGGCCAACAGGGTATTCCATACCATATGACGTCATGCTCTGTATATAAACTAGGAGGCATGGTCTGGGAAGCAGCGATAACTGCTCAGGGACTGGCTGGGCATTGGTCAGCGGGTGGTAAGCAATTGCATCATGCATTACTTGCTTTGTGTATTCTATTATTATTATTATTATTATTATTATTATTATTATTGTTATCATCATCATCATCATCATCATCATCATGTATTATCGTTGTTGTTGTTGTTGTTGTTGTTGTTATTACTATTTTACTTTATTTCAATTGTTAAACTGTTCTTATCTCATCCCATGAGTTTTCTTACTTTTACTCTCCCGATTCTCTCCCCCCTCCCACCAGAGGTGGGAGGAGTGAGCGAGCAGCTGTGTGGTGTTTAGTTGCTGGCTAGGGTTAAAACCATGACATCACTCCATCGTAGAAGGCCACTAGGTTGGTCAGGCAGGACTTGCCCTTGGTGAAGCCATGTTGGCTGTCTGGAATCACCTCCCTGTCCTCCATGTGCCTTAGCATAGCTTATGGGAGAGCCTGTTCCATGATCTTCCCAGGCACAGAGGTGAGACTGACTGGCCTRTAGTTCCCYGGGTCTTCCTTTTTTCCCTTTTTAAAAATGGGGGTTATGTTTCCCCTTTTCCAGTCAGTGGGAACTTCACCRGACTGCCATGACTTCTCAAATATGATGGATAGTGGCTTAGCAGCTTCATCCACCAGTTCCCTCAGGACCCGTGGATGGATCTCATCATGTCCCATGGACTTGTGCACCTTCAGGTTCCTTAGATGGTCTCAAACCTGATCTTCTCCTACAGTGGGCRGCTCTTCATTCTCCCAGYCCCTGCCTTTGCCTTYTGCAGCTTGGGCAGTGAGGCTTGAGCACTTGCTGGTGAAGACAGAGGCAAAAAAGTCATTGAGTACCTCTGCCTTCCCCATATCCCGGGTAACCAGGTCACCCGTTTCATTCCGGAGGGGGCTCACATTTTCCCTAGTCTTCCTTTTATCACCAATGTGCCTGTAGAATCTTTTCTTGTTGCCCTTGACGTCCTTGGCCAGATTTAATTCTATCAGGGCTTTAGCTTTCCTAACCTGGTCCCTTGCTGCTCGGACAATTTCTCTGTGTTCCTCCCAGGATACCTGTCCTTGCTTCCACCCTCTCTAGGCTTCCTTTTTGTGTGTGCGTTTGTCCAGGAGCTCCTTGTTCATCCATGCAGGCCTCCTGGCGTTTTTGGCTGACTTCCTCTTTGTTGGGATGCGTTGCTCCTGAGCTTGGAGGAGATGATCCTTGAATATTACCCAGCTTTCTTGGGGCCCTCTTCCCTCCAAGGCTTTATCCCATGGTACTCTACCAAGCAGATCCCTGAAGAGGCCAAAGTCTGCTCTCCTGAAGTCCAGGGCAATGAGCTTGCTGTGTGCCCTCCTCGGTGCCCTRAGGATCTTGAACTCCACCATTTCATGGTGACTGCAGCCAAGGCTGYCCTTGAGCTTCACRTTCYCCASSAGCCCCTCCGTGTTGGTGAGAACAAGGTCCAGCATAGCACCTCTCCTCGCTGGCTCCTCTATCACTTGGAGAAGGAAGTTATCATTGATGGATTCCAGGAACCTCTTGGATTGCTTATGCCCTGCTGTGTTGTCCCTCCAACAGATATCGGGGTGGTTGAAGTCCCCCATGAGGACCAGGGCTTGTGAACGTGAGGCTGCTCCTATCTGTCTATAGAGGGCCTCATCCGCTCGGTCTTCCTGGTCGGGTGGCCTGTAGCAGACCCCCACTGTCATGTCACCTGTCCCTGCCCTCCCTTTAATCCTGACCCATAARCTCTTGGTCGGCTCCTCATCCATCCCCAGGTGGAGCTCCATGCAGTGCAGCAGGTCATTGACATAGAAGGCGACAACCCCTCCTTGTCTCCCCTGCCTGTCCTTCCTAAAGAGCCTGCAACCTTCCATTCCAACACTCCAATCATAGGAGCCATCCCACCACGTCTCCATGATGCTAATAAGATTGTAGCCCTGCAGGCATGCACATGTGGGATGGATTTGATGGGCGGACTGTCTGGTGGGTGAGGAATTGGTTGGATGGCTGCATCCAGAGGGTAGTGGTCAACGGCTCAATGTCCAGATGGAGGTCGGTGACGACTGGTGTCCCGCAGGAGTCCGTATTGGGACCRGTACTGTTTAATGTCTTCATCAGTGACATAGAYGGTGGGATCAAGTGCACCCTCAGCAAGTTTGCAGACAACACTATGAGAGACTGAAAGAGTTAATGTGAAGTTGATGTCTGTGAGGGACTGAAGGAGTTAATGTAAAGTTGATGTCTCAAACATTGTGGCAAAGCAAGTTCTGTATAGCAACGATTATTGCAAGTGAGAAGTCAATTAACACAGGACCCGGAGGACGTAGCAGAGGATGCCCAGTTCCGAGTTCTGCCAAGTAAGGATGACTCATCACCTCTGGCAAAAGGTCATACAGAGTTTATCTGAGGAAGGGGCTTGTGACCACCCGAAGACCACCCGAAAGACCCCTCGCGACCATCCCCACAATGGCGCCTGCGCAGAGGATCAGGAGTTACCTAAGTCCTCGAGGGGTGTGACTGGCGCGTCCTAGAGGTGGGAAACAAGGCTATAAAAGGACACCAATGCAAGGAGCGCATGCGCGCCCACCACTGGAGGATCGCCACATGCATTGTCATCGTGGGATCCAAGGGTGGTGACCTCTATCTCCTTCCTCTTTCTCCTTTTTTCTTTTCCTCTCTTTCTTCTTTTCTTCTCCTAAATGTCTCAATAGAACCCACGTTGCCTACCATTACGGGTTGCTTATTGTTGTGCAAGCTAAGTTCTGGTTGTTTATTGTTACACTTTCCAAGTTCAGATTGCTTCTACCTTAAACAAAACGTTTAACCGATCGTTTGGTGTCATTTCACCTTAATTTAGCCCAAGGGAATTTCGAAACCTCTACGACCCCCCCACCAGTTTGCCCAGTCTGGGTCGTAACAGACACCAAGCTGAGTGGTGCAGTCGACACGCTGAGGGACGGGATGCCATCCAGAGGGACCTGGACAAGCTCGAGAAGTGGGCCTGTGTGAGCCCCAGGAGGTTCAACAAGGGCAAGTGCAAGGTCCTGCACCTGGGTCGGGGCAACCCCAAGTATCAATACAGGCTGGGGGATGAAGGGATTGAGAGCAGCCCTGCCGAGAAGGACTTGGGGGTACTGGTGGATGAAAAGCTGGACATGAACAGGCAATGTGCACTCGCAGCCCAGAAAGCCAACCATATGCTGGGCTGCATCAAAAGAAGCGTGGCCAGCAGGTCAAGGGAGGTGATTCTGCCCCTCTACTCTGCTCTGGTGAGACCCCACCTGGAGTACTGCGTCCAGCTCTGGGGTCCTCAGCACAGGACAGACATGGACCTGTTGGAGCGAGTCCAGAGGGGGGGGGGGCACAAAAATGATCAGGGGGATGGAACGCCTCTCCTATGAAGAAAGGCTGGAAGAGTTGGGGTTATTGAGCCTGGAGAAGAGAAGGCTTCGTTGAGACCTTGTTGCAGCCTTTCAGTACTTAAAGGGGGCTTATAAGAAAGATGGGGACAGACTTTTGAGTAGGGCCTGTTGCGACAGGACAAGGGGTAATGGTTTTAAACTARAAGAGGGTAGATTTAGRCTAGATATAAGGAAGAAATTTTTTACCATGAAGGTGGTGAAACCCTGGAACAGGTTGCTCAGAGAGGTGGTAGATGTCCCATCCCTGGAAATGTTCAAGGTCAGATTGGACCGCGATCTGAGCAACCTGATCTAGTTGTAGATGTTCCTGCTCATTGCAGGGGAGTTGGACTAGACGACGTTTAAAGGTCCCTTCCAACCCAAACTATTCTATGATTCTATGATTCTATGAAAGTCTCCAGTGAATTCTGTGGGATTCAGACAGAACTGTTACTCAGCAGTGCTACTGAGAGGATATTAATGAAATGAATTATTGCAGATGTGGTATAGTTGTCCATTATTTTGTCAAAACTTAAGTCATTCTCTCCCAGTTGTAGTAAGTGAAAAGAAATAAACAGAGGGAGGAGGAGGGTAAGACCATGTCACCACAACTGAGATATTCATGAATATAGTCTCTTGAATATTTATTGTAATCGCAAAAGGAAGAAAAAACTTCCAACAAAAAATAAACAAAGAAAATCCACTTGGTATACAGAAGTCACATACAAACAGAATATCCAATGGAATACATATGGTCTCTACATCCACATAGAATTAAAACTCTGCACATGGATAAATCTTGTACTTCACATTCAGACAAGAGCTCCTGTGGATGTATGCAGAAGATTCACAAAATTTGTCACCCAGCAGCATTTTAAACTAATATATTTTTTAGAACCACAGTAACTATATTGCAGTAAGAGTCGGGGGAGGAGGGACAGATTGAGTGTCACCCTCTCACAAATGCATCCTAAATAAGTACTTCAACTTTTCTTCAAGAACAATTCAGCAAGCAAGTTAGCTTGAGGGAGCCAGAACAGCTACATATTTTCAAGGTAAGCATTTATCTTTGTGTATGTAATCACATGTCTATGAGGAATGATAAAAATGTTACGTAAAATTGTCTGCCAGCCCTTGAACAGTCAGGTCACTTAGCAATAAAAAGTTTAGGTAAAGCATCCTCAGTCCTGTAGCAGTCTGTGTATCTGTATTTAAGTGGTAACTCATATTATGACTGTTACTTTGTGTGCTGCTCAGCTACAAAGGTATCGAGAATTTCCTTTTTTTATTGAGCAATCCCAAATTTTTCTCCACATACGTTTTCATTTCACTCTGGTCTGTATAATTTTGCAGAAGTTTTCATGGCAAAAGGTATAAAAACAGGGAGAATTTTAAGGGCTGCCCAGGTCATTGCAAGTACCATCCTGTGCTACTTAACGCAATCTGGCTACTTTGCTTTCTCAGAGAAACTATTTGATGACGTAGGAAAGGAAACCCATGATACTGGTTTCCAGTAGGCCTTAGAGTTTGGTTCTTTTCCTGATCAAGCTAATTTAAAAAAAACCCCAAACCTAAATCAACCTTGTACATTGTCACAAAAATGCATCGGATAAACTAAAAATCTACTTATGTACCTTTTAATCTGGTACTAATTAACATAATTTGTTATGAAAATTGTTCAGCAAAACCAGTTACTCCCCTTGATCCAGACTCAGTGGTCCATCTCTATTTAGCAAATTCCCAAGGCAGATGACATGTTCCTTTGAAACCAGAGGTGTAGCAAGAATTAACAGAATGAGCTTCTCCTCTGCAGAGTCTGTGGGCACATCTGGGAACCCATGGCAGATCAGCGATTCAGGGTTTAAGGTCTCAAATGTACCCAAGGGTTTTGCTGAATAGTGATGGCCTTACTTGTGTGCTTAGAGAACTATTAGAAATATGCAAGGATAACAGGAAAGGAAAAAGAAATGATTGGATGTCTCCTTTTAATTTCATGGTTAGATTCTGGGCTGCATTTTGTTTCCATTTATACTGCAGCTTTACTGCTTACAGTGGAGTTGTTCGACATTGAGGGCCATGTAACAGTTGAGTGAAGAGTCTGGGTCAATATAATTAAGGATGTATCTTCCATCTTTGGGATCTAGAAAAGTTAAGAAACTTAATTGGCAGAAGTGACTAATTAAGGTCACCATCCACTGTGCTGGACCATTTTGACTGTGACCTTCAAGGTATTCCCAAAAATGTTAACTCAGGGCACTAACTGAAGTTTGCCTAGTCATCTGCAATAGTATTGGATACTCCTATTTAATATTTCAGGTAAGTATTATGAGTTAACTGTATCGGCTTAAAGAGAACAGGTCCACATGATATTATGCAATACAAGCAGACAGAGCACGTAACTGATTCTTTAAGAATAAATAACTGCTGAGCTCTAGGAGGTTCTTTTAATGCTTCTAGAGAACATGCTTTAAAAATATAGGCAGATAGTTTAGAAATGGTTACAAGCATCTTCTGACTGAAAGCGCTGTCCCACTAGTGTTGGTGTAACATGATAATTTTCAAAAAGGACACGCACAACTCTAAAAGTAAAATTGACATGCACTTGCAGTAAACATACAAATATCTTTTACCATTGTCTCATATATGAAAAATAGTTTAAATGACTTAAGAATAGAGTATTCTTACACTACACTGGTAAAGTGTTTACTATATAAATTTTACTACAAGACACGTACATCTACTGGAAATCTTAAGCCACACAGGCATTATCAACAGCTTACCACACATACATGACACTTCGCCCTTTCACACAAGTTTATATACACTGAGTAAATAATTAAATATTGCACTTATTGGCCCATGATTCCTCAGTTTTGAGGTATTCAAAAATAGAAAACATATCTATTTTTACAACGTATTTTCATGCAACATTTAAGACATTTGAATTCCACAAACACTAGTATATAGGTTACACATTCTGACAGTCCAACTGAGCCACGACACATCTGACGTTACTGACAAAATATTAAACAGGAGTTACAGCACAAACATTTCATTTAACACTAGTTGCAGGTACATGTCAGAATTACTCAAGGAAATTTATCACCAGAAGTGGTAAGCAATCTCTAGCTTTCATTTCTGCATGTTATGCATGATCCTGAAGTTACTGGAAGATTAGGACTTTTGCTTCCTCCCAAAATCAAATAGCAGGTACCTTATTCTATAAATGACAAGCCACCTACATCTGCTAGAACCATGGATAATAAACCTATGGTCTGCAAATGTAACCCAGCTGATTTCTGGTGCTAATGAGAATTTATGAATAAATTCCACTGTGGCATTTAGGGAAGGCTGCACTGAACATGAACAAGAGTGGGAACTGAATGAGTGTCAAAGATGTACTGCTGTGTATATGTGTATACTATAAGTGTGTAGTTACAATTTCTGCTTCAATGAACATCCATGGATAAACAAAGTGAAAAAAAAGAAGAAAAAAAAAGAAAAAGAAAAGCTTAAATTGCAAAGGTGAACTACATTCACCCCTTAATAAAGAAAACTGGTAGAAATCATTCAAATAATTGAAATGAGTTGCCGCTTTACATGAGACTTGACAAACGATGAACCTTAGAGAATCTGGAGTCAGAGTGTACAGAAGAGACTTTGTGTATGGATTAAATGGTGTAAATCAACACAACTCCCTCTCCTGTTGACCTAAGTGAAGACATGTTGCTTTACACCCCCTGAGGGTTTATCTATGAGGATTTACATACTCATGGTCTCACATCACGAAATCTGTCATCCAAAAGAAGAACTAGGCTCATACACTGTATGTCTGTCTATATGAAACAGGCCGAGGAGGAATCTGTCCATCAGCAGAACAGTAGTTTAGTTGATGCCCTTAAAAATGCAAGTAATAAAACTTGCCTCTCACAAACAAATATAGAAAAGAGTAGTAGTTGGGGTGGGTGGGTGGTGGAATTTGGGAGGGCGGCTTCTTTTGGAATGCAAATGCAGCATAATTCATCTGCTATATTGAAGAAACAAAGGCATCATCATCAGGTGTAGAATTTGTACCACCATTTTTTTCCTAAAAATGACAATTAAACTCAAAGCATTCTCAAAATTAGGATCAAACTCCAGCAGATTTTGTGCACCCTGAAATAGCACTTAATTCCTAGAATAAAGAAGGTGCAGGTGGTACAGCTGAATATACAGAGCTGAGCAGACTGGGAAGAAAACTTAATCTTTCAGACTGGTGCTCTGGAAAGGCCACATAGATGTAGTTGCTCAGGTAGTTTCTCTAGGTATTACATTAAGTATAAGCACAAAGGAACAAACAGTTCCAGATAACAGTCACATACACAGCTGTTCAGAAAGAGTATTTTTTGACAGAAAATCAGGCTAGCTTATATGTATTTCAAACACCAAACAAACAGGTCTAAATAAACAAACCACCACCACCACCAAAAAGATACAGTATTACGTTAGTTGTGGTATAAGGACCAGAACGCTTGTGAACATGAACTCTTATCAGAATCAAAAACATGCATCTGAAGGTTCAGCCCAGCAGGGCTTGCTAGCTGTTCAGCAGGTCAGTGCCAGGAGGCACCGCAGGAACCAGTCACATCCCATGCTCTGGTGTGCTCCCAAGGTATTTTCTGAGCACTAGTTTGATCATGCAGCAAGCAAGACACTGTCAGAGCATGGTAAGGCTGGTGCATTACACATGCACAGGATTAGCCTGCTGCTAAAAGCTTTAGTCTAGATCGTAACTTGGAAAATGGGTTGTGTAGTGTTAGTTCAGCTGGCACTATGGAGCTCAGGACCCACTGCCCAAAGGTATCTAATCTCTCAGAAATTTAACGTGCTCTTTGTGTCAACTGCTGTATCTCACCAAGTGGCCTAAATCTCAGCTGAAGGGGTTATCTGTGGCTGGACCAATAAGGCTCCATGACATTCAGTCCTATTTCTGTGCTGAGAGTGACAACAAATTAGTGCAAAGTGTGTGAGTACTTTTTCAACAAGAATTGTGATGAGACTGAAAATAGTTTTGGATCTCTTATCGCAGGTTTCAATTTAATGATCCAGCCCTCTTCCATCACTAAAATAGAACTATTTTTAGCCTGGTACTTTCTCTTGACAGAACTGTGCTACACCAGTGGATAGATCAGGAATCTAACCAAATCCTGCTTGTTGCTTCCAACAACTCACCGTCAGTGACTATTGGATATGTGTGAAGAACAAGCCATTGATTGTTTAAATTTTGGCCCTTGATCAGGTTGGGATGGGATTTCCAAAAGCGTTCAGCCTAACTCTACATGCATTTAAGAAAATTGCAGTTCTGTCACGTAAGAATAGGGGCTGAACTAGATTGAAACAGCCGAACTAGATTAACACAGGCTGCTTTTGGGTATCCTACCCTATGAACAGACCAAGGCATAATTTTAAATAGAACGAAAATCCCAATCCTGCTAGTTCCCCCAGAATTCAAACTAAATTTTTAGAATTTTTGGGGAAGAGATAATAAGTTACTTCCCAAAAGCCTTTCTGTCTTTTGTGTTTCTCTACAATAGCCAGGTTCCAGCTGAGAGAGGTACTGAGATCATGATGCTCCTGATCTAAATCTGACCATGCTTTATAGCAGAAAACTCAATATTGCTGTGAAACATGTGGCTGCAAAAGCCAGCCTGTGATGGAAAATCAAAGCCTACTTTTCCAACAGTAGGTAACCCTGATTGTTAAGAAAAGGTCTACTTGAACTTCCACATATTTTCAATTTCAGAGGAAGGGATGATAGGATAAATTGGGTTTGACGGGACATCAGCAGGTCATCCATCCCAACTTCCTGCTCAAAACAGTGTCAACTAAGAGGTCCAAGCAGTCTGTCCAGGGCTTTAGCCAGTGTGGTCTTGAAAACCTCCAAGGATTTGATGTGAACACTTTAAAAATTAATCTGACTAATTCTGAACTCTATGACAATGTCTGAGTGTCAATACAAAGATACTAGGAGTTTTTAAATACTGACTGGTTCTGCTGCTGTACTTCAGATGAGCCTTTTCCTTATAACAYGTGGCTGGCAGTCTAAGGAGCAATGTTACTCTGGCAGTTGCTTCCCCCATCCTCCCCATCCCATGCAGAAAGTCAGACATGTTGGAGGCCTGGCAGGTCAGTTGTCTCAGAAATGTGAAGGAGAGATTCTCCCTCTTTGATTTTGCTGTTACTCTTCTGCCCAGACTCTTGATGCAAAATGAAAAGCAATTAATTATTCGTATTTAAGTAAAGAACTATTTATCTATCACTCAATTTGTTTAAAAAGATAATAAAGTATTGCCACCACTGATTAGAGTCTACGTGGTCATAAAGAGGCAGGGAGGGTGTGGAATTCATTGCAATGGAGTACAAGCAAGGTGTGGCTGTAGCAAGGGAGTCTTTTTTCCTTGTTACAACATGCACAGGAGATGACCATTTTGCAGCAAGCATCCCAGAGCAAAGCTGGAAGAATACTTGTAGCCATGCTGCATGATCCAGGATATGCCCCAGATCATGTAAGATGTGACTATGTCCTCCTGTCTCCTTGCCTTGCCTGAGATGGCTCAGACCAATAATACAACCTAAACCTTTTCTGAAGGACTTGAGGGCTGAAGCTGAGTGCTGTCTCAAGGCCTCCCTGCTCCTTTTTCTCCAGCAGGAATAACTGCACATAACAAGAAAAGGATGGGAAACTGCCCTCCATCTCACACAAAGCTTCCTCAGCTTCTTATCACTTCTTTTTCCAAAGCACCTGGTACGTAGTGGGTGAAGAGGTATTAATGAAAGTCTCTCAGCACGGTTATCAACATGCTGCCTTAGATGGGGGAGAGAAAAGCAGCATCCCTGGAGGGAGGCAGGGTTATGGCTGGGATAACACATGCTTCTTCCACCTGACTGCTCATTGGCCCCAAAGATGACAGTACCTTCTCTTCATGGAAGTAAACAAGTGAAGTCCAGTCTCCATGTCTACTAGGAAAACAAGTACTTAAGTAAACTAGCTAACAGGACAGACATGGTTTAAAACCCCAGACTGAAGAAAGARCATTTACTCATTTAAGTTAGGCAGCCAATGTAGCACCCGGATGGCCTATCCATTTTACAGGTTATTTAATCGGTAAAAAAAAAGTGACCATTTTCTCTTAGTGTGTTTCAGAAGATATTTAAATTACCTTCAAAAAAAGTAATGTGTGTAGAGAGATTTCTTTGCAGTTGTGAGCAGTTTGCAGTACCTTGTGTTACTTCCTTTTTTTTATGTCTTCTGATTTTTCCCATTGCAGACAGTTTAAGAAATGTCAGCCTTGTCCAAAATTCTGTCTAATTGGAACAATAAAACAGTTAACACTTCTTCAGTTATGCCATTTAATTAAAAAATGTCACTGTGATGCAAGTAAAGCAGTTGTACAAAATACTCCAGGGCACAGATGTAAGAAACTGCCACCACTTACTAGAGGAGTACTTTTAAAAACTGTGAAATATGACTATTTTTAACACTTTATTAAAAAAGAATTTGTGTACTTCATTCTGCTATCTTCACAGCCTTTTGCTGATCTTATGAATGTATTCAGCCTAACACTACAGATGTTGACAATTTTTTATTACTCTTAAAGTTTTTAAAAATTTTGTGAAATTCTGATTGTCTTGTCAAAATAGATATCCTCATCAAAGTAAAAATGAGGTAAAACTCATTCACTGACACCAGCAGCACTTCTGCAACAGGTCTGAGTAAAACACAGGCATTTGTAGCCAGTGTGGTGATAGTTGTCCCAGTGACTGAATGGGAGATGAAATTCCTGAAAACTTAATTATGCAGATTTGAAGGCAACATGACAAGACAGTTTTTGGCTATGAACAATGGAGCGTAATGGATTTGGCTCTGTCAGGGGTAATATAGAACTGTGTGTTTAATATCTCATGCAAGCAGAAATGAAAAGAGCTAGTCAGCCCTCCAATACTGGGGTAGGTACTACCAGTATCTCTGTAATGATGGAATGAGAAATTAAGTCCAGTTTCAGAAAGGTATTAGATAGACATGCAGCTCCCATGGAAATATAAACATACCAGCTATCCAAACAGGATGAAGTACCTAATATCTCTGAGGGTCTGCACTGAATACCCACATCCAGTTGGAAACTCACAGGGAAGTTTGGTGGCTTTGGGTCCAGGAACTAACTTCTTTCTAACTTCGGCAATTTCCAGTCAGCCATGATGTGTAACACAGTAAGTGCAGATTTGCCAAGGCAATATGCTCCAGGAAATGTCCCTTGTACAAATGATCTGGACAGAATGAGGGATTGGCTCACTAGAGGAATATTTATAAATTGATTTTCAGTCAGGAGAAAATATAAGTGGCATCAGGAAGCTTATTGTAAAACACCTTGGCCACTACCCTAAGGATTCAACTATATAATTTGAAACTGATGAAGCAAGAGTCAATTCTAGGCAAATKTGGTCTGAGGACATGGCACCAGCTGAAGTAAGTGTAATGTAAAACAGTAAAAAGAAAAGAGAAACTAAGAGCCATCCTGCATGCAAAAGCCAGATGCTAAAAAATGGATCGTCCTTTCAAACTAATAACCTTTCCATCTCCATACTCGACCAGCTGCTGATGTAAAATAAAAACTTTTCTCCAAAATAAATTAATAAGACAGTATAAATAAAGGCATATAGACCATTCATAAATACTCTGTTGGCAACAGAACACACTGGAGCTGCCTTTGCTGATAGCTGCATTAACAGCCGCAGTTGGGCTGCTGTGGAGGAGGGGTGTCCTTTAGCCGTGTGTTCTGCTTGCTGGCAGCAATGGTGGGATCCGTCTCCAGACTTTCCGACATTTTGTCACAGATGATATCCACGAGTCGCTCAAACGTCTGCTTGACGTTAATGTTGTCCTTGGCACTTGTTTCAAAAAATTCAAATCCTAAGAAAATAAACAACACGTTTATATTCGATGAATATTCCAGTATCTCCAATAAATAGAAAAATTTCTCTTGGGCAAGGAAAAGTGGAGAGACACACATATGAAAGAGTGATATTGGAAAAGCAGTTAAAACTATAACACAATCAGAGTAAGTACACAACTGCTATTTGCTTTATACCAAGCCAGATAAAATCAGGACTGGCCCAAATATATTCCCTTAGACAAATTCTACTTTAAAACAGTTTAATCTAAAAATTGACACCAGTTTGAGAGTATTATTATTTTAGAAATTCCCTACATAGCCAGCCATTGGGAAGGAATAATCTACTCCTCCATCTTTAACTATTATGTTCCTCTGAGCATTATTCAGCTGGAAACAGCCACTGCCATTGTGTCATTAACCTGGTGCCAAAACAGACAACTGTGTTTGGAAATAACCAGGTAAAAAATCAAGCAAGACAAGGAAAGATTTCTGCAATTTTATATCTACTTAAGTTAGAGGTGAATCTGTGGGATCAAAGGGACTCCCAACCCCACAAACCAAACTAATAAAAAAATACACAAACACACATAAGGAAGAAAACTTCCTTAATTAATTTATATAGAAGGACTTTTTATCTATCCATTCCCAATGACTACCCCAAAGGCAAAAATCAGAGCCAGAAGGGACACTGGAAGCCTTTATGGAGCAGAGCCAGCTTTCTTAAGCTCTTTTCTCTGCCCCGATTTGTCCCATGTCTCATCTCCCACATCTGCCTCCTTCATCTGGGCTAGGTTTGCAACTTGCTGGTCAGCCTGCAATGGAACAGGCTTCTGCCAGCGCTGGGTCTTCCCACATTCTTGCTTCCTTTACCAAACATTTGTCTTTTAATTTGTTTGTTTTCTAAGCCTTTTCCCCCATGCTCCACCTTTTCCCACAGTTACCACATTGCTCACCTGAGGGTTCCCTGGTAATTTAAAACTTTGTTCTACTTCTGTCTTTCCACTACCTAATGGTTCAATATTAAAACAGTTTACAAAATGTCTAATCCACTGGTAATTTTACAGAAGTGGCTTAGCCTTTGCACAACTATTTTGATTCTTTCTGATTAAATCTGAATAACAATGTGCAACTACCACCATTTAATTATGAGGAAAATCCCAGTAAGAAAATGTCAATCACTTGAAACTCTTGGCAGAAGGGCAGAAAACAGCTTTTTGTGGTGGTTTTTTTTTTTTAATGTTGTGTGTGTTTTCTAGTGAATGGGCTAATCTTCTATTTCGAAAGGTCACTTGAAATTTAAATGCAACTACTTTGATCACATTAGTACTATGTATTCAATATGACATCTAAACAGGATGTAATGTGCACATTCAGTCCTATAACTGCTTAACATGTAGCTTTTGCACGTTTGAGTACTAGCCTAGAATTACAACAGATAACTCTATTTAGCATGGCACGATATCCCAGCATGCACTAATAACCAATGCAAAAACTTAACTCTCTTCTGAATTTTCTTCATATTTTTAATTTACATAAGGTGCCTTGTGCTGAAATGTCACAAAGTGCTAAACTGTTTAAATGCACAGGAGCTAAACACAGGCCAAAGTTAGTGTTCATAGGTAGTTTAGATAATAAGAAGTATAGATATTGTACAGGGATTTGGTCATACAACTTCTATTAATATCAGCAAGAAGTGTAAGGATAACCTCACAGGTATGAATACACATTGCCATGAAAACTTTTCCTTTCCACATTCCTCTGGAAAGCAGGAAAACTGTGCATAATAAAAGACCATCTACAGAGATCATATACCAGAAGGATGTTTGAATCTACATGGCATTGTTTTAGTTTAGCTTGGCTTACATGTCTCCTTTGTTCTAAACTAGAAGGAAAATGGGGAAAGCCAGTATAGCCTCACTTACTGGTGGCTTCAGCCCTCCTGCAGAGCTCCATGCAGGAGAAGGCTGATCAGGTCACTTGGGGACTGCTTGGGGGAAGGAAGATCCTCTACATTTTCAGTGCTCTGTGTTGAAACCCAGCTGCACCTTTAGCACAGCAACACAATCAGATCCTTCCACAGCTGTTAGTGTCTGCTCCACAGGAAGCAGGAGGAAAACAGCCGCTCCAAAGAGGAACAAGCAGGACCAGAGGGCAGAAGGGCTGAAGGACAATGAGAGGATGCCTGAGAAATGGCACACCAAAGCCTTGGAGAAGACAACAGGAAGAAGAATGAATCTTAAGGACATTTATGAGGGGAGTAGTTTTTACAGATATAAGAAGACAGAATAACTGGCACATGAGATGATCATGAAATGGCAGCTATGACAAGTAGGTAAGAGATCTGGACAGAGAAAAGCAGAAAGTGAAAGGAAAAGAGTCACAAAGAAGAGAGGAGACCCATGTCAGGAAATACTGTAACATGGACAGGATCAAGAAAACAGGCCCACTACCACAGTGAGGATGTTCTGCATAAGAACATCATGAAAAACTTAGAGGCACCTATTCTCCAAGTAAAATAGAGGCTTACAGAGAGTTCAAGCACAAACATATTTATTCAAATAAAATAAAAATAGACACTAGATCTGTGGTGAAATCTATGGAATTTCAGTTACGATTTTGATATAACAAGGAAATTGCAGTCACAGTAGTGGTGTAGCTGGGTATCAGGCTATGCCTGTATACACATCCCATCAACATAATCATTAATTGCCTGGGTGATCCAGGACCTCCCCAGCTAGACCCTGCATAGATGAGACAATGCGCTGACCTGTGAGAAAGTGACTGAACTCCCAGCTGCCTCCATAACAAAGTATTTGCTTTATTCTTTACAGAAACTGTACAGGTGGGAATTTTGGACAGTCCTGGAGATTCCCCCAAGCAGCCCCTGCTGTGCATAGGCCATCTGTTGGGAACTATTTATATGCTTAAATGTGCTGATAAACACCCTAAGTAGAGAACGGGGCATGCTGGTGGGCTCCCCCCAGGCAGCTCCTGCTGTAGAATGGATTCAGCTGCACATAGGTAAGAAACTTGTAGATGGTCTGTGGAAACAGAGAGAGTCCCTTGGGAGGTGGTCCTGAAGAGCAAAGGGGTCCAGGAAGACTGGACGTTCTTCAAGAAGGAAGTCTTGAAGGCGCAGGAGCAGGCTGTCCCCATGTGCTGTAAGAAGAACGGGYGGGGAAGAYGACCRGCCTGGCTGAACYGGGAGCTCTTCCTGCGACTCAGGAAAAAAAGGAGCGTTTATCACTTGTGGAAGAAGGCGCAGGCGACTCAAGAAGAGTACAGGGATCTCGTTAGGTCATGCAGAGAGGAAATCAGAAAGGCA
>JAYKAV010000467.1:619087-728920 GCA_035582835.1 Phoebastria nigripes | reverse complement strand
AAGGCCAACGGCATCCTGGCCTGTATCAGAAATAGTGTGGCCAGCAGGAGTAGGGAAGTGATTGTCCCCCTGTACTCGGCACTGGTGAGGCCGCAGGACATTGAGGTGCTGGAGTGTGTCCAGAGGAGGGCAACGAAGCTGGTGAAGGGTCTGGAGAGCAAGTCTTACGAGGAGCAGCTGAGGGAACTGGGACTGTTTAGCCTGGAGAAGAGGAGGCTCAGGGGACACCTTATCGCCCTCTACAACTACCTGGAAGGAGGTTGCAGCGAGGTGGGTGTTGGTCTCTTCTGCCAAGCAACTAGCGATAGGACGAGAGGAAATGGCCTCAAGTTGTGCCAGGGGAGGTTTAGATTGGACATTAAGAAAAATTTCTTCACTGAAAGAGTGGTTAAGCATTGGACCAGGCTGCCCAGGGAAGTGGTTGAGTCACCATCCCTGGAAGTATTTAAAAGACGTGTAGATGAGGTGCTTAGGGACATGGTTTAGTGGGCATGGTGGTGTTGGGTTGACGGTTGGACTTGATGATCTTAGAGGTCTTTTCCAACCTTAATGATTCTATGATTCTATGATTCTAACTGTTCTTGCAGATGCAGAAATGGTCAGAACAGTCTTTTGAAGACAGTTAAGACAGTTAAGACATGTTTTGTGCACAGGTTAAAGTAATCACTGCCAAAGGATCATGGTATGTAGTGGGCAGTAGGACCAGCTGGATTACAAGAATTCAGCGGAACAAGAGTTCAGAGAGTCTCATTTGACGCAGCTGAAGACACCATTGCAAAGACCCTTGCAACAGAGGCTCCTGTTGCCATCCGGACAGCAACTGACTGTCCTGTGCAGGAGATTCAATTCCCCATGTGAGTGTTACCTTATGCAAAAGATCCCAATAAATTAGAGTGGTTTTTCTTCTTTTTTTTTCTTTAACAGAAACTCTGTGGAACAGTTTCAAAGAGATATGGAGCATTTTTCCTGGCAGAATGTGCCTGGAATAAATACCTGAATTCTGGTTGTTTTCCATTTTGTTATGGAATATTTTGCAGACCTTTTTCCCTGTGACCTCTCCTCTCCTCCTGACTAATTTTGCAATTATTTTACTAACAGTGCTTAGACACCCTAAGCTTCTAAAATGCCTGTGTATGAGGGCCTCAGATCTATGCCTTTTAATACTTTCTTCAGGTTTTTTTCCACTGCTCGTTATTAATGGAGAGAAAAGATTTTCCATGTGAGTATAAGCCTGAAGTGAGGCAACTCTCTGGTGATGCTCAGGGCAGCAGAGCTCAAAGAACACCATGTTCCCACCACCCGTAATGATCTGTACTGCCAATGTGGATGAGACTGGGCAGAGCAGATTACGGCAAAGATATGACAAAGCCCAAGAGGCAGGTGGGTAGGTAAGGCAGAACAGAGCTGAAACTGAGAAAATCCAAAATTATTTGGATTGAACATACGAACAATGTGTGTGGAACATGCGTCGGGATGTTCTAATTTAAATGCCTCTTTTGTGTTTAATTCAGTTTTCCCTTTGCTGTCCTTACACTATGTCTCTTTCCCTTATCTACCTTCTTCCCAACAGTATTGACTCAAAGAAAGCTGGCAAGCTCTCAGCAGCCCCCGCAGAGCACTACAACAGCAGGGGCCAGCCAGGACACCGGCATGGTGCTGTTGTTCACTTGGTGAGCTATAATGCACACAGAGCAGTTTAGATAGCCGCCCTGAAACACATAAACAGCCTGAATTACTGACTTTGTTCCCTCTCTGCCTCACACTTGTCCTGGCTCTGCAGCGGTTCCTTCATCAATGCTCATTATACTTGTTTATGCCTGCTTTCAAAAAATAAGGAAGAAAAGAAAACAGAAAGGAGAGCCATATGCAAAGGGAAGAACATTCTGCACCCTCTCGTCTTCCTGAGAAAATGTGATGTCAAGAGGACACACTAGCTAGCAAATTTTAAGCACAATTCGACAGACAATACAGAGAAGAGCTATGTTAATGTTTCACCAGCTGATCCAGAAGACCTTCTGGTTTCAGCACATTTGTCCACAACCAAGACAATTTTATTTACCATCCCTGATGTTATGTTATGTTTAACAGATGTCCTCAAAGGTGTGTTCCCGCAATAACTACCCTTCTTTGAAGACAAGCTTGAACTGTGATCCTTAGTGCTGCTCTTGCCAGTGCCCTGTTCAATCCAGTATTTTGAGGAGTAGTAGGAGACGGCAACATCAGAGCAAGAAGTGGCTGCAGGAAGCTGCTCCCTTTGTAACACAGTGGTGTAACAAAAGGCAAAATCTAGGAAGCCATGGGAATGAATCATTTAACGATGTCATAGTATATAAAGGAGAGGAGCTAATGATGCCTTATTTTCCTGGATTTGCATCCTGTGGGCAGTTCTGAGGGGGCACTGGCAGGCAYTTATCTTCTTGCCTGCTGTGAATAGTATCTAATAAGGTTTGCATTAACATTGCAGGTTGTCAGTCAAGGCAAAGGCAAGATCTTTCTCCTCTGCTCAGATGTCCACTTCCTCAGAACTGTTAATATCTTTGAGACCTCTACCCCTCTCTCAGAGACAGACACATGTGGCATGATTGCAAAGGTCACCTCTCCTAGGAAACTGGGCTGAAAGTAGCTGATGACCATTGCTGTTCTTCAAAGTATCTTCTACACCTGCAACTATGGTAGCAGATCTGGTTACACTGTGCTCTGCTTTGTAGACCAGTTGGATGGGACCTCTGCTGTCCAAACAAGCCCAAGAGCTGGGCTATGTTAAAAAAAGTATTAAAACAACATTAAGCCCCAAAACAGGACTTTGCTAATATTACCTCAGTGAAGAGCAGTGCTTTAGCACCATTCTGGGTAGACCTAGTGTAAAGACTGTTAACAGAAATGGTAAGATATTTATCCAACCTTTAGGGTGGCCAAATTTATGAAAAAAAAAGCTAAAAGGGGACTCTCAGCTGTGACAGAATGGACAGACTTGAGGGGCAGTTACTGGTAATGCTATGGCGAACACCTTCTTTTCCAGTCTTTCAGAACAGAAGGTTTCCATATAAATTCCAGTTGTACTGATTTTGATTGTGGCTTCCAGATACCTTTTAAATGAGTGCATTTGGGCAATAAATTAGCTTCCTGGTGAAGACTTTTTTTTGTTTGTTTACATGAGACATTTGTTGAGCAAACACAACTCCTTGCTTCCTATTGTCATTAAGTAACTTTCCTGTAACGTAGCTCCAAGTGCGCGAAAGCAATGGCAGGTTGGCATTTCCTCCCTGTAAAACATCATCCTGGGGACAGGAACCTTTAATTGCTCTGCCAATACCCTGTGTGTGTTGTAACTAAACAGAAGACTGTTGTCAGTCAGTGCTATCAGTCTGTCTCCTTCCTCTGGCACTAACATTTGCCCTTTAAAAAGAGCTAAAAACCAGTTAAGGGCGAACTATGAACAGGCATGTTCCTGCACAACCCAATTATTTTCATTTCTAATGCAAAGTTAGACACAGCCATACGTCCATGCTCTCAAAGCTGCTGGTGACCCTGCCTTCTGCACCACGGCCTCCAGCCAGCCGCAGAGGCAAAACAGAACTTGCTGTTCTAGCAAGCTGTGTGCTGAGGTGCCAAGTCCCACGTGATTCCCAATTTAGATGCCAAAATTACAGCCCTAAAAATGGCTCTTCAGTTACTGCCTAAACTCACAGATGCCTAATACCCRCAGTGTACCCACAGATGCCTAATGTACACATGACCCTGCAGGGCTTATACCCCAAGGCAAATGAAGGTTCACTCCAGTCGTGACGCTTGGGAGCTGCTGCCTTGTACCCCAGCCCTGGCGGGATTCAGAAACCAGTCATGTTCCTGCCCCATCTCAGCAGCAGGTCTGGTCTTGCAGGCTTGGTCAGATCACACAGAAGTGCTGGATGTTGAATCGTACCCTGTATAAGCACACGACACTGACAAACGCTCCACTTTCAGGCTTGCTGGGGTGCTAAATGGGTTTAATCTGAAGAAATCTAATCACCCCTGAATCAGGTCTCTGGCACCTCCCCAGCATGACGATTATGTACATACATGCCTGAGCCAAAAACAGGCTCAAACAAAAATAGGCAAGGCAGGCTGATTTTGGTTTGAAGTGAGAAATTTTCTTCTCGTTTTTGGTGGAATTTATTTTCAAAGTTTGAAGTGAGAAATTTTCTTCTCGTTTTTGTGGAATTTATTTTCAAAGCACTGGGAATCAAGAGAAGGAAAGAAAGAAAAAGCTGAAAATAAAGACTTTAAGGAAGAAATGGCCCAAAAGAGATGAGATGGAGAGGGGAAAACCACCCTAAAATATGCAAAATAAGGTATGTGTTAAAATCTGAGGGGTAAAATGACTACTTCTCTGAGCGACAAGCTGTGGAGGAGCACTGAAGCCCCGGGCACTGCTGACGCTGGGGCACGTAGCATTCAGAGCCCTTTGCAGGTGAGGGCTGGCTTCTGCTGGGCCTTGCAGAAGGGAATGTGAGAGCTCACCCAGAAAGGGCGTGTTTTGTTTTGTTTTCTGACATTGGTTGGTGGCCTCTGGGAGAGACAGTGTGCCAGGATACATTTAGAAAGCAGGTGAGTGCACCCTAAAGCATGCTCAGACATGCTGGATGCCCCCAGCTACGGGTGGCCCCGGGTGGCAGAGTGTAAGAAATGTGGAGGCACGGAAAATCTGATGGGAAGGGCACTGCCCTGAAAACTGCTGGACAGAACATAGAGCCAGACGTAGATTTTAGCGGGACATCACACTAGATGATCACCAGAGGTCCCTTCCAGCCAACATTTCTGTCATACAACAGCTCTGTTTCCCAGAGCCTTAACCAACCTGAGCCAAAAAGGTGGGACAGGACAAACAGGACCTTACAGAAAAGGCGGCCAGACATTTGGGGCAGATCTTGCAGTACCCCCCTAGTACTTAGTGCAGCATGAGCACAATAGGCATGGTTTGGACCTATGGCAGGATTGTACTTTTGCAGCAACCTTAGGGGCCCTGGTCTTAAAGGTATAATATACTCTGTAATGGCAGTACTTGCAATTAAAAACTAATGAGTCTTGAAATAATGTGTAGCACACACATAGCAAATAGGAGTTGTACAGAAGCACATAAGCAACCAAAGAACACATACAAAATTATGTACCTAATTTGCATGCACAGTAAAATGTCATAAATAAATGGAGAAACTGTATGTCAAACTACATATGCAACTGTCCATTTGCGTGTGCAGTTACTCAGTCTATTCAAAGCTCTGTGCATACCTCAGCCTGCCAGTCCTTTGCCAGAATGTATATCACAATATATCATACAGACCACGAATAAAAGGAACTGAGAAATTCATGCCATCTGTGAGTCATTCTTTTTATTTCTGTTCTGACAAGTGACACCAAACTTTTATGAATGTATGAAGCTTTGAACTCAGCTGAGATGCACGAGATGAATATGTTAGGAAACTGTSTGAGTAATGCAGCTGGCAAGTGTGTAAGCATTTTGCTTGCAAGAAGTTCTGAGCCTTTTTTACTAAAATGCTTTAAARCATGTAAGTGCTGACTATATTGGGATTTCACTCAATAGCCAATGCAGGTAGTGCTCAGAGCAAACATTCATGAAGAGACAAAATAGCATAAGCATTATGTTCCACACCATTTTTTTGTAGTGATTAGTGAATAAACTTGTTTAAATGTGTTTGCTGTGATTCCTGTGTCAATATTAACATGTGATTCCCATGTCAATATTAACACTACGTTAATTAGTTCTCTCTACTGGCTAGTTTGTCGCATTTCTACATTTTCTCAGTATGATATCTCTGTGAAGTAAAGTTATGTGACTCAGCTGAATTTATTTGATCCTGTCTGTTTTCACCTCATTCTAACATTACTCTTTTAATGATGCTATTATGTTAAACAATCACAAACTAATTTCTGAAAAAAGGCTGTATCACTTACAAAAATTACTGAATARCGTGACAAGAAATGGCTAAGGTGTGAGATGGTCTTTGTGTCTGGTACAATGAAATAGCCTGGGAATTTCAGCCTGGAGAAAAAGGAGTGGTATGATAGAGGTCTCTGAAACCAGTGGTATTACAGAGCAGGTAATAGCAAACAATTGTTCACTGTTTCTCAGAATATAATGGTGAAGAAACATCAAATAAAACTAGCAAGTGGTTGATTCAAAGCAGAAGAAATGATTGATTACACCTTGTTAATAAAGTTGAAGGCCACATTTTTCAAAGAGGTCAACAGCCACAAAAGAGGCACAATTTTCTGATAACACTGTTCTCAACAGGATACCGTGTTTCCCGGAGKGTTAAATGCCCAGTGATCTTTTTGACCTTTTGAAAACCTGGCCCAAAATGTACATGTATTCATTTTCTCAGTGACTTCAAATAAACCAGGGCTGAAAATAAAACCACACTTGAGAACAGAGTGTTTCACAACGTGTTCTTTGTACAGCACTCGTGTTGTGCTTGCTTGTAATTGTGGCTGCAATCAACCTTGCAGACCATGGCATTCAAAGGACCCACAGTCCTAAAATGTCTTGCTGGACACAAAAATCTATATCGTTATTTTTAAAACTTGCCCACAAGAGATGTTATCAACTCACTGGCAGAGAAAGAAAAGACAGTCCCAAGTGTTTGACACAACACGTGCCCTTCAAACTGGCCAACATGTCCAGAGCACTTACTACAATTCAGGGAAACTTGTTCTTCTGCTTTTCCTGACAGCACCTCCCACAATCTCTGAGCAGATTTAAGAAATTATTGCAGCTGTACAGGAAGCATATAAACATTTGTGTGTGCAGTCTGAGTACAGTAAATGACATTCTGGATCAGAGCCACAATTTATCCAATACAATAATCTGCCCTTGAGATAGCCACAGGACGTATACCTGAGAAAGGAAAACCCCAGAGTACATAAAGATGGGAATAGAGAATAATCTGCTTCCATAAAGATTGATTTCTAAATCTCAGGAGTTAGAGTTTGCTTTAAAGCCTGAAACATGAGTTTTGATATCTATCTCATTAATCTTTTTTTTTTTGCAAGTATTGGTTATTACAGCTGAGGATTCTTGGCTGTACAACATGAAAAGTTCCTTCTCGTCTTGCTAAATTCATAACCTTGGGGATCCCTTGTCAACTCACTGCATTAATGTTTCCATAGGAAAATAGTTTGAGGAATAGAAATTCAAATTAGCTATGTGACTTAAAAAAAAAATCTTCAAACTCTACATTGCAAATTTATGTTTATTGCCAGACATTTTAGTGCCTCGTCTAAATTTGGGGTAAAAGTATATAGTTACATTTTTTGGATCTCTTTCTCCATTGAATACACTTTCCTAGCTCCTATTAAAATGAATAAATATTAGAAATGCTTACRGAGGGAAAAACAGATTGTAGAAATATATATAATATGACAGGTATTTTTGCAAAGAAAAATATCCTCTGTTAAAGCGGGTGCAATGTTAACCATTTTGGTTTTGTTGCAAACAGTTTTAGAAACTCAGTTCTTCACAAATGTTGCCAATTTTTCTGGACATAACCTGCTGTTAAATCTTTTCTGTCACCTTTCAAGGACTAATTTATGGTCATTTTTAATGTATACTTTTGAGGTGTGCTTTTACACATAGGTAATGCTTATTTAGACAGATGCGATAGGAAGATAAGTTATTCTGATGAAATTATTTACCAGGACAAGCAATTGTACAACTAGAAAAATTATTTTAAAAAATAAGGTCAGTGAGCTATGAATATACATAAATTAAGAATTGCCAGCATGGGATTAGATCCAGCACAGGTGGTATACTGTGAAATGCCACCATGTCCCTCTGTTTCCCATGCAGTTACTCTTATAACACCCTTTCCCCTAAACACCTATATAGGAAGAGTGACAAGGAGATCTTAATCACACACATGTTCACGAGACTGTGCCTTTACCACAGTCAGTTTTAAAAATAATAACAAACCCATGCCCAATACAGCACAGAAATTGACCTCCAATGATGCCAGGGTTTGATTTGCACACCAGCTGAGCATGCTTTCTAGAGATCAGCAAATTTGAAAGAAAAAAACAGGCTGGGCAGTAGTATTATGATCATGCTCTGGAGATTTTCCGTTACAGTTTGGCCAGTGTCACCTCTAAAACATTTCATGGTATGAAAGGGTATCACTGCTGGGCAGCAACAGAAAGAACAGAGATGTTCACAGCTCTGTAATTTTCTGTGTGGACAACATTTGCCTCCTAGAGGGAGACTTTATGAAACAGAGGTTCATGTTATTTACACCTGTGTAAATGTGCAGTAGGTGAACTGTTAGCAGTGGGAGTTGGATATTGGCGTCCTTCTGTTTTGGATTATTGGTATTGCAAATCATAACCCAAATGTTCTCAACTTACAAAAAGGTCTAGTTCACATTTTGAGTAAGCTGTTTCTTCAATCTCTCCTCTCCTCTCTTCATTTTTTTTTTAGTTTGTTGGTGGTTTTTTAAAAATTTTTCCCTGGCCAGGGCATATCTGCCTATAACTATCTAAAAATACTGTATATATACAGACACACACCTAATCTTGCTGCTTATCACAAAGGCCATAATGTACTTCCTATCTAAGGAGCAGCATAAGGAATGTTTTATCAGATATGTCTTTAGTCTAAGCCAGTCTCTGAGCCAGCACTGGTCTTGTGGACACTTTTAGATGACAGACATGTCACAGCTCTGCATAAGGTCATCCCTGGACACATGTCCATTCTAATGATGTTACAGTATTAGTGATATCAACAAGGACAGTTCAGACCTCAGCCTGCAGAAACAAAAGGGAGGCAGTGTATGACTATTCCTTTACAGTGAATGTATCACAAATATTTCATTACACATACTGTAGCAATTAATGGCATTACTTCGTGCATTCTCACAAGCGATCATAAAGCTTTTGTAATTTCTTTTCTTACCAAGTTGCTCTGCTAAATGTTTGCCTCTCTCAGTGAAGATTACCCGTTCATCCTCCATGTCACATTTGTTACCGACCAAAATAACCTGGGCATTATCCCAAGAGTATGTTTTGATTTGAGTTGACCTTAAAAGAGAGACACAGAGAGAGAGAAAGAAGTCAAAGCAAAGCAAACTCCCCTTAAACCAATTTCAAACAGAACTGTAACAGGACAAAAAAGACAATACTGATTTTGACATCTAGGGTAACATGATTCTGTTTAGTTCTGGATTTCAAATAAACTAAGGATTATCTGTCAGGAATTGTTATTACAGGAATAATATCAACACAGGTTTTACTTTTCAAAACAAGACAATCTTTCAATGTTTTCTCCTGCCATCAACATTCTTCCTATATTTTTAGAAAGAAGTGGTGACACTTTCTCCCACACAATTAAAAAAAGTATTTTCACATTTTAATGCAAACCTTATAATCTAAAACCAGAGCTTTGAAACAAAATCAACAGCTTATTCATTTCTTATCTTTCACCTTTTAAAATCAGGATCTAAATTTATCAGCAAAACTCCAAAGCCATTCTGTCTTCCTTTTGTTGTTTCTCTCCAGCACGTCTTTGACCTACCAGGACGACAGCAACATTTACATTCTTCATTAAGCCATGGACGGGGGCTGAGTCTGAACTTTGATTTACCTTACATTTAAATTATACAAGCCCTAACCATGACTATAGCTGAATCGGAGTATCTGAGGCCTTGAAACACCATGGGACGTTGAATGCTGGTGGTGAAACAGCTTACCCTACAAAGCTCTCTTCTGCACTTTGAATGTGATGCAGCTAATGGGAATCTTAGGAGCACACTCATAGCACCTCTCAGTTGCTGACTGCCACCATTCTGCTGATACTCAGACCTGCTCTGGAGGAAGGAAAGCTCTACGTCCTGGCTCCAGGCTCAGCCATGAGTGATGCTGCTGGCTACCACCTTCTAACTGAGAGCAGTACCTGCCCTTAAAGGTAACGCAGGGTGCAGCAAGCTTGCTCTAAGCACTTACCCTTTGCCTTGGACTTGTGACTATGTCTGGCTTTAGGCTCTGAGTCAAGTGCTTGGTAGGATATTAATGTATCTTCTGTCCCCATATGATCAATGGAGAGAGAAAAAGATGTAGAGCATCTCTCTCTCCCCCCGCCCCCCCCCGGACAATACAGGGTGCTTAGGAAAACTGCACTGAAATAGAAACTGACCTGCTTAACTACACATTTAAGAGAGGGCGCCCTGGAAGGGAATCCTGTTGTGTATCAGGGCCCTGGGGCTCTGTGGGAAAAGATGAAATAGCTTCAAAAATCTGTCTCCTAAGTGTTTTGGAAGCTGGTCTGTGTGAGTGCTAAGTTCACTAGTGACCCCTTCTAATAACGCAGCTGTTATCTCTACATATTCAGATCCCTGTCTGCAAAATATTTCACGCACAAAAAAGATCATGATGTAGTCCGACAACCATTTCTAGTGAAAGACAGAAAATGGATCAAATCTTCCCAGCTGGCTTTACTTATTACAACACCAGAGGGATGGACATGGGCAAAACCTGCTACAGCTATCTTTGTAAGCCTGGGTCCAATGCCGCTGCCCACAGGCCCAGGCCCCYCTGCGTAAGTCAAAGCACCTTTAAGCCATGTATGATGGGTTTGCAGTGCCAGGCAGAGGAATTTAAGGGGAAGGATCGCACTGCCTTTAGGGTTGCTTTACTTCATCAGAATGACCAAAAAGAAGCTCAAGCAAGCCCCAGGCATTTTGTGTTACAGATTGTTCCCTTGGGCCTGCCCTGATCTTTTCTTCAAGAAATGGACGGTGTGCTATTTTAAATCTGTTTTATAGTAATTTGTGTAGGTGATCATAAGGTACTGTGACCAAAGCAGAGGTCAGACTTCCCTATACACTTATGTTTTACTAAAGATACAATTGCTCAGAAAAAAGGGCACCGTGCATTCATTTTGGCAGAAATGTTCTTTTGGAACCATGCTGAGTTCTTCTGGAATTTGTGGTTAAGCAAAATAGAATTATTATTTTTTTTTTTTAACCAGAACTACATTTGTCACCATAGCAACTTTGCAAATACTAGTAGCTCAAACGTTAGAGGATGTTAGTCCGTTAAGGACTCTAAAAGAGCTTAGCTTTCAACAGTTATGAGTTGGGGGTCAGTTTGTTCCCATTATGCCAGCAGGAAATTGAAGACATTTCAAAAGCAAAATAT
Organism: Phoebastria nigripes; assembly: GCA_035582835.1. Lineage (NCBI taxonomy): Eukaryota > Metazoa > Chordata > Aves > Procellariiformes > Diomedeidae > Phoebastria > Phoebastria nigripes. The sequence continues at coordinate 717,736 of JAYKAV010000467.1, read as the reverse complement.
ACAGTAAAAATATTAAGCTTTACAGAAGGAATTGCATATTCTGCAAAGGTGAAATATAAAAAATTGATGAATGAGGAAATACAACCTGGAGAAATATCGTCACACCAGTGTAAAGAGAATTCATTCAGCCTTGTTTTGCAGACTTTTGCTCCAGCGCCTTACATGAGTTTCTTTGCTTAAGAATGTAACCTCCTGCATTCTGCTGCAGTCAGACGTGATCTTCCATTCTATGACCTATGAACCTGTGCATTCAAATGCTTCTCATTACCAAAGTGACTTATTTTACTCTTAGACTTTCTTATCTGGTTTGCTTATGTCTCATCTTCTAGTTATAAAGAATTTTTTAAGCAACAAGAGAAGAGATCTTGTCCTTGATAACAGTTCCAAAGGCTTATATTTTGCAAAAGACTCTGTGGTGCAAAAATACAACTGACTGACTGTGAAAATCAGTCAAATGTATCCCCACCCAACCCCACATCAGTAGGAGCTTGGATTCAAAGAATATAATAGGCTTATCACTGTTACGTTTTCTTTTAGACATACATTTCCACTAATGGCTTCTATAGATTTTGATTCCCACAATTCTCCACAAAAGTCAACACACAGGTCATTTAAAAAAGAGATTTTGCGGTTCCTTGCATACATGACCTTTCAAATGACCAAGGCTTCTGATTAATCCAAAACACAAACCATTGTCCTTGTAAAGAACTTTAGCCTCAGGAAGACTGAAGACATGAAAAGGCAAAGCTAATGTTTGCAGTAAGCTGAATACAGCAATTCTTGTTCAGTCTCAGTGACCTGGTGTATGTCAATAGTAATTCACCCTGTAAATCTTTTACATTCTAGTTGTATGGTACGCAGGCAATCTGCAACATGCTTGAATTTTTATAATGTATAGACACCAGAGGGGCAGATTAATGCAGGAGTTCAATGATCCATTACTTTCAGTGATCAACACAAGACTGCTTCTCCCTGTACTGCAATTCTGCCATATTCCTTGTCAGAAAAGAGCACTTGCTGAATGCTAACTAGAGCAATGCTATTTGCTCATCTTAAAACAGTGCTGTATCTTCCACTACTGGTTCAAAGTACTGTAAAGTTACATCAATAAATCTCCAAAAGAGTTTTGGACTATTATGACAGAAGACTGTCAAGGACAATATGGAGGCTTTTTTCCTTTGTTTGATGGAATGAAATACTATGTGAAAAAAAGTTCAAAACACAGTTTTGTGTTCTGAATACAAAAATCCTACTTTGTTTGAAATGAACCCAAAAGGAAAGGCAAAGTTAAACAGTTCACATTGGCATACATCTGTATGCACATTGCTTCAGTATTACCGTGCTACCTAGTTCTGCTCCTAGGAAATGCCTTGTAATACTTGCTAGTTCACAAAATATTCTGAAAATACTGTTTTTTAGTTCAATAGAGTATAACAAGATTTTGTATTGCTGCCACTTCTAYTACTGTCATTTACTGAAGGAGAGAGAATTGCCTAGGCAAAACTATCCACTGTTACCTCATCTCTCATGAGCACACAGGTTTCAAAGTGAATATTAGAATGCTTCAAATGGTGAACACACCATTATAAAGACCAAAGACTCTATTATCATGCACTACCTGCCTCCAAGTCTGCAAAAAAAATTAAATGTCAGTTCTGGTTATAACCAAGCATAGTGAAATGCACCTTCATGACAGAGAGGAAGCAGTAGGTAAAAGGTCTATGTTGCAGCACATTCTCTTTTGGGAAAAGATCAGGTACAAGCTTAAAGGGCTACATCTATTCTCAGGTAAGACTTTGCTTGAGGTCTATAAAAGAATCAGTTTATTAAAGAACTTGGTTCTAGCAGGAAGACTGAAACCAACCATGAAAGAACAAAACTTTCAAAGAAGCAGGAGACTAACCTTCGTGCAGCAGTGTGACCCTGCACCTCTGAATATGCAAGAGCTTCAAATAATTGTCCAGGCCACAATGGTGGGCTGTCTGAGTGTGCTCATGTGGGCAGCTTACAAGTAGTATTGCACAGCATGATAGAGTGGGGTTCAGAAGTACGCAGCCCCAGCTGGCTGAGGTAGCTGAGATGCTGGACGCCAAGGTAGCTAGCACAGAGCAATATGGGAGCACTGCTGTGATGTTACCGTTGTGCAAACTAAATTGTTCACATTAAATTATGTGATAGAAGCTCATCTGCACATCCACAAAGGAGCACAGAGAGATGATGGCAGGTGGGAGAGCCCAAATAATATGCTGGCCCTGGCTGCTTCCAGGCCTATTGCAGGAGCCGTCAGCCTGTCAAAGGCCCACGTCCTGAGGAGCACAGGGGCACAAAGGCAGGTCACAATCCAAATTAAGGACTCGGAAGAAGGGACACCACATCCAGGCCTCTCCCAGGGCTGTCCCAGGAGACCCTCAGTCCCACTGACCAGGCGTGAAACATGTCACCACGGGTCAACGCCGGAGGCTTGTACGTCCAGGTGCCACCAACTGGGGAGACTGGGATCCAGGGGCAGCTACTGGGCAGACTGAGTGTATAAGCCCAGCTGATGGAGGGACCCACGCTGTATATATGTCTACACAGATACATATTCTCACTAGTGGACCTCCGTGCTGCTCTGCCAGGGAGGGGAGCAGGATAAGGCTGTTGGTGCTGTTTGTGTTTGTGGGAGCGCTCTGTGTGTCTGTCTGTGATCTGTGTGGCTGGCCATGTATATATGCATACATATGTGTTGTACATGTCTGTGTTGTGTACGCATGCCTGCTGGGAATACATCTTCAGCCTGGTTGGACCTAGGGCATGGAGCTGCAGCAGCCTCGCCTCTCTTGAGCTGTCAGATCCAGCGTGATATATTTTCCCCTAAAAGTTCAGACTTAACGCGGCTATGCCTGGGTAACACTTCACTATACCCTGGAGAAATTGCTACAGAAGCCAAACCTGCCACTTCTTGTACTCGATGCATTTCAGGTTGCACCCACTGCTTGGCATACCTTAGGGTTCACTCTGAATACATCTCCAGAGGATCACTTTTTACTAACTCATATATGTCCAAAACGAACATTAATCTAACCTGGAATAGTCTCTAGTATATTCCCACCCACAAACAGCAAGGATAGCAAACAAATATATTCAATAAAGATATGCCCATATAGTAACTCTATCAGGAATATGAACTTTTAGAGACAGCCACAATCTACGCACCACTGTTTGGACCTAGAGCCCTCCAAGGATGCCTACCATCCCTAGAGGTGCTGGTTTCTATGGGCTTTTTAGATGAATTATGTAGTAAGTCACATGCGCTGACAGCAGAGAAGCACCCTAATGAAAATGCTCCAGAGRGGGCCATGTATAATGTTTATTCCAGCAAGTTCAGGGAACATGTTGTACTTCTGATGTTCTGGTTTCAGAAAGGAGTACGCAATTAACTGGAGTGCATCATCTTGCCAGGAAGACAAATTAAAAAAACCAAAGCAAAATAAAACCCAACACAAAACCAAATTAACAAAACCTCTACCAAACCCTTTTTATTTTTTGAAGTTACTGTTATGCTGAGTTCACTGATTGATCCTTAAAATTCTCCCATCTCTGTCTATAGCATGGTGCCTCCAAAGCCCATTAGCTGAACTACTAGGTGTTGCAGTGTAGTGATGGGATCTGGAGGGGAGTCCAGGTTATCTATTCCAAAACTTTCTCAGTTTATTTAAGTATTTAGTGAGGGGGAGTGCCAGAGAAGCAGCTATGAGTTTGGAGGTGTGTCCAAAAGCAGTCTCCCCAGTGGAACTTCCTCCCTTTATTTGCGGGTGAGCATGCCAAATGCCTGGCTACCTCTGTGCAGGAAGGCTGGCTTTCCAGTGTTTTCAGGAGACATAATTTTCCTTCCGTAATTGAGGCAATGGAGGGTATCTTTCCCCCGTTCCCCGAGTCCCCATCCTATGATGCGGGAGGGTATGGCATAGCCCTCTCCAACCCCTGACACGGACTGGGATGGTAAGGGGAAGCTCTGCCATTCCCATCTTTTCAGGGGACAGGATCGTGTCAGGAGCCCTTTCCCACCCTCCTTGTCTGTGAGGAGCTGCTGGCACTCTCCCCATTCAAGCCATCTTTTCCACAGGGTGAGTCTGAGGTCTCCTTCATACTACCAAGTGTCTTCTATACTTCAGTGTGTACCATATGCTCCATTCCTTTCCCCATGCCCTCCTTTATGTCTCCTAAACCCTTATTATTCCCAGCAATCCTGATAGGTTATGTGCCTTAGGAATGCCCCTGTATCTTGGAGTTTTCCCATCTCCTCTCTCTCTCCCACTCATCTTGGGGAATATGATGGAGATGGGGCCTAGATAGGACTATTCTATACAGCACGTTAAATGATTGCAATGCTCAATCTTGATGGCCGTTTGGAAGCTGGCTCTGTACCAGCTGCTCTGCACTTGGCATTCAGACCCTGCTGCAGGGAGGGCAGGGAGCGTGATGACCTCAGGCTTTCCATCTGTTTTCCAGTAAATAATCCACTGTTAGTGGGAGACGAGCCATCCAAAATGTATAAATCTACCAACCAAAAACTCAAACTCAACTTTCTGATTGGGATTTTGAAGACAGTGCCGAGGTTAAAAATTTGAAGCACGCTGAGCAAAAACAACACGGAAGAGTCCTGGAGTACTTGAAAACTAGACTTTTTGTGGCCATGGTTACTGGCATAGTAGGAATATACTAGAAATAATTAGTAATAACATCAGTAATAATAAAAGAAGATCCTAACGTTTGCCAGAGTTTAGCTGAACTGATGAGCAGCTAGGGGGATACACACCCCCAAGAAACAGAACTAGGTTTGAGAAACATCTCAGGATCTTTCCTCCCTTACTGACAAGGAAGATCTGGATATTTGCAACTTTCAAACTCAGACTATTGCTATTCATTTCATTATTCTGGCATGCTCCAGCTGAGGGCCATAAAAGTTAAATGATTATGGCTAATACAAATTCTTTTACCTCTTGCATTCATGAACCCTTTTATAATTATTGAAGCAATTAGTGAAAACCAAGAAAAGCAATCAATAAAGGAAATAATTATCAAAATAGAAAGCTGAGACAGATGAACCTGTGACAGGAATGGGGAAATTGTACCTCGATCCTCCTCATCAAGGATTTAAATCTAGTGGACGTCCTAGCATCTCCACTTCTATTCAAAACAGATGACGTATACTGAATTTGCAATGCTTATTTTCAGTGATGGTACCAGCACCTGCTGACTGCAAGTGCTTATTAACGTTTGATAGAGAATAGGCTAAGATGTCCCAGCAACACAGGAGTATTGAACATGGATGGAGGGGGGCAAAGAAGGAGAAAAAATGAACAAAATAGATTCCTTCCATCCCAGTATCACAAAGCAGCAAGGGAAAAGGGTCTGGGGAGAAGTGGATGTAATAGCAAAAATGGGATATACCAACCCCTTTACTCTTGCAACAGAACGGGATATACGAATATGGGCCAGGACTGACTGTATTTGATGTGTCAGTTATTGTTTATACAATATTATGTTTTCTGTCTGGATTGAAGGGCAAATGAATGGAAAAATTCCTTATGATTGTGAAATAAGCTGATATTGAAGAAACCAGAAGAATACCAATGACTCACCACTTCCTTCTGACAGGCTTTATCTTCCTTGTGCAGAGCCAAAGAGTGCACACCATGCAATGAAAGGCTACATGTTTAACTTTCCCTTGGAGGAAGATAAATCGATGATGCAGAAGCTGCATGACAGATGTGACACTAACAAATTTCTGGTTCATTTTCAGCCAGAAGGCTAGTCAAAATGCACATTACCCAGACCATCACAGGTTTTCATTGTTCTGGTAGGAATTGCGTCTACTTTAAGGAAAATAAATTTAGCTTTGCCAGTGAACAAAACACAAAAGCTACCTTAACAGAAGACTCCACTACAAGTTTCTGAGGCCATAACTTCATTTTAGAATGCCACATTTCAGTTTTGACAGGTTATAATCAAATGAATCCAGTTCTTTTGGAGGGTAAAACTGAGTGAATCTTTAATATATACATTTTTATAACGTTATGCAAGGAAATACGACATATCATTTTGCAAAAAGTTTAGTTACTCAAAAAAAAAAGAAAAAAAAGAAAAAGGAGAGAATGGCTAAAGATGTAAGAGCTGATATTCTCTGTGTGTTTATGACATTTATTCTTATGTAAATATCAATATCTTAGCGATAATCCATTACCATAATTGTAATGAGGAAGTACATGCTTGCTTAATAATGTGCATTCTGGGTCTGCATTTAACACAATGAAATAAGAACTGGCATGGTATTGATAACTATGTAATTCTGTGTGGTAGATAAGACAGGAGGTAGGCATCACAGAGATTCATCAGTCAGAATTTTCTTTCTTTCTAATCAACCATTTCTATCTGTTCTTACCTTGCACACGGAAGTGCCTTCCCATCCAGAATCCTCTAATTACTTTATTGAATTACATTCCATTTTTAATGTAATATACAAATAATTTTCTTAATAGTCCATGAATTAGCTTTGGTGCCTTTTCTCTACAGTGTTGTTTCAAAAAAGAGTACCAAGTGTCTGTTGTTGTCAGAAGATGTTGTCTGACACTAAAATGCAAATCCACTGGATAATGGTATATGGTATCAAATGAATATATTGTGGGCAAAAGACATTAATGTTCAAACTGTAATTCTTATGTATGTTTACCTGGAGTTACAATGAAGGACCGGAAGCCTGCAGGTCATACTTAATTTGTATTAATCAGGTTGCAGATGTCCTTAATTTTTGCATCTTTGGCACAGTCTCTGCATCCTGCTTTCTTCCCAGCTGTCAAATACACCTTGGAACTACTTTCCAATACCAGTGTAGCAGCAGCCCAATTATGCACTTACTACATTTAAAAAAAAAAAAAAAAAAAAAAGTAAAAAAAAAGACTGTGCTCTAAGTTAGTACTATACTCTGTATCCCTCCTCCCCAGTACCTCCTGTACCTGAGCTCTGATGGCTATCTCTTTAGAAAAGCCCACCAGGTGAGGTGTTTTCCTGTACCTGCACAGCCAGCACACCAAAGCTGGCTCTTAAACAGCTGGCAGTAAGTCTAAGAACAGCCTTAGGCAGAGTAAGGTCCTGACACACAGTATGTCACCCTGTCATTGCACACCTTGGAGGCTTTTTTGTCATGGAGGCAGACAACAGAGTACTCATATGGAAGCTTCTGACCTACTCCTAGGAAAGGTGGACTTTGGCTGGAGGTGTGCAGAATTAACAAAAGACAGTAAATTCCCTATCAAAGTCAACTGTATTTCTTTCTTTTTCTGATGTGTAGTATATATACTTCTTTTCCAGGCTTTTTGTTTAGAGAAGTTGAACAGATGTTTACACAGACAGTGAAGAAGAGACAACAAATACTGTGTTAGACATTAAGGGCAGAGAGATCTTCCAACCTACTTCCTTGTATTTTGTGTCATGATAAAACAATATAAAATACATTTGAATTTTAATTCTTATTCACAGGAATACAAAATCCTCTCCTACAACAAGGTTTACTTATGAGCAGACCAACTAATATAACACATTTTTCACAGTGGGACACAGTAACGACACACATTAATGAAGACTTTTTATGTCATGTATAATGCTGCAAGCTGTGTCATACTGTGGGAGGTGATTTAGCAACTCACCACACAGACAAAAGGCTGTACATTTTAATTTTCCCCCCACTGAGAAACCCACCATTAAATTATCATCCTTCAAAGCTACTACTACACATGCACAGTGCACACAATCATCAAAAATTAGGGTTTGAAAGGAGATGGAAAAAAGTATTTACAGGAAAATAATACTCATGGAAACAATAAAAGGCAAAATACAGTCTGCACTTGCACATCTTTTGACTATCCCCATGGTTTCATGTTCCAGATGCTTCCAAATAAATGATCCTGTTAATCACCAATTTATGTTGATTGCACAGACTGTCGCTGGAACTCTGAGTAATGACCCTAATCAATACAGCTGATCCTAGCTCTGGTATTTGAAAAACATAGCTGTGAAATTAGGGAGTACTGAAGTCATTTACTAAAGCAGCTACAGAATCTGTTTGAGTATATTACACTTTTAAGTAAATGAGCAATTTGCTGTCACTTAAAAATATTTTTTTTGCTTGCCGTTTTGTATTCATACATATATATATATATATCTGTATCTATATATCAGGAAACAGATACAGACACATATGTATGTGTCCTCACATTTGCTGTTTTCCTTTCTCACAGTGATGTGCTTTTGATAATCTAAAAAAAAAAAAAAAAAAAAAANAAAAAAAAAAAAAAAAAAAAAAGATAGTTAAGCAAGCAATACTGATGCTGACCAAGTCCTTTTGGTCCTACGTGCTCATATCTAATACTTCCCTCTTCACTGCACCAGCAACAGCCCCTTAACCCTGGACTGCACTACTCCGCTGAAGAGCCTCTCTTGCACTTCTGGGGTTATCTATTAGCCTCTTGCCTTCAGCCCCAAAGAGCACCTGCACAGCAATGGCATTTTGGAAGTAGCAAAGTTTTTACAGGCACAGTCAAGTTCTTTTGGTTTGTAACAACATTGATAGTTCTGTAGCTATAATTTAGCTGGGTCACACATAGTTATTTATTTATCCTTTTTCTCTTTTAAATAGCAAATCCAGATTCATATTTGCAATATATATGGCAAGTGTCTGGCAACAAGATGTTCCTATTTTAGGCAACTTCTCATTAAACAATTCTCTGGAATTCTGGATTGACCCTGACCTTTTACTGACATATCTCATTATGAAATTCGTTGCATATTTGTGGCTATTAATCCCTTTCTGCCTGTTTTGCCAGGAATGCCTTCCAATTTTCTCTCACTTCTCAAATTTACTGGTTTGGATTTTATTTCCTCTATTGTTTTAGCTTTCATTTTTCAAGTTTAAATGAATTCTGCTATTGTTTCTCTTATATCTGATCTTGTTTTAGATCATTTTGGGTTATTTTTCTCATTTGGTACTTTGCACAAACTCTTTCATAAACAACTCAGTCTTATATGTACATAAATTGTGTTCCAAAATGCCTGTGTTCATGTTTTAACAAAGGGGTTAAAATAATCAGACCTAATTTTAATCACTGAAAAACCTTGCTAGGTCATTGAAGCCACCTGTGATAAATTATCATGGACTATCCTTGTTAAGGATTCATCCAGCTTGCCAGCCATGTGTCAGGGCTATGATGTGAGTCATTTTACTTCTTGTTGATAAGATAGACAGCATTGTTTTACTAAAACATCAAGGATATGTTACTTCTGTAACAGTACATTTTACACCAGAACTGGTATAAATCCTATCAGCATTTTGTCTTTAAAGTTACTTGTCTTGTTATCTTCTGGAAGCAGAGCAAAGGAAACATTCAGAGCTGTACTTGAACGCTAGGCATAAAAACATGATTCCACCATTGTGTCCTTCCACCAGTACCTCTTTGGAAGTAACTTCCCTATGTGGCTGTACGCTTGCAAGCACGAGAGATTTGAGGTCTGAAATTTTGAGTCAGAATACGTGTGGCCTAGTTTTCATCTGAACACTTGAGCTTCTGCCTTTTTTCACAGATACCTGAAACTGGACTGGCAAAATGGCAACTACCTTAATCTCACTGTTAACTGATTCTGGTTAATCAGACGAGTATGAGTTATATAATTGTACCTTTTTTTTTTTTTCCTTTGAGGTCCTGAAGGTAAATTTTGAATTAGTCTGGTCACACTTTGCTTTTGGGATACTGCTGATCAAAATGGGGACAAACTTTTTAGCAGGGCCTGTTGTGATAGGACAAGGGGTGATGGTTTTAAACTAAAAGAGGGTAGATTTAGACTAGATATAAGGAAAAAATTTTTTACAATGAGGGTGGTGAAACACTGGCACAGGTTGCCCAGAGAGGTGGTAGGTGCCCCATCCCTGGAAACATTCAAGGTCAGGTTGGATGGGGCTCTGAGCAACCTGACCTAGTTGAAGATGTCCCTGCCCATGGCAGGGGGGTTGGACTAGATGACCTTTAAAGGTCCCTTCCAATCCAAACTATTCTATGATTCTATGAATTCATTTTGTGAGGGCTGCCAGGAGCCAAAGACAACAGTAAAAACCATTTCACTGTCTACATCCTGCCTGGCACAGGGTGGCAGGATTGTCTTACTGACTCACCCTGCAAGCAAGTAAACTGCAGGTTTATTTCTGCTGACTCACAGAGGATGATGGCATTAGACTTTAGATTTTATTTCTAGGATTAAAAATAAAACAAGAAGAAAAGTTGTAAAAAAATGAGAGAGTTGCTTATTCATTCAGAATGTCAGTAGTGCTGCTACCTGTTTCACAAATCAAGAGAAATATATATATACACATGTATGTGTGTGTATATATACATATATATGTGTGTGTGTATATATATATTTGCCTCTCAAGCCCTAGCTGTTATATATTTGAATTTTGTTCTCCATCACAATTCTTAAAACAAAAGCATAGTGCTTGTCCCTGACCCCAGAAGCCAGATTTAAAAGGAAATCCTGAATATGGCAAAAGCTGTCAGCAAGATATGCAGGCATGAATACAAGTTTTTAGTAAAAAATTTGGAGATTAGATTTAAAACTTTCTAACACTTTTGAAAACTGAACACAGTGGCATTTCAATCTGATATGGCCTAACCTCTCCTAGAGCTCATGTTGAACTTTCATAAATTAAAGTTCATCTCACTCTGCCTGTGAGATTTGCTTTAAAGCAAATGCTTTAAAGCACACTGTTTAAACCATGTTAGCTAACTCATTTTTAAGGTTACAGCTTCTCTCTGGTAATAAAAAAAGAAGTGTTTAATATTGCCTTATTGACACTTCGTCACTGACTTCAGCGGGTAGAACCCCTCTCGGAGGACATAACTGTGTGCATTAAACAGGTGGTTGGGCAGTCAGCAATCTTTCCATGGAAAGCTTATAAGGGCAAGCATCACAAAATCAAAAGTTCATCAGTGAAATTGTTCTGTATCCCCAGAGCGGTAGAGTGAAGTAATGCACTGGAAAATCAAGAGACTAAAACATTTGCTATGCACTGTTCCAGAAATGAAAGCCTACAACTGCAAACAAGAAAGTGTGAATGAATGAGTTGGACAGCAGGTCTTCATAAGGCATGGAGTAGAGGAAATGAATGCACTTTACTAGAAAGTGTTTCCAGTGTGGACATAACTATATCAACAAAACTTTTGCCCTGGAATGTAATAAACTATCATGCACTGCCAACTCTGATCCTATAGCAAATCAAAATAAAGCAGTAAAACTTTTGCCCGTATAACCACATCTCTATTAGACATTTCTGCTGACAGAGCTAGACAGGTTAAGAGTCACAACTCTTCACAGCTCTGACACAGATGGGCTGGCAGAGGTCTTTTTGGGTGCAATTCATCTGGTCTATTCTAGACAACTACTTTAGAATGAGATGCGTAATGAGTGAAGAGTGTCTGTTTCTTGCCGTTGACTAGAAGGGATTCTCATGCATTTAATTTGGATATGGATGTCTGCAATCTATCAGCTAAATTTATTCTGAGTCACAGAGGAGTCTCACCCACAGCTTTGGATGTTGTCAAGGTCTCAAGGGTTACAGAACTCACTAATAGACTATAAGATTTGTCTACAGAATAACAGTATCAGGTGAAGGTTCCCCATACACCTCTACTTTACAAATATAAACTAGCAAACATGCAAGCAGACTTATCTCATACCAGAGAAAGATTTCTGCAGAGTTATAATACTCAGGAGATAGTTTAGCTAATGAACTTATATAAGCTTTGTTGTTATGAAACATTTCTAGCCAAGGCTGATCCCCTAAGGCATGTTCACTACCTGTAACTCAAGAAGGAAAAACACAGGACTTAGCTTGTGGCAGACTACGAGGACACCTGTGTGTGTATTGCAGAACTGCAGAAGGGTTACAGTCTGGGGCAAGATGGCACCATCTCCTGCCATCCAGCTTCCCTTCCCCCTTTCATTTACAGTCTCCACCACCTGATCTCTTTCTCAGAAGGAGCAGAGGGCCTCTCCTATTTCATCTCTGCTGTGGACAGAGTATTATTCTCCTCATATTCCTTCATATGTTTTCAGTCTAAACCAAACGTCCCCAGGGAAAAAAAACCTGATGGGTGGACATGAATTCTGAGGATGTCTGGGCACATTTCTTAAGCTGAGCAGACAAGAAATGCCAATGCCTCTCTGTCATGTGGAAATCCTATGGATACCATCCTGGACCAAGTTGCAGGCCCAGCTTTGGGCCTTTTCCTCATCATTAGAGAAGTGTAGAAACCGCAGCCTGGAGATAGAAGGACAGTGGGTGCAGGGGCCTCTATTTCCCACAGACCAGGTGCTGGTAGGGGACTCTAACTTAATTAAGAAAAATGGGATTCTGTGGATCACTTACAATCAGTAAAAATTCCTTGTAAGAATCCTAAATGCTGCAGCAATTAGCTCCATATGAACCATTTAACTATATATGTCCAGAATGAGATGTAAAATAAGTACTAAACACACTCAAATGTAATCACATTTATGCAAAGAGAAGGCAAACTCTCTGTCCTTTTTTTGCAAACCCAAGAACTAATCCAACTGCCACAAAACAGATCTGGAGAAAAAAAAAAAGAGAAGAAAAAGAAAAAGGAACAGAACATATTGAGGTTAACAAACCTCATTTCTTCTGTTGAGTTTAGTTCAGCTATATCAAGTCTGTGACTCTACTCCCTGTTTCTGAAGCTTCAATTTGCTATGCAGAATCTCAGCATTCATTATTTTCTCAAAAAGGTAAAACTTCAATTATTTTGGTTGTTAAAACTCCTGACAACAGAAGGCAAAAGCAATACTACTGCTTGCATACGCAGGGAACCAGAAGCCCAAGTGCTACTAACAGCCTCACTCACCGCTGCTGGATGTAACTCAGAAAGGTCTATTAGAAAGTCCACAGGGAAGAGAATTCCTCATCTGATGATTTGTCTGTGAATGGCGACACATTGGACTGTGAGTGTATTTGGGGGATATCCATGTGTTTTCCTACGCTGATCGGCAGAGCTAAGAAAGGCTAAAAGGGAGGAGTGACGTATCTGAGAAGCCTGATGGTATTAACCACCAGGTCCCACAACAAAGAGAGGCTATGGCTGTCTTCATCTAGGAAAATTCCTGGATTTCACTGAAGCTAAATTCTGCATAGCAACATTTGAAAGTGAGGTCTCTGTTGTTCACAGCTGAATGGGAGGTTACAGCAAACCTGGCTTCATTTATACATGCTTTTGTCAGCATCTGATGGGACTAGAGCAAGAAATCACTGGGTATGAAACCTTTACACCTCAGAAACTTCAGCTAGCCCTCATTGTCTTCCTAGCAATGTGTGCTGCTCTGAGCTCATTTAACCTTATAGTCATGGGGGCTGCAGGTCAGAGTCACAAAAGGAATTTAATCGGTTAGTTCCTAGCTCCGCCAAATTTTACTGTGGTCTGAGTGTTGATCCTTTTTTTCAAAATTTGCCCAAGACAGCTAAAAGGTCATCTCCAGATTGTTATCTAACACAAGGACTTTACTGATACCTCTGCTCACAGACACAAGGTGTCCTCTGTAAGTAGGCTTTTGTACTGTGGATTGTGGACTTGCAGATTGGGGAACTGCCAGTGGGACCCATCAATCAGTAAAGAAAATGTCAGTGGTACTCTATTAACAGAAAAAAAAAAGAAATTTTAAGCAGGTGGTTCAGTCTCATCAGGGCTTGTGTTCAAAGACACAAACAATGACTACCTTTCAGATAGACAGTCCATAAAAAAGATTGTATGCAATCCAAGGCCAACTTGAAGCACAGGTGTGGGAGGTTTCGGAGGGCAAGCAGAATGAACTGCAATGCAACTGAACTGCTCTCCTTTCTTGAGGGCCACAGAGCCCCTGGGGAACATGCAGAGAGCTTCCAGTGAAACAGGGCTTGTCCCATGGACCTGGTGCTTCCCATGGCAATCCCGTGACCTCCAGGTGAGCATTGATAGCTTCAGTCTTCCACACAGAAGTAGAGAAGAGAATTTGGACAACAAGGTTTAAATCTGTATTCTCTTTTCCCATTTGTCACAGCAGTGCTGAATAGATCAATCATTTCATAAACAAATTTTAACTTCTACCGTCTGGATGTCTGGCAGGGGAAGGACTTAGAATGGAAGAGAGGATGTGACTGAGAAAGAAATTATGAGTTATTCGAAACCCGTCCAGTTAAGTAAAGTGGGGTATGCATGAACAGATGCTAACGGATAATCAAGTACCTTTTCTAACATTTGTGGCAGATAATCTCTGAAGGGTAAAATGCCACACTGTCATTAAAGAATTTAGAATAAAAAGGTAAATCAATTAAAAAGTAGAAACCACCGAAAGTGACAAAAAAGGTCCTATCCATTTGTTGTAAATTGCATGTTACATATTTATATATCATATGTGAATGAGTCTGAGAGAAAAAACAAATACCCCTAATCTTACTAAAGCCCAGAACAAATATGCTGTATTTTTGTTAATATAATATAATTGCTAAATTAGAAAATCTTTCCTCCCTCTCCTCAATTTTGCCTTGAAGGTTTTTCTAAAATTTTTGCATAACATTAGAAAACATTGGATTCTAAACAATGGCTGCTTAAAGAGAAATCTGATGAATAACCAGTATTAAACAAAAAGAAACATCTAAAGGCAGAAGACACCTATAAATGATACAAATCCTTAATATAACCGAAACTCAGTTTGCTGATTCACTTCCCACTTAGTCATGCAGAGCAAAAATAAATATTTAAAAGCAAGATAAATGAAGAACATGTTCTCAGTCACTGTGAAAAAAAGAACTTGAATATAAAAAACTCACCTGAAGAGAAGAGATATATGAGAAGGAGGTAGCTGCTACATTGCACACCGAAAAGGAGTGGGGCCTATAGCATATATAAGAAATATGCACAAAGCCATCTTTGGCTGCTTTCAGAAGAGAGGCAGGGGTGCTGCAGGAAGATACCACAGAATCCTTATATGGAAAGAAGACAGTGTGGCACAGCATGCAAAGCAGGATGAATTAAATGTGCTGATTAAATGAACAGCTTTTTTTCAGTGAAGTTCAAAGCTTTCTGGCCAACCACTTTAAGCATACCTAGCAATCAAATAAATTACTTAGGTTATAAAACCCTCATGCAGAGAAACAGTAGGTAATGCAAAATTGATCTCTTTATATGTCTCCCTCCCTCACCTTTGTTCAGGGCTTTAAAAAGAATACGTAATACTTTTTAATGCAGGTATAAATGCTAAAGGGTGGGGGAAGGGAGAGACCCTCCACTATAGCACTGTAGAAAGAAACTGAGGACAATGTCCTCTATCCTGACCCCTGAAAGATGGTGCAAACAAGTTTCCCCAAAATTATACCTCAGGCATGCTGCATGCTCATTCCCTGTGTGCAGATCTTTGGCTAAGGAATTTGTGCTAAAACAGTCAGTGTTGCCTGCCCTGTTAAGAGTACGTCTCCAAGCAGCAGGACACCTGGGCTCTAATCCTGATTGTAACAGTCTTACTGCTGACTGCAAATCCACAGCAGGGAGTAAGGTGGCAGACGCGGTCCTGAGGATGCACTGTGAAGGGCAGGAGGTCTAATACCTTTGACTAGAGAGGTCAAAGGAAAAACAAACACACCACAACTTTTAATTCTCAGACTGAGGACAAGAGGTTTACTTGTAATCTGAAGTATTGCTACATAAACCACTGACAGATACTAACTGTAGCATCCTAGCAGATTTTGCTTTGTTTTGTTTTGTTTGGTTTTTTTTAGCAATCTATTTTGTGCTGTGACACTTCAAAGTTGATGACAATGATTTTCAGAGAAAGGACATCTAAAGTGTGGAGTCACCCTGTCCTGAGCTTTGAATTCAGGTGTTGAGTTCTACTAAACTAGGTTGGTTGTTCAGGTGCCTCAATATGGATTTATGTGTCTATTTTTGGACTGTCAATTAGAATAGTCACAGAATGGTTAGAGCTATGCTCTGTTTGACCTCTCACAGATACACTAAATGGATGCAAACACTAAACCATCCCTTTTTCTGAGCTTGCCCACAAGCCATGAGAAGAACTGCAAGCCTCTCATTTTCAGTGCCTCCTAAGGGTGTCCAGCATAGTGTGTGATATTTGGACATCAGACATCCACCTATTTGAACTTAAGGTGATCTTGACATGATCTGGCTCATTCTTTCAGTACCAAAGAAAACAAATGGGAGAAAGCTCCTGTTCTTTCTCTGAAATCCTGGATTACTGCTTCTGGTTGGAATACTTCTGTACAAATCTTCTCACGTTTCCCATATTTCATGATGCCACCAAACCTCACCTCTGCCTTACTGATAACTCCAGCCTGGATGGCCAAAATGTTTCATTATTCTAACAGTAACCTCCACACATTCTCCCAAGCTGTCCTTTGTAAAAAGCATCATGATGTTATCCCCCTTTAAATCTCTGCTGAAAACTAACCTGTGTAGTGATGTCTCTGTTTAATGAGTAGCCAGCTGGGATGCTATGAATGAAGTTATTACACTAATTCTCACTGTTTCATTGGTATCCTGTGTTCCTTCATGTTGCCTTATATCTTTATTCCTTATGCTTCTGCTCATGCTTTACTCATACTTTTTTGGTCAGGGATTTTTATTTTTTATTTTTTTATATTCATGTACAGTGATTAACACAATGGTATGCCACATACTCCCTCAAACTTGACAATAACAAAGAGAGCTGCAAACACTGAAGGCAAAGCTCAAGGACTAAGCCAGACAGCAGGTTAGAGCAAAGCACATGGGATTACAATTTAGTATTGGTTTGTAGCTGTCTCGCTCTTGGGGCCAAAATAGAACCAAGTGAAGAAACCAAAACAAGACATGAGAATTTTATTTTCATACACATGAAGACATCTGGCTCCTGTTTGCTTCTACTGTGTCCAGGGGAACAGGACACTGCATGCGTATTTGAAAATGATAAAGATATTATACCTGAAAAATACAAATACATTTCTCCATCACAGAGAAACAGCTGTGCTAAAGGCTGAATATCAGCTAACCGTGTGTGCTAAGGAAAAATCAAGAAAGATATTAAAAGAACAATGCATCTATATTTAAAGTTAGTCCTAATTATTGCTATAATGACAGAATGATCCCATGGAACAGGAGGCATGATCTTCCTGGGAATAGTGAGCACACTCTGTTAATATACATCAAGTGACTACATCAGTGGACATGGGAAGAGCTACAGATGTCATCTATCTGGACCTCTGTAGGGCCTTTGACACGGTCCCCCACAACATCCTTCTCTCTAAACTGGAGAGGTATGGATTTGGTGGGTGGACTGTCTGGTGGGTGAGGAATTGGTTGGATGGTCGCATCCAGAGGGTAGTGGTCAACGGCTCAATGTCCAGATGGAGATTGGTGATGAGTGGCGTCCTGCAGGGGTCCATATTGGGACCGATACTGTTTAATATCTTCATTAATGACATAGACAGTGGGATCGAGTGCACCCTTAGCAAGTTTGCAGATGACACCAAGCTGAGTGGTGGGTCGACACGCCTGAGGGACGGGATGCCATCCAGAGGGACCTGGACAAGCTCGAGAAGTGGGCCTGTGTGAACCCCAGGAGGTTCAACAAGGGCAAGTCCTGCACCTGGGTGGGGGTAACACCCCAGTATCAATACAGGCTGGGGGATGAAGGGATTGAGAGCAGCCCTGCCGAGAAGGACTTGGGGGTACTGGTGGATGAAAAGCTGGACATGAGCCAGCAATGTGTGCTCGCAGCCCAGAAGGCCAACCGTATCCTGGGCTGCATCAAAAGAAGTGTGGCCAGCAGGTCGAGGGAGGTGATTCTGCCCCTCTACTCTGCTCTGGTGAGACCCCACCTGGAGTTCTGCGTCCAGCTCTGGGGTCCTCAGCACAGGAAAGACATGGACCTGTTGGAGCGGGTCCAGAGGAGGGCCACGAAAATGATGAGAGGGATGGAACACCTCTCCTATGAGGACAGGCTGAGAGAGTTGGGGTTGTTCAGCCTGGAGAAGAGAAGGCTCCGGGGAGACCTTATTGCAGCCTTTCAATACTTAAAGGGAGCTTATAAGAAAGATGGGACAGACTTTTTAGCAGGGCCTGTTGTGATAGGACAAGGGGGAATGGCTTTAAACTAGAAGAGGGTAGATTTAGACTAGATATAAGGAAGACATTTTTTACCATGAGGGTGGTGAAACCCTGGCACAGGTTGCCCAGAGAGGTGGTAGATGCCCCATCCCTGGAAACATTCCAGGTCAGGTTGGACGGGGCTCTGAGCAACCTGATCTGGTTGAAGATGTCCCTGCCCACGGCAGGGGGGTTGGACTAGATGACCTTTAAAGGTCCCTTCCAACCCAAACTATTCTATGATTCTATGATTCTATGAAAGTCTCCAGTGAATTCTGTGGGATTCAGACAGAACTGTTACTCAGCAGTGCTACTGAGAGGATATTAATGAAATTAATTATTGCAGATGTGGTATAGTTGTCCATTATTTTGTCAAAACTTAAGTCATTCTCTCCCAGTTTTAGTAAGTAAGTGAAAAGAAATAAACAGAGGGAGGAGGAGGGTAAGACCATGTCACCACAACTGACATATTCATGAATATAGTCTGGTTCTTCCATTTATTCTTAATGACATATGACCATCGTATCAATAGTGTAGTTTCATGTGACCTTCATCGTAAAAACCAATAACTCCAATACATTAATTGTTTGCAGAAGCTTGCTTGGAACAAGATGCTCAGTCCTAGTCACTCTGGCACAGAAATGTATAAATAAAAACAGCCTTGAGATATAAACAAGACTTGAGAAAAAGCATATTGTATGATATGGTAATTGGAAGTTTTATGTCCAGTGAGCTGTCAGTGCCCTATGTACCTAAAACAAATGATGGCTTGATTTACATTTATTTTTGGTTCAGACAAGTGAATTTATTAGTTTCACTGACAGAAACATGTCATATTCATTCTGCAAAACTGTTCAGTTATTTTTGAAATTTTCAAAAAAGTACTAAAAATTATTCTGTCATCTTACAGTGGACTGAATAACTCAGTAGACTACAGCTGCCTGCTACTTGGATGAAAGCCTGTCCTGGGGTTTCAGGTGTCTTAGCTACAAGCCAGAGTTATGACCAGTTTAGGGCACATGAACACAAGAAGCTGAAAGTCTTCATTCAGCTTGTTGTAAATGATGGATGGAAATAACAAAAAAAAGAATCTTTATTTAATATGTAACAGATGGAAGCCAAACAACAATAATTTTATCTGAGAAAAGCATATAAGACTTACAAAATTGAAGGCCTCAAAAAAGAGTATTTAAAAATAGTTTTTCCAGACCTCAGCCTTTTACATGAAATTAATTCTATTCTTCATGCTCAACATCTAATTTTTCCCATTAAATCCAATAATGATTGCCATATACAAAGTGGAGACGTCTGCTTGGGTACAGCACTAAGTAAATGAAGGCCTTCTGATAAGTATAGATAATAGGGATGCTTTTAACCCTCCCATAGCCAAGTAGTTCTTACAAAAAAACAAAGCACTGAAGGGACAAGTTTGCAAATAATTGTAGATTAGTAGAACAGGCTGTTTAAAAATCTTTGAATCCATACACAGCAGAAACCTGATGTTCTCTGAAGATGTTAGGAAGGAGAGCTTGAACAACTTGCCATGATAAAAGAGCTAGAGGGCATGAAGTTAGTCAGTGCCTTCTTCAGCTGTCTCACATAGCTATGGGGTCAGAGAAACACAACAAAATCCATCCTGCAGGGACTTGTTCAGTGCCAGAATACTTTTAGAATAGTTTACAGGAAATAATTTACACAGTGGGAGAAGGTCCTTCTGATTTAATGTTGGTGTAAGTAGACAAAGCATGCTTTTTTTTTTCAGCTTGCCAGCCCTTCCCTTTATAAATATTTGTAACAATGTTGTGCATTTTAAACATATCTGTTTGTATCCTGCCTTACTGTAGCTTGAATTTAGAGTGATTCGGGGCAATCCAAAGCCTTCTCTACAATTTTCAAATACACTCAGTGGCTTAATAAAATTAACACCTTTGCATATTGATGACTCTCTACTTATGTCTTTAGACCATCACAGTTACAACAACACTTGTACCATTCCCTGCGAATGCTGGAAATTTTGGTTTTTGATTTGTGTATAAAAATGAAGGATTTGCTCAGACCTCCCTGTTTTTCAGTTTTGACACAAGTGATTCTACTAATTATGCAAAGAATTAGGGAACAGACAAATGCATAAATAAAACAGATCTTCTGTAGGAGGACTAAGATATTTTGAAATTAGTGTTTTGATGTAACATATGTGGTCTTTTTCCAAAGTTATTTTTGTTTAGATTATGGCATTCCTACACAGAGAAACTGGGGGAGGTAGAACTGTTAAGTAGGATGAAGAAAGTTATGGCACTGACTTCAAGTCTGTCATAACGGGTATGTAAAAGTCTTCCAGCATTTTGGCTGAGTTGTCTTTGTTAAATCAGAAATGGATGGAAAGTTATGCAGACCTACAGAGGACTCCTCAGATTTGTTAGCAACACACACTAGTAAAGGCATTGTTGTCTTCCCCACACCCATCACACATCAGTATTTTATGATATCCCTTGGCAAGAGGCTTTGAAGTCAGTCATCTCAAAGGTTTACCATTGTGCCAAGAATTTGTGTACAAAGTATGACCATTTTGTCTAGTTTCAGTGAAAATTCAGTTTTATTACACGCTTTTAACCCATGCATATTTTTCTGTGAAGAATATCTGCTAATATAAAACATAAGATTCAGTGGATAGGGTCGTTTTACAGTAAAAAATGCATATTGATTCACAAAATAGCAGAGGAGGTGACTTTCAGTCACTCAGTCAAAGAGTTGTTAATTGACCAACAGAGTTCCTCATCCACTCAACTGGCATTTGTGCCTCTGAAGACATAAATTTGTCCTTAATTTAGGTAGTACATTAAGACCATTCTTTGAATAAGTTTGCAGTAAATATGTTTTGGAAGGAAAAATTAAATCTGTCTGAATCTCCTGAAGTACTCTAAGAAGCTTAGTTATAAAAGCTAGCATTTTCCATCAGAAAACTATTTTGTCCCTGGAGAGTAAAATCTAAGACAGAGAATACTCCAGGTGAAAAAATTCCTAACTGGCTGTATAAGGAAAGCATCTACAGAATGTCAGCTGCATACAGGGAGACTGCCCAAGGATGTAATATCTTTTATTAGGCCAAGTGACAGCGCTGGGAAAACAGAAGAGCTTTCAGCCACATATATCCTTCTTTAAGTCTTCAGGAAAAAAGCCTAAAATCTTGTCTCTTTATTCCAGATGTATTATTTGGTCCAATAAAAGCAGATTTTATTTGCATTCAGTTGTAACCTGACTTGACAAAGGAGTGATTTTGAAAGTTTCCTCATCTAAGGTGGAGAGGAATCTAAAAATGGGGATTCTGGTGCAGCTTAATAAAAGTGTTTAGCTCCCCAACACATTTTCCAGAGTACCCAAAAAGTAGGAGAATATATTTGCACAGAAACTGCATTTGCGAAAATGCCTTCAAGTGATTGGTGATAAGCAGAAAGGTGTTTTCCATGGAACAAAGCTATGAGTACCTACCTGAATCCTTCTGGTTCAGTAGGAATCTGATTCTTACAAGGAGCAAGAGTTACATCTCACACAATTTTGGGAGGCATACAAAAATAAGAAAATTAAAATAAAAAGTTCTATATATGCATTAGAAATAAACTGGAAATAAGGGAAATATAGATCTGCTGACTGAGTGGGGAAAAATTATGATGGCCTGACAGAGTCCAGTATTCAATATCCTGCACTTGAAACCTTATTCAGTCTTTAAAATAAAGATTGGTTTTCATGCATAATGAAATAAATGCAGGTTTAATAACAGGAGAGAAATGCATACCAAAATAACAAAGATGTTAATGAATGTTCAGGCGATTTAGACATATTTAAGTCAGCAGAGCCTGATGCTTCCTAAGGCATTAAGGAAACTGTTGAAGTAATCTCTAAACTATTAGCGATTACCTTTGAGTACTTGTGGAGTAGGTCCCAAGAAATTAAACACAGGAAAGTTTAGAATACATTAAAAAAAAAAAAAAAGTTAAAAGCAGAAGCTGAGGAATTATAGACCAATAAGCCCACTTAATGCCTGGAAATATTTAACACCAGAACAGTTTCCTGGCTCCTTAGGTATAGCAAGTTCATAAGACATAGCCACCATAGATGTGTTACTGACATTGCTACATCAATAACAAAGAATGTCAGACCAATTTGGTTGCCTTCATTGATAGGCTAACTAACCTGGCAGGTACAGGGGAGAAAAAGACTGAGATTCCTCTTGATTTTAGTAAGGTTAACATGTAACAGGAATTTTCTATACAGCAGCAAAGGAAATATGCAGAAGAGAAACTGAACAAAATTAAAATCTGCCCTCAGATTAGTTATGAATGATTCACTGTCAAGATAGAAAGGCACTCTGAACATGGGCTGTCAATGAGTTTCTATCTGCTGCTGTATTAATGACTTGGATGACAGAATAAGGGAGACAGTGATCAAATCTGAAGACACCAAGCTGGAGGGAAGTATTTGCAAGTGCTTCAGAGAACAGGATCAGAATTCTAAATGGTCTCGATAGAGCAATCTGGAATCAATGAGATGAAATTTAATACAGACAAGTGCAAAGTGCTACCTTCTGGAAGAAGAGAGCAAATACATAAATATGAGCTTTGAAATAACTGACTAGCTGGTGTTTCTAAAGAAAAGAAGTGTGGGGCTGAAGCGACCAAAAACTGAGTATGGGTAACACAGTGACAAGACAACTCTTGGCAGAGTTAAGAGGTGTTATAAAGAACAAGGATTATTCATTCTACTCAGCATTTGCATTACTTTTGCTCTGTTTTGCATGCTACACTTTAAGACAAATTAGGAGGATTATAGAGGACAGAAACAAGACAGATCAGAGGTTTAGAAACTTGTGAACAAATATTAAAGGATTATAATTTTAATTTAGAAAGGGTGGTAGAAGCAGCAACATAATAACAGTACTCTAATACTTAAAAAACAGATACGAAGAAAAATGAATTATTAACCTCAGCTGGAGACAAGTTGGATAGCCCATGAGAAATTGTGAGCGGCCCATGGGGAATGTCTAGCATAGGGCTATGAACTAGACACTATTCTGCGGTTCCCACAGCCCCTGTTGGCAGGGACCATTTTGATTTCATGCCACATCTTTCTTAGTGATGTAGTTGACAAGCTTGGCTTACTATGGTTGTGAATATCCTTTTCTATGGCAGATCAGTTTGTTGCACTTCTTATTAGAGTCACCCAGGCATACATCAGCATTTCTCTTTGTGCTTTGCAGATGTGCTATGTACGCTTTATTCCAGATAAAATTCCTTTATATGCATACAGCACCACATTTGAAAACATGAGTCTCTGAATCTCCCAAACTCTCAAAGTCCCTTTATTATAAAATTCTAACAAAAGATAAAACCAAGATATTTGACACAAATTGAGGGTCATGCTCCAAGAATGGAATGATGTGTTAAAGTGGGTGAGACAGCCCTGTGCCCCCAAATCCACCCAAAATGTCTTTATCTATGAACAGCTACTAAATGAATACTTGTTTAGCTAGCTAATTAAATACTGTGTCTTCACATTTTGATCCTGAACATCCACAATATTTTTACATGACTTCTTCATGGAACAGTGAGCAATCATAAGTCCAAAACAAAATAGAGTAAGGTTAGGATTCAGCACTTTTAACTTCAGCCTCTGAAAGCCTATGCATCCACTCTAAGTCAGTTGCTTTGGCTCCTTCCATAGTCAAAGCAAAGGCACAGGACCTGGCAGACAGCAGTTCATTTCACTGTATAACGACTGTGAAAGTTTGGTAGATGAATTTCCCCTCCCAGGTTCTTATTTCTCTAATAAATAGGACCTCGGTGACTGGCTTAGACTAATACCTAATTTAAAGTTAGGAGAGATGATTCTATTATAACTAACTGAACATATTGCTTAATCATCTGTGTTTACACAGATCTGAAGGGTCAAAGACAAATGAACAGTGATTAATATGCAATACATATAGAAAGTAAACAGACTTTTAAGAGTTTGAAGATGCTAGATATGAAGAGAGAGAGAAAATTAACTTTGGACTAGAGATATAAAGAGAGATCAAAGGTAAAAAAATCCATCAGTGACCTAAGCAATTACCAAGACATTTACTGACAAGCTCCAAAACTCCCCAAAGTAGGAATTTACTGAACATGAAGTACATGTTCTGCAACCTCTGTATAATCAAGATAATAAGCAGTTTTTAAAATAACACAATTAATAGGTCTTCTCTTGTGACCAAAATGTTAAAGGCTATTAAACAAGACCTAAATAGGATACTGCTATATCAACAACTTTAATTAAGGTATATTGTAAAATAAATACTTTAAAAATAAATATGCCCATGTACAAAGGATGCATTTTGCTTTCCTGATGATGTAGGCAGAAATGACCTATGATGTGTTTTATGCTGATTGTTATAAGACACTTGCCAGAAGAGGCAGTTAGAGAAACACTCACGACTTTCATAAAAGAAACATGAATCCATTTCACTGCTTCTCCTTGAACTGTGCAGCCTGCACTGAGACTCTGCAGAACTTTCATTACAGATGGAAATGCTTCTGAAAGTCACCTTCACTAGAGGTACCCAAAGAAATCACAAGCCTTGAAGTTTACTCATGACAGTGGCTTTCTTCTTCTAATTCTGTCAATAGAAGACTAATTATAACACCCTCTCAAACTGAAGTTTAAGATGATCCTTGGTGTTACAAATTAAATGTAAGGCACGGATATCTGAACAACACTGTATTCACTCATATGCAGTTGAAGAGGCCTTGGCAGAATTTTATTCGGTGAATCACCTGTTTCTTTTATTTGAGACACTGTCTGTCACAGGTACTATCTTTTATTAAGTTGATTTATCTAAGTGATACAACTGGTGACTTTTCAGATAACAAATTAAATTTTCAAAACCTAAACCAAGAGTGTGTATCAGACTGCAGGGAAGTATATTATGAATGACTTAAGGCAGTTAAACATTCTTTGATTAATACTAGTGAATTATATGATTAAYAGATTAGTAGATCTAGTGCATTACTATTGGATTATTATCATGTTTTATATCATTATTAAGTCCTCTATTGAAAGTGAGCTATAGATTTGATACATCTCCTGTTGCATCAGAGCAGGAGCGGTTTCTGTCCTGCAGCAATTGCTTCGTTTTATGTTACTCTGAGACTGATTTAGGAAATTCTAAATTGCCTGTATGGTCAACATTTAAATAAACCAAAACCAAAATAAATTATAATTGGATATGCTTTCTATAAACTACTCGCAACATTCAGAATGTCGTTAATCAGGTATCATGTCCATGCTTTTTTCCAGACAGGAGATATTTTTGCAAGGCTTTTTTTCATTGCCTCCCTCCACTCTGTACTCTTCTGTTCTCTCCTGCCATACATTTTGTGTTCCAACCCTCCCAAAGGCTTACTGTGTCAATAGAAAAATAATTTTAAGAAAAAAAAGAATGATCTTTCAGGCCTTTTACAGAAAATATTTTAATGTGTGTAGAAGTGTGTGGAATGTGCAAAGAGAACTCTCTAAAGTAAGTGTTTTGCCTTTACATGCTATTATCAGATGTGTGGAGCAAATACCTAATGCRACAGAGAAGATGGCAATTTATGCATTAAATGGTATTATTGAATATCATTTGCCTCCATTGACACATCCTCATTACTCTCTATAAAATACAGTATCCTTCCTAGCCTGTGTAGAGAGCAGAGAACAAAGCAGACTACAGTGACCTGATGGCCAGGTACCCAGGAATTCATCCAAAATTAATCTGCCTTTCCTGTAAGAGCTATTTGTTCAAGTGCTGCTTGGCACCACTTACAATACCTCTAAAAATGTGCTTCTGAGACACCTGCATTAACAGTTTAAATATTAACCACCTCTTATTTACTTTTGTTGTCTCCTTTGTCACAGTGGAAAGAAAGCAGCATGTGGTGTGTGTGTACATGTGTGTGTTAAAGTTCAGACTATATCTCAGGAAATGAAAAAAGCATTCAGCTTCATAAACCAGGTGGAAGCATGGCAGAGATTTATAGAGGATGGGATTGGTTACCTTGGAAACAGGTTTGAATTCTTTCATCAAACGACAAGAAGCTCAGTGTTGACCTATTTCTAACTGCTGTGTATGGATTTAAGGTGGAACTTTTTGCAAAGTTTATACAAAACGGTCTTCCTATCAACATTGAGTATTTGTGTACTGCTTAAATGCATTACTTTGTTTCTGCTACACTTCTAAGCCTTTAAAGTGAGATAGTTGAGAACAGAAAAGCGAAAGTGAAGAAGGATGTGATAATGTCCTTGATAATAATTTGTTTCCAATGTATTTGAAGTACTTGTGAACACTTAAAAACGTTTTGGCCAACATATTATCTTCTTTACAATAACTACTTAATGAATATAGGCGAACAATTGTTTATGGAAACAAGCCACTCCCCATCCTACTACAGAACTTACAAACCTGAGATAAAGTTCCACCAGATATTTAACTTTATTTTGTCTTCCACAACCTCAGCTCCAAAGGTTTGTTTTAGTTTTGTAAGAACTGACATTTTCACATGGCATTTTGCATTGCAACTGGCACTCAGTTCTGATAAGACCTTTAATGCACTGCATTAACAATAGAAGGGTAACTGTGACTAAATCAATCTACCTTTCTCATCATATCCTATTAAACTTCAGGGCATAGGAAAGTGAAAACAGAAAGCATCGTTAATGCAGTGATGATATACACACACAAATACAGATGGAGAGCATGTGTACAGCACCATGTGTTACTAATTTAGGGATCCTCCTAGGTAGTCTGGATGTCTAAGTGATACAATGCAACGCAGCATCACACAGAGACGTGACATCAAATCCCAGAAGCAGTCAGGTTGCCTGCCTGGTGCATATTCCAGTTATCATCTGGTCTGAACTATTTTGGGTGAATTTACTCTCTGTTCCTTGGCATCATGGAAAGCCCAACCTGGGGAATCAGCAGAAAGAAAGGAAAGCCAAAAACTCACCAACTGAAATTCAGCTGAACCTGATGAAGGAAGAAAATAATTGGAAACAGCATAATGCAGTGAAAATAGGATTGGGCTGCATTCCTAATGTACAGTTAGTTCACATCATCATACCTAAGTGATAATGTGATTTTTAGAGCCATTCTTAAGGTCATTGTACATATCATTTTTTCTGAAGCCATCAATTTTTCAGTAATTCTCAGGGAGAACAGATGGATTTGTCTGTGGTAGGGTATGTTTCTTGCAAGGAAATATATTAAAGGTTATATGTTTGCAGCATTCCAAATGCCAAGACTTTATTTCTCTTAAAATTTCTCATAAAACTCAGCATTTTCTTTGAAATACCAGCTCTTGAGACTGTGATATTACATATAATTTTTTTAAAAGGGGTATTATTGTCTCTCATGGTCCTTGGTAAAGGTCTGAAAACATTTAAAACACCAAAAAAGGTGTAAAGGTACCTCAGAACCTCAACGCTTGGAAACAAAACAAAATGGAGTCCTTTGCAAGCCACACAGTCCCTTTCATCACAAAGTCTTACCATTTTTAAGAGAGAGCAAAATATTTTCTTCACTCTGATCTTTTTCCCCCCAGTTCTTACTTTGATAATAATATTCTTTTGGAGACAAAAGAGAAGATTCTTGGATTGACTGAAATATTTTGTTTTAGTTTGGCCACAGAAACAGGACTTGCCCAGCCCAATGACATAGCCAGCTGCAGGTCAGATAGGATATACTCCCTATATGTATACAGGGACCTACTTGTCTTTAAAATGCTGGGCATGTATCTGGCAGAGCATAGCTGAAAATTATTATCAGAACATTTATTTCTGGGTCCTTCTTCAGTGTATACTGTGTTCAGATCAGATAATTATTGTCACTCTTACAACAGAGTTTAAAAATCCATCATAAAAATGATTCATATGGACAAAGTGTCAACAATTAGGCTATAATCTCTTTGCAGTTCATAATGCTCCCAAAGTCCAATTGTCTGCTTTTCCTGTTATGTATTGACATACAAGTATAAGTAATATGTTTTACAGACCTCATTCTCATATCCTTCCATTATTCTAATTAATTCTGTCTAGTTGATGATTAACACCTTCCTTCCTAGGACATCTGTCAACAGTGTATCATCACAGATCACATTTTACCTAAATCAGAAATCTGTTGTAAGTTAATACTTTCATGTTTGTGACTCCATTATTCTCTAGATTTTTTTTTCTTTTTTTGTTCATAGCTCAGTACAGATCAGCAACGTCAAAAATCAGGTTGAAATGTGTGCGGGAAAACTGATATTGGACAGGCTGCTCATCAACAGCACAGTTGCTTAAGCTGAAGAGCTGAAACCCAACTATTTCTTCAATTCTGAATATTGAAAAACGGTATTCTACTGGTAGATCTTCCAAGTACTCCTTTAACAGTCATACATATTTGAAAATTACAATAAAGCACTCTGGATGTATAATTTGTGTGAGGTATAGCCAAAATAATTACACAATATTAATGCTGATCTATAAACGACCTACTTCAAGCCTTAACTTGCTCAAGGAATACAGTGGCAATGTCCTTTTAATCACTATGGGAAGCAACACACTGGCTGAAGTTTTTTTAGATACTTTAAAACCCAGTGTCTCTGTCTTTAATATGTGTAAGACACCAGAAGTTGAATGTGCTTTGCTCAACAGACACTCTGGTGTTTGTTACGTTTCTAGTTTATACTATATTTGCCACCTGCTCACTAAGTTACAGATAAATGATTACATAGTATTGTGTTTAAATAAATGGATATTATGAATTAGCTGCTGCAATGAATTAATACACTGAGCAAAGCAATAAATGTCTGGAGGAAGAAACAAGCTCAGCTCCAGTGGATTTTTTTTTTTTCATTTTTCATCTCCACAGTTTTATATATGTCAGGAGGCATACATTTTGACATATTTTTACTGTGAACATGACATTTTGTCTTAGAATTTGTCTGGAATTTGTTTAAAACTTGACAGGCTTATATTCTTGAACCCGATCCCATGGACGTCTAAAGCTCTGCTGACGGTATCAAGGACGCCGGTGCTCCAGGAAGCATGGCCAGCCCTGGCGTGTGCCCTCGCTGAGCAGACAGATTCCTGCGGCTTCTAAATACAAAAACTTGCTCTGGCTTTAAGTTGCCCCTGGCCTGGAGGCTGAGCAATACTGCTCTTTCGCATCATGGTGAGCTAGCACAAAATGTCAGCCATCAGTGAAGACATGGGGAGTTACCCAGAATTGAAAATGGCTGGAATGAGTACAGCCAATGCTGCTGACCTGATGAAAGCCCATTAGAACCACTTTGTTTCTCAATTCTCTTTCTTGAAAAAAGTGAAATGATTCTTACCATTTTTTCCTATCCTTCTTAAGCACGGTTCTCACTATTCACAGTCTTAACCCCCCCTTTCTTATAGCCATTTAATTTGGGCCTTTTATTTTGCATTCATGCTTTTTTCTTCTTTACTATATAGTCATCTTCCCAAAGGCCATAGCTCAAAGAAATAATCTACATTCCCCAAATATCCTAATTTACACCTTTATGTGTGCAGAGAAAAAGCAGAAAAACACAACAAAATAATTAGTGACCTGATTTAACAGAAAAGATTCCATCTCATTTTCTTCATGCCTTTTGCTTCTTTCCCCCCTGTCTAAATCCTAAGCAAAACTGAAAGACATTCCCAGCAGACTTCATTGCTAAGGCTCAGAAGGAAACCATGTACTCCACAGTAAGGTATGTATATATTCTTAACAGAAATTCTCTCTTTCCACTCCCTTAGTTTCCTCATTTTTTTTAATGAACGCAGAATGCAATTTAAAAAAAAAAAAAATCACCAGGAAACGGTAATCAAAAGAAATGCTAAAAATGCTGATTAACTGCTGAATATTAAATAAGCAATACTCCAAGCATTCATATTTTTCAGGCCCTTAATTAGAAAGGATTGGCTGATTTCATCCTTGATGGCCTTAACTAGAGCTGAAAATGAGAAAGCAAAAGACATTTAAAACCTGATTTTTAATAGTGTGGAGGACTTCATCTCTCTCTGCAGCAGGTTCTTATGTGTATGAAATTGGCCATGGCTGTAAAAAAGGAAAAAATCAAAGAGGAGAGCAACCAACGTAATGAATCAATAGTTTTCAATTAAGTATACCTAGGAAAGTGAGACAGTGCCTTCAGCATAAACAAAAAACTCCAAAAAGCAATACAGTAAAAATGAAGGTAATGAAATCTGTATTGACTGATTGACTTAATACTGCTTAAAAGTGAATCCAAACACTTGTGTTTATGAGCATTTCCCTCCCAAGGATTCTCATGCAGAACGTATTGAGTTTGTTTTTCTGTTCAAATCTTACCACATAAGAAAGGAGTGCTGCATTTCCTGGAGTTTTTAATTAATAGTCATATCAGTGATCCCTAATAAAAACAACTTAAATATATTCAAATACCAAAACAGTTACTTTATGATGACATCATCTCCTTGTGACTTTTACTACTAGGAGAAGATCCTTTTTTCCAAAATCGAAATCAGGATCTTTAGTCCAAGTCAGCCCAAGTCTAGGAGAGATCAATGTTGACTCCACTACAAGAAAGCACTATTAACAGGGTGAATAAACATAGGAAATACAGAAACAAATTGGACGTGTACATCATCATGGAATAAGACAGTTAATGATTCAAGTATTCTACTAGATAAGAATGAGCCTACATTATAATTTGCCTTGACAGTTTTTGCAGTTTGTAAACCTTAATTTTTATTAATTTCCTCCAACATTTTTATTAAAGAAAAAGAAATCTAGAAACTGGTTTCAATATACTGTATTTTGGTGAGACTGCTGCACATCAGAAGACCTTTGTCCTTACAAAGGCAAAACCCACCTGCAGGTAATAAAGCTGTGACAGAGACCCACACAATCTGTGGGATTCTACAATAATGTTTTAATCCAACGTGCGCATACAGTGCAACTTTACACTTCAAAATGCTCCCCCAGTTCTGCCTGACAGGCTAGGCACAGACAGAGGTCTGTCCATGGCTGGGGCATAAGCTGGCTGCATATGATGCAGCGTTAGCCTGGAAGCCATAAAAGCAAACTTAAGCACTTCCTCTGGATACAGTAATAGGATAGAGGAGCATGGGAGACAGTGTCCAGCTGTCCTCACTTTGCACACCTCATTGAAATATGAACCGCCTTAACCTACCCGGTAATTTAATGTAAGCCTTTACTTTCATCACCTTTCTGTAACTCATGGGATGAACTCTAGTACTTGAAATCCTTCCTTCAGAAAGCAGTGTGGGTTACCAGCCATGCTCAGGGACAAGAGCTGACTGTGTTCTTACAGCAGGGTGCTGCCCATACAAGTGGGGATAACTGTGCTTTTCCAAGCCATCCCAGCACTTCTTGGATAGCACAGTCCTCTGCTGTCTTAAGCTGAACATGGTTTGAAAGTGCATTCTAGCCCTTAGTGCTCAGGAAATGTTTTTGTGGAGAAAGGATTGTCATTATCAGCTTCAGCTTTGTGCTATGAATATACCAGATCAATATTGAAACACCCTTGTTTGGTCTTTTGCTGCACTGTTCTCAAGATAACCTTTGCTGTCAGAAAAGTCAACTTCAGCAGTTTATTACATAAAATCAGAGTGAAATGCGAGAGAGCTGCTTCAGAGACTTTCCAGCAATATGTATGTGTCCACGAGTGGGCTCTGGCAGACCCTAAGTGAAAACAGAACCATTCCAATACTTGTTTAAATATATTTTACAAATCTCCTTCTACTTTATGAAGTGCTCTCAGCCTGCAGCATTCTCCTTCTCCCTAGCAAAAGCCTTTTCCCTTCCTCCTTTATCCCTTCCCATGAAGTGAAGAGTGGATAAACCCCATTTTTGGAAGAGGAGTCTCGAGAAGATGCTGGTGTTCTGGACTCAGGAGAAAAACTAAGAACACCAATGAAAATGAAGATGTCAATAGGCTAGAGGGTATGGAAGATAGCCACAAAGTAGTGAGAAATTATTTTTAAAGAGCTGCAGTGGAGACTAGGGAGAGAAATCAACATGAGGGGATGTATGAATTAAATAAAGATCAATAACAGAAATACCCAATAAAGACAAGTTTCCAGCAGCAGTTCCCCAGTGATTTTCATAGAATCATAGAATCATTAAGGTTGGAAAAGACCTCTAAGATCAAGTCCAACCGTCAACCCAACACCACCATGCCCACTAAACCATGTCTCTAAGCACCTCATCTACACGTCCTTTAAATACTTTCAGGGATGGTGACTCCACCACTTCACTGGGCAGCCTGTTCCAATGCTTAACCACTCTTTCAGTAAAGAAATTCTTCCTAATGTCCAATCTAAACCTCCCCTGGCACAACTTGAAGCCATTTCCTCTCATCCTATTTTGGTGTGTAAGCCCTCCTGCTCCATCCCAGTCACAGTCTGAAAACAGGTGCTCAAGCTGTGGGGGATGATCCATGCTGCCTCATTCCCCAGCCCTCACTCAGATCCCTCTGATTAGTGGCATTTTCTGGTTCCCGCAGGTCCCTGTAATACCTCCTGCAGCCCTGTGAGCCCCACTCCCACTGCGAGGACTGCACCCCTCAGCAAGAGCTGCTGCCTTTCCCCTACTGCAGAAGCTGACTTGAAGAAAGCTCTGAAGGATGTCCGATCACCTTCTAGTCCTTCTCTACTAGAAATATATCTACTTTCCAACATTACCACTCTTGACAAACACCTTTGCTTGTCCTTGGCTGACTTGGAGGACCTATTTCTTTTTTCAGACCCCTTCTTTAAAAACCTCCTTTCTGTCTATTTGGGATTTTGCCATCCTCTCCAAAAAGGARACAGGGCCCCAGATCATTCGCTCTCTCTGTTGGCACTCCCTGTTTGCTGTGTGGGACAGCACTTTTGGTCTCTTTAACAGAGCCGCAGTTTTGTCACCCCCTTGCACAGTTCCCTTCTGCCTCCTGGGACATTTCACGTTAAGCTGGCAGGATAGCTTTTGTAAGCTCTGACTGGATTTTCCTTGAGTGACTTTACTGGGAAAGAGAGAAATATTTAAGTATAGAACTGGAATTAGAACAAATTAAGCTTTAGCTCAAGGCTTGCAGTTTAGATAGTCTTATAAAAGAGCTTGTAATATATCCCAAATTTCTTGAAAATATGAGCTCTGGAAGTTCTCTCCTTTGGGAGGATAAAAATGAAGACACCTAAATAACTATTTAAATTTTAAAACCTTAACTTAAATGTGAGGAAAAGATTAGGTTTTGTTTTCTTAGTAACACACTGGATCCAGAAGACTGTTTTACTGTGGTAGACAGTATGAAAAACCCTTTAACAACCTCAGATAAACCCAGACTTCCCCTCTAGCCATCGTACCCATACTTTTGTTTATATATCTAAGATTTGACTGCAGTAACTAACCCAGTGAAGAGTCTCCATGGAGACTGAAAACTCATTTTAAACACCCATGACTTTCAGAATATAAATCTCTCATAACAGATATTGTATGAATTTTCAGCTAGAGGCAACATTTCCTGATCATTCTTGGTTACTTTTGTATTTTCTGTAATCTACTCATGTAAATACACACATAGACAACAAAACTCTGTGAAGATTATAAAAAATGAATAAGCGTTTGTATTTAAGATGAACTACCAATATTGATTTTCCTTGATCTATGAAGGAAATGTCTTTAAATCTGATTAAAAGTATAACTTTAACTGCTATGTAAAGTGTCGAGCATTTGTGGTTTAAAAGCTCAGAAAAAACGTAGATTATAAAGGCTAAGTACTAAGTAAGGAGAGAGGCTAAGATGGCTAATTACAATTTGTACATCTAAAAATATAATACAAAAGTGATACTTATTATTTCTCTCAACTTTTCCACAGCTTGCTTACATGCAATTTGAATCTATGTCTGTCTTTTTTTTTTTTTTTCACCAATTGCAGCTGCAGGTTTCTTGTGGGTGACTTGTCACTGGGTCTTAATGATGTGTTTGCCGATTCTCTCCCAGCAACCAAAACTGAAAGGACTGATATTAAATATTACATCAAAGGAAGGTTTGCATCCCCATCCTTTCTGGCCGGTTCATATTTTGTTCTCTGCTTTTCTCCCAGAGGCTGTAACATTCAGTTCTATTATCTCCTTGTTTGCAGCAAGGGAGCTGTAATATGCAGGCTCCTCTCACTGACTAGCAGCAGAACCTGCTAGAGTCCTGTTCTTTCTTCAGAATTGTTTTGAAACAGAATTTATTTGGGTTTTTTTCTTTATTTTTGCTTCCTTTAGTACGCTTTGCCTCTGCTAATGTATACACATAGCTACGTGTGAATTTCATGTGTTCAATTAATATGGATTTCCTACAGAGTTTTGCCCTCCAGGAACAACAGGGAAAACAACCACTTCACATGACAGATGCTAGTTTTGTTGTTTAGTGTACATCTGAAAGGCACAGTTTAAAATGTAGATATGGAAAAACTGAGGACGTCATGCAGATTTGTCTCTGTCAAACTGGGCCTGAAATCAGTTTTGTCAGTATTATGGTTTTCCAAGGGAGCCATTCCCTATCAATTGTTTTTTAATTGATATAACACTTTCTTTTCACTTGCTGTGAACAAAGAACTGTAAATGGAGATTTATAGTGCAAGTGACAGGAGGCAATTCAAGAAAAATACATTGATTTATTCTTCCCCTTAGAGTATGTTCCTCTTACGATGTGAACTCATGGCAGAGGATGTTTGCTACAAGTAGAGAGGAGCGGAGAGCTTATGAAAGCTTTCCCTGCTGTGAAAATTGGATAGCTACAACTCGTCTCGTGATTTCATGTGTGAATCAAATTTTAGCTGCATTTTTTAAAATCCCAATGGTAGCAAGAAAGAGGAAAGGATGGAGTGAGGTCCCTATTCTCCCTGGTAGAGTTAGAGCTGACCTGATATGTAGCAGCATCTGCTTCTCCATACTCTCCTCGGTGCTTCCAGGAGTTATGCACAGACCCAGTGCCTTCTAATTCCCCCTCCCCAACTCCACTGAAACCATAGTTCACAATCTCCTGCTGAAGCATTAATGTATAGATGAAATACTTGTCACATGTGATCACTGAGCTGTCACTGCCTGACCCCTTACAATGAACATCCCTAAATTGCTGAGGCTATGTATGCCGGGTTTTGTCACAGGGAGAACTGCAATGACTTTGCAGGAATAATTTGTATTTAAAGTCTATACTGCATGAACTAAGCACTGCACAGTGATATCCAAATTTGGGTGGAGCAAATTAGCTTACGTATTGGAAACAGTGTTATCCAGAATCTTGCTAAGGCAGCTCAGCTAGCTTGCATCTTTCTGTAGTATTGCATTATACAGCAAAGGCAAGGGCAACATATTAAGCCACTGAGATGGTCCTCAGTTGTTTGGTGGCCAGCACAGAGGAGGATTAAAGCAGAAAGACAATCCCTCCTCTGGTCCATCTGGGGAGTTTTATAAGCAGCTTGTGACCTCCAAAGCTCTCAATGTTTTCACTCCCAGTTCTGCAAGGGTATCACACCATGTCTGGAGAAATTAGGTGCTGTTGAAGTATGTTTTCCGCAAAAGCCTATTTAATAAACACACAAAACCTTGGCCCAAATAGAAAACAGGCTTTTCTGTCCTACTTATTCTCCAGAAGGAGAAGGGCCCTAATGCCTTTTGTATTGTGGGAAACATGAGTGAGCACTGGGTAGAAGTAGAACCTCTAATTTGGATTAACAAGATATTTTCCCTTCTTTTTCCTTATTTTATAATAACTCTATATTCATAAACCTAGAAATTCAGAAACGTTTATTTGTCTTTAACATGCTGTCACCCGACACTAAGGGGACAAACAGGTTCTTTTAGGGATCCTTGGCAGAACGATGACAGCACTAAATCATAGTTACAATTAAAGCTTTATTTTCTAAACAGAATTTTATGATTCATATAGCACAGAATATATGATTAGAATGGCACAGGATTCCTACAAGCAGAATCAATGTAGTACAATCTATAAGTAGCATAATACAGAATTTGTATTACAACTCAACTTATGATTTCTAATCACTTAGACCTTCTGCAGACTGGGTCAGATCTTAATACATGGTTTGCTGTATCAATATAACAATCACAGTCTAGACTTAAGAATCATATAAAAGAAGACAAGTCACTCAGTCCTTGGAGGACGCAGATGATGGTGGAGATGTCCCTGGCCACCGGGGTGTCCTGGGTCTCGCTGTCCAGCAGCAGCTCCAGTCCAGGTTCCCCACTTAGGATTTGTAACTGCTTAATTTTATAGACAATACTCTGGGTGCTGTTATGCTTCTCTGTTCTGTGACGGGGTCATCACCACTTGGTTGGCCAGGTGCCTGGGACTTTCAAGGCTGGTGAGGAAGGGAGTAATTGGCCTGGCACCCAGGAACCTTGAGGCCGGTAGGGAGGGGAAGAAGAAATCTGTTTGGTTTGTCTACTTGGTTCACAAGACCTTCAGGGCCTGATAATGAGGGGAAAGGGAACGAATACGTGACCAGCTCCATCACAGAGAATGGCTGTTTGCCTTATAAAATGGCGTTAGTTATGCTAACCATATTACCAGGGGCTGGGAGCAGGGGGTACCAGTGACACGTGCATACGATAAAAATAGATTTCCTGATGTAAACTCCTTTTTGAGGCAGTAGGTTTGGATTTTTTGTAACAATCAGACAGAGCTAGGTTGTAATGCTTTTACAGGTCTGCTGGATTTGTACCAGACATAGTCTGCTCAGAAAGTATCTGTGTCCTGAGCTTCCTAAGAAGCTTCAAGTACCATGTAATCTGCTCTGGCAGCCAGCTGGAATCTACCACCATAATAGTTTTAAGATCTGTTTTAAGTCACTGTTCATGACTTCCTTGAAACTGAAATTTCCAAAAGTTACATTGTTCATGCCCTGATGTTCTCTGTGTGGATTTGACAGTGGCTCAAACAACAAACAGGACTGAAAAAAATAGACTTTTTTTTTTTTAAATTGAAAACATTAATTATTAAGCAATCACTACAAATGTCTTAGTTTAATGGTCAAGGCCTTGCAATATTCTGATGAAAGACACTCTAAAGGTTGCTTCATTTGCAGGCCAGATGTAAATAGCATTAAGTTATGCTTTTAAATTAACCACTATTACTGGGTTACATTGCCATGTCACTTTGCAGTTTGGGTCTCAATATAAGAACATTGACGGCACTTTTCCTTCTTGATCAGAGGGCTGAATTCCAATGAAATTTGTTGTACTTATCCATGTACAGCCTGTATCTCACATAGCTATCATCCTTTTAAAACTGCCAATGCTTGACACTCTAAACAAGCCATGTTGAAATCAGATGCAGAGGAAAGGAGGAATCAAAAGCAGAGGAGGTAGCAGGAGAAAGGAAGTGGCCCGAGGGGAGCAGAGATGAGGAAGCTAATGAGGGAGAGGGAACTCAGTTACACTTCTTCAGACTGCCCACAGGGCTGTACACTGCTTTGCTGCTGACTCGCATGGTCTCGGTTTTGTTGGTTTTTTGAACGAATAACCTCCAGGCTGCATGAATGAAACTGCAGCCTTTAGTGCTGCTGACATATATCCCAACCCACAGAAGACAACTGCAAATCTGAAATCCCCCAAAGGAACAGCTCCTTCAGCGAATCTCAAGGTTTGAGTTTGGTGCAGGGGCCATGATATTCCTCTGAAGCTAAGAATAACACATTTAGAGTATTAGAGTACAGAGAAAAGTAAATCTTCTGCAACTTGAGCTGAGAGTGGGAACTGTTTAGGTACATTACTGAGTCACTGATAAGACTCACATGTTGTTGGCTGGCAGCAGAGCTTTCATTTGGGAATGCTGAACGACAGTGTAACTTTGTCAACATGCACAGTTACAGGGAGATAAAAAGAGTGTACTAGTTACTGTTCAGCCAGTAAAAACTACCATTGCCACAAGATTTTATAACATTTATTACCAACAAAAATAAATATTGTGAGTTGGTGATAACATGCCAGGTTTTGTTTCTTTTGCTACTGGCTATGTCTCGCTATAAAATAAAGAGACAGACTAGACTAAATATTGGAATCAATCTTTCATATACCTCCTTTAGCATATGGTTATATTATCATGCTTAAGTTTATCTTCCTAATAAACTCCAGCAGCTCACCACTGGCCTCTCAGAGGCATTTTCCACTTTAACTTTTTGACAAATAAAAGCGTTATCATAGGAAAAAACAGACAAAACTGAAAATCTCATTGAGAGTATCTTAGCATAGTCTAATTAACACATAGCAGTTCAGCACGGCAGCATTTAGACGTTAATCTGATCATCTGGTCTGCTTTCATCTACCTCAGTGTAACTCTTAGTGACAGTATCTGAAGAAGAGCAGGATCTGGTACAGAACAGAAGACACCTCCTTTATTTAACAACAGTTCTCCGAATGGCTGAGTATCTATATTGCCTCATCAGGCATGCAATGAAACTCCACTGTGAAATTTCCAGTCCAACAAAGAGAGTTTATGTTCACACTGTCACATCTGCATTATTATTGATTATTGATGTTCAGTTCAGTTACTAGCTGAGAGACAGCAGGCTACAAAATAGGTATGTTCTGTTTCTTGCTGGGTGTTCATAAAGAGCAATGGGGAGAAACTCACGAACTAGAGGATGATTCTGCCACATATGGCCTGGGAATTAGAACTGAAGTATGAGGATAGTTAAGCAAGACCTCTCTTCTTGCCAGATGTAGATAGTAGCCAGGCATGATTTGCTAGTTTGTCATATTTTCCCAAATAAAAGGTTTTGGTGGTTTCATGTCAGACAGGACTGCCACATTTTTATGAGTGAGGAAAAAGGGCCTAGGAAAGGAGTGATGCAGCCTTCCTTACTACTGCCCAGCTCTAACAAGAAGAGAAGAAATTAATCCCCAGAGCTGCAGCCCTTATCTATAGGGGTGGGGGCTGTAAAGGAGGTGCAGCCACATTCATGATGTAGTTACCAGTCTGCAGCTGCTGCTAACAGAGAGGCTGCAATCCATGATGCTGCAATAAGTCATGTCTAGTTATAGCCAACAGCAGTCCTAATCAACTACCATGTGAGCTGAAATAAAAAAAAAAATAATAGACAGTTATTTAAGCCACTCACTAGGCCAGTTAGGTCCGGTAGAAGTCAAGGGTGACTTAATCTTGCTGGTGAATTCCTGAAGCATATTACTGAGATTAGCTCCACTGAGAAGCTCCACTCAGCCACCAGTGACTGAGCAGGATGTGGGTGAGTGACTGCTATCAACGACTTCATGACCGTGCTGCCTGATCTCAGATTTGGGGGAAAAGAAAGACATGGAGCACCCTGAGAGAACTCTGTCCAGGCAGTATTTATTCCCTTTTCTTATTAGACTCCCCACTGGCAGCATTAATATGATTTGATGCAGCTGAGGACAGTTGAATGAACACCCTGATACCAGGTCGCTGCCTAGTATCTAAGAAAATGGCACATCTATAGTGAAGGAGGTCCAAGGAGGGTGTAGGACCTTCTGCAGAAGCCCTTAGTCCCACAGCAAAATGAATGAAAGGAGCAAGTGTGAGTAAGGGCCAATAGGACCAAGAACCACATATGGATAATTTCAGTTCCACAAGTGTGTTTCTTTCTATGGTTTAAGAACATAAAAACAGGAAAGAATGAAAAATGTCATGAAAACTTAACAGCTGTCTTTCCTGATTAACTGCTACAATGCGTGAATCATTTTTCTGACAGTAAGCCTACTGAAAACATTTTATGATGAGGTTTGAACTTTTAAATCAAAGGTTTACTATTTTCAAGACAAAAAACACTTGGATAAGGATTTGCATAGATTTCCATGTATAATATGCATATTTAAATTCAGTGTTTAGTAGAAAGAAAAAGATAAGAAAATATCTTCATCAAAGCAATGTTGTCCAGGCTACTGTGCTGTTTAAGCCTAACATCACATATGTTATCAGTAAGAGCCTTTAAAAAAAAAAGGTATATGTTCTTTTTTGTCACTGAGAGTTTTCCAGGCAAACCTAAAGCCATGTATTTGGCAATGTCAGTGATAAGAGAGGGCAATACATTACTTTCTGGCCCATCCAAAACTTCAAGCAACAGATAAATAGTTTGGATGACATTGAATATTTTTTGTTGGTCTGTCATGAGTGATCTGCTGAAAATTATAGAAACCTGTAATTAAAAACATAAAACAATCTATTTGCAACATTTTCCTATCATCATAGATGCCTCTTCTTTTTTTTTTTTAGGAAGACTCAGCTGCAGTATATGCTGCTTCTCAAATCTCTAGGCATATGCCCGGCCCTTGAGTTTGAAATGTAGGGATACTCTTTTTTTGGATATGCTGGGAGAAACATTGTGGAAGACTTTGGAGTGGGTCTGTGAAACTGGAAAGCATGTAGGTGGTTTGAGCTAGTACCAGTTTAGCATTTGGGAGCCAGTTTGATGACAGACTTTTGAGGGAAAAGATAAGATGTCATCTCAGAGAACTAAGTTTTCTGTGTGCAATTTACTACATCAGGAATACCATACCAAACAATGGGTGAAAAACAGCTAAGCAAACTGACCTGGAATACAGAGTTTTATTTAAATATTTTAAAAGACATTTGTTCCACCAAAAATAACTTTTTGATAAATGTCTTGATACTATTTTGAGTGAGAAAAAATATTATTTTTAGAAAAAATATCTAATTTGCTGCTGGCCTTAGTTCTTGCAGGAATAAAAAGTGAAAAGAAAAAGTGAGAAGAATTTTAGTGTCATTTTGTGCATAACAAAAGTCCATTTTCAATAGTGAACATTAAAAGGGAAAACTGTAAATTTCATGTAATTGCAACCACTAACAATATTTCAAATTGTAAAATGTATTTTTGTTTCCTATATTTAAGTCTGTAAAGAATACCAGTCCCCTTTCCCCTTATCTTCATCCATTGTGCAGAAGAAAGACTTAGACACAAATGAAAAAATATACCAGACTGTGATTCTTTTGAAATATTCATCCTTAAATTTCACCCTCTTCTTTTCACAGAATATAATTTGTGCAATATTAGTGTTTCATTCTTTTGTTTTAAATAGGAGAATGACATGAAACTATCCACCAATATGCAACTTCTTGCACCTGCTTGGCTGAAAACTATAACTATGTCAAAAAAACAGGGAATCTGCTTAAATCTCTGCCCATATCAAGCCCAAGTTAATACATTTAATATCGGCATGCTCTGTCAGAATATTTTTCCAGCCGGGTCTAAGCTGCATTGCTGGAGGTTGCTGTCAGCTGCATGGCAGACTCTCAGTTTGTGTGTGGATCACCAGTGGACATGATGCAGCTCGTGTCCGCACAGAGGCCCATGGGACAGAACTCCTGAGGATGTGCACGGGGAATGGCATACACAGCTTGCATCTGCGCTCTGTGCAGCAGAACCGCACAAATTGTGCTGCATGTCAGCTCATATGTTTTGGCAAAGAGGGATGGAGGCTAAATTTGCCTAGAAGCACTTTCCAGATTTGTTCCCTGATACAGAGCAAATAATCGATTTTTCTTAAATGATAGAACTAAGTTCAATATTGAGAGGTAAAAGAAAAATAGCCTGTCTGTAGATCAAGCATGTGCTGAGCATGAATATTAGACTGAAATTTTAGAGGTGGAAGCAAAAAGAAAGCATCCTTTAGAACATATGCCCTTTAGAAGTGCATGTAGCAGTGCTGACATTAACTTAATGGGCTTAATTTGCTTTGAGGACTTCTTACATTCACCCATTAACGTGCTAATGTATTTTCCAATTTTATTTTTTCTCTTAATGACAATTCAAAAAATGCCACCATGTCTCTTATTACAAGAGAGACGTGATAGAACACAGAAAAAACAATTTCTAGTGCACTGTAGCTGTAGCTGCTAAGTTATAGTTCACTTGAGGTGCTAAAAGGAAAGAAAAACCTAATAGTTTGAAGAAATGGAACAATTTTTTCTACAATGTTGTCCAAAATGACAACTAGTACTGGCATATCCAGTAAATCCAGCTGCCAAATGCCATGTTGTAGTGAATGTTCATATTTTTAAAGCCTCAATTCTGAATGTTATCTTGAATTGATAGTAGCATAGTGACTCTTTAAGGTTCTGCTTTAAAACAATCTCAAATGATACCCTGAAGAATTCAATTCAAGCCATGTATATTATAGCACACACCACCCCCCCACCCCCCATTTCTGGTAATGGCTGAACTCATATTGCACAGCTCAGGATCTACTTTGGTCTTACATGATGGCTACTGTTTCATTTCTATTGTCTTTGCCCAGACCGAATTCCCAATAACCATCTCCCATGTGTTATGGGTACAGATGAAGGATGCACAATGAGTATTTCATTCTGTTGGCTTTAATTTGAAATTAACTTAATTTTCATGCTGTTCCAAGCATATTGTTAGTACTAAATTCTGCAAATAGTTCCTATAGAAATACAGAAGTAAACACAGCACAACGGAGTTCTTAAAAACACAGATTGCCTGCTGTGTCCTAAGCCTCTGTCTCCTTCATAAAATAGGCAGTTTATGTACCTTCTGCCAGCTGATTCCTTCTCAAAGGTGATGAGCTTGAGCAGACTGATGAGGGGGAGCTGTTTAAAAGACACCAGAGAAAAAAGCAAGAGAAAAAGAGGAAAGAGAAGCATCTTTCATGGAAGACCCTCTGAATTTCTTAAGAAGATGTGTAACCATAATCCTTTCCAATGGGGACATTAAAAAATATCCATCTTATCATTTTTAATAAATATTTCATTTTTTAAAGAGTGAGGGCAATCACTGTTCTTCCTAGGATGCTGTCCTCCCTGCTCCCATAGGCCTCAGAATCAGAACCGATTCTGTAGACCTTGACAGGCTTACAAAACACAGATCGTCTGAAAACTTCAATAATTCAAAGCCTTTTAGGCTCCTTCAGCCTTGTGTGTCTCCTGAGGAAGCACCCCTGAATCTGAGACTTCAGCAATGTGGAATTCTGAAATTTTTAATTGCTGCACAAGGAAGCCCTCTACAGCAGTGCCTTCAGCAGTCACCAGACAATGATAAAGATATTGCCGGACAAACACTTGAAGTTGGGACAATGTTTTCAGGTGCAGAGGAGCAACTTCAAGTGAGTGTAAACAACTACACACAATGTGCTCTCTGTCCCTGTCTAGCCTTCGTACTTCACAAAGTTTCAAGTCTAGGGTTTCAACCTAGAACATGAAACTTCAGGCTTTTAGATCATGGTTTACATTCCTGCTGTTTCTGACCTAGCCGAAGACACTGCATTAGAAATATCCTGAGCATAAATAACTCTTCGACTCCAATTCAGTCACTGTAAGTCTAGAAAGGTTGTATTTATAAAAACAGGTTTAACTTCAACTCAGAGGCATTTATTTTCCTGGCACTTGTATAGAACTCAATATACTGAGTTGATTGATAGCATTTGCAAAGATAATACAAAGCTTTCACCCTCTGCTTTCTACCGTAAGGTACCACTGCCATAAAGCTAACACCTTATGTGGACTGAACCACTAAGAGGAAAGGGGGCATCTCCTAGTGAAATGTAATGATGGAAAAGGCTAACAAACGTAAATGCTACAGGTGGTAGTATAAAAGAGGAATGAATGCAACCACTGTGACATTATAACTGAACTAAAAAAAGTACGCATTGAATTGGCATGGAGCCACTCTCAACATTGACTTATTTCCCCTTCAGATTTAATAAGAAGGAATTTTTAAAGAAAATCAGATTCCACTAGGCCAATTACTTGAAACATGTGGATGCTGTCTAAAGAATTCAGCTAAATGGGATGTTTTGGTTATTCCCTGTTTCTAATTTAGACCTCAGCCAGGCAGAAAACGATGCCCTACAAGTGGTTCCTATTTATAGGAAATAAATCTGTTCCCAAAATCTGCATCTTTTTAGGCTGGCATGACCAACATGCACCAAACTACTGCAAGGTACTCACCTTGCACTTGCAGCATTAGCTGCATTTCTGAAGGAAAAAGCCTCCTGGAAAAGGCAGCTTCAAAATCTGGGCAGAGCTCCATAGGAGATCTGCTGAGTCAAAGCATGTTT
The DNA here is from genome assembly GCA_035582835.1 of Phoebastria nigripes. NCBI lineage: Eukaryota > Metazoa > Chordata > Aves > Procellariiformes > Diomedeidae > Phoebastria > Phoebastria nigripes. The sequence goes on along the minus strand of JAYKAV010000467.1, from coordinate 673,391 downwards.
GATTTGCTGTTTCTGCTAGCAGCCAGATTTTCAGCATGCATCCACTCTCCCTGAATAAAACCAGAAACTGTTGGTCCTTGTGAACTTCTGAAAATCTGAATCTATAAAGGAGAATACTGTTCAATGCTGTGACTACTGCCATTGCCATTTTCTTCAGAGGAAACACATTCAGAGACTTACCTGAAATTGAAGAGAAATACTCTTCAATTATTTTATCAAAGTTTTTAAACATTTAGACTAACTGTTGATAAAGTCTATAGATGCTACAAAAAACACCCAAATGGTAAAAAATTATTAAGGACCTGTTAATTTTGTAGGTCAGTCTGAACTGTCTGCCAAGCTAGGCTCATTTAAACAACACCTGTTGTAGTACGTGTGAAACCATACAGGGAACATAGCTATTCAGAGAACACAGGTTAGTTGAACATACCCTAGAAGGCAGCAATTCTGAGGTGACTGAACAATTATAGGACATGAGCACTGCCAGTGTATTCTTAGCATCATCCTCTGGATGAGACTGAAGGCAATAAACCACTGGGTGTACATACAGCAGAACTATCAGAAGTACCAACTCAAGATTTCTCATGCCAAAAGTTTTTGAATCTCAAAAAAAATCCCTATTTAGGTTACAACTTCTGTTGTTACAGTCATTTGCAATCTTTAAGGTTTTTTATTTTAATTAGGGAAGGTAAGATATCAATGTTTCCTGAAGTGTCTGCAGTATGGTTGAAATTTATTGGACCTTCAAGATACTTAGCTAACCTTTTAGACAAAAACCTTTCTCAGTGTCACAGAGTGGTGGACAAATGCTTGGCTACTTTACTGTTGCATATATTGGTGCTAATAGGTTTAGAAAATTACAGATACTGATTTTTTTTAATGTAAAATGTTAATAGTCAAATTAGATTCATAATTTCTCTCAGCTGAATAGATGCATGCTGACCTAGGCATGGTGTCTAGAAATACGACTATCCATCTGTTGTTATAAAGGAGAAATGTCAGCCAGACTTCAGACTGAAAAAACATGCCTTTCAATATGAGTACAACTGCTTTGAACTAACTGCTTTTAAAGAATCATCCCAACACACATTTTAAACCAAACTCCTTTATCCAAATCTAAAAGGCACCTGTAGATTCATTGTCCTGACTGCAGTGCAGTTTCTAGATCAAGCCTTGAAGCTGATGTGATTTGAACTTGGATTTGGCCCATTGTGCATGTATATGAAATGGCACCACTGCCTTCAGAGGCACATTTATCACAGAGAAAAGCATTTTAAGCCCCAGAGAGGCTTAAAAGCTTCCGCTCCCTCCCCCCATATCTTTCACACACGCGCATAGCCATGCTTGCTTTTCTGCAGCATTGGTAATTGTGAGTTTTCTTTAACTTCTCTCACATTCAGAAGCAAGCTGTAGTTTTGCAATTACTACCAAAATTAGAGCATGGGCTAATCAAAATCAATTATCAGCTGTGAGATGGCAGGGATAAAACGGAGGAGGAACAGCAGGGCAGCAACTGGGCTAATGAAATTAAAAATAAAAATAACAAGCAAATCTATGTCTCATCGTGACAAGTGAGGCACTCTACCTCTCTGTCATCCCCTTCATCATGCAGATGACTGGTCAGTAGCTCTCAGTGCATAATAATGCAATCCCTCCTGTCCACCAAATTTCTATAGTACCTGCAACTGTTTGTACAGTTTCTAGACAAAAATGACGGAAAAATCATATTTCACAAACCTATTTAAGAACTCCATAGCTTTTAAATATTTTCTTGTTTCATCTTACAGGGACTTTTTATTTTTTAATTAGTATGAAGCCTAGTTACTTTTCACCAGGAGACAAAGAGTGCCAACCAGACCAGATCAAGGAGGCTGGAAAGCAAACAGGTGGGGAAATTAATAATAAGTACTCATATTTACACTTGCTATAAAGAAACCTTTGTGTCGGAGGAAGCTAGATAATACATGGCATGCCATCTGGTCTGCCCAGATATGGGGCAATAAGATTTGCAGATTACAGCTGGTCCTAGACAGTCATTGTCACGCAGGTAACCCAGTGCTTGAACAGAATCAGCCCATGGACAAAGAACAGCAGAGGCAAAGCAAGAAAGTGCTTCAGCTGGCAGGCCCAAGAAGCAGCGAGGCAGGCAGCCACAACTGCAGGTTCAGCTGGGAGGTTGGGTGTATTCCTTGATTCCCTTTTTTTGCTAAACTTTCACAGCAGCATCTATGAATAACACTTTCAGCTACCTCCTGTTAGGTAGGAGATCCTGTCTCATGCTGTTGAACAGAGCAGTACTCACAAATGTGTAACAGCAAGCACTCAGCATGATGCCTCCAGCTTGTACAAAATGGGCAGAACATCCCTTTGGCATAACAAGTCACAGTGAGCAAATGTGTCTTCCTCTGGGTATCAAGAAAAGACTCCTCTCAGATAAATTCAATTGTCCAAAAGCTAGTTGTCTGATCTATACTAGTCATGTAAGCTTGTTGATTCTCTAGTAAAAGGAAAGAGGTGCTTGTAAAAGCCATTTGGTGTAGAGTCATACAGATAACTGATGGAGAGGAGAAGGTGGGACACACTCTGGAGTTGCCCCTTTCCCTTGGAGGAGTGTGAATGACTACATCCCTAGTGCTTACACAGGAATGTTAGGCAACCCAAGATCCCATTTCTTGTAGAGCAGAATCAAGCTAAGGTTCTCAGTTCTTATTTTCAGAGTGGTGAATGACCAGGCTTAGAATATACAGACCAAGAAAAACACCAGGTGTAGAGAGGGAAGGTGCTCCATGGGTTCAGTGACACTTTCTACCACAATAGTAAGTAGAAGAGTGTTAAAGAGAGAAAGTTTTTTTCTTGGAGAGTGAGGCTGGGCAACAATTCCCATTAGAAACAGCCACCATAGCATCACTGCCTTTTACTTTAAGTGTGAAACATGTTTCTGACCTTGCCTGTCCTCAAAGAACTACACAGTAGTGCGTATCTTAAAATAAATTTTAAAAAAGCCAAAGAAACATACTGAACAAATCACACAAACTCTGAACAAAATCCTCTCTCAAACACAGTCCTCCCATGGGAAAAGCATGCAAAAAAGCACATGGAGCACACATGACAAACTCTTCATATCACTCAGAGCACTGCTAGGAGGCTCTCAGATATTAAAATAACTTTTAAAGGAAGAGATCACTGAGATTAACTCTAGCTTTCCTTTTGGGTCAGCTTTACTTAAAAAAGCCTTAGATTGTTCGGATTCTGACTGACCCATGTCTGATTAAAATGACACACTTTTATGGAGACATCTTGACATTCACATAATACAAGGTAATAGAAGTACCAGCCATTTTAGGTTCTGCTATTCTGATGAAGTTTGCTCATCATTTTTACACTTGAGGCACAAGACTGACAGCATAATGTTAACCAGCTATGGTTAAAAGCAACATGATGAAAAATTAAATTAAAAGACAACCCCCACACATGAAATATGGAAACATTTTCTGGTATCTTAGCAGTTACTCTCCACACTAGCAGGTTGCTGGTTTTAGTAGTATGAATAATGCACGCAAAATCACAGAAAACACAATGGTTACAATGAATTATATGCAACACGTTTTAAAGTATTCATTGTCTTTCCAGAAAAAAAACCCACCGTATATTTGGGTATAGGAGTGCTTGGGCACTGTATTTGAAACTAAGTTTTCCAAAATAATTTACGTTGGCACAGCAGGTGAGTGATATCAAATATTCCCTGTGCTATTTAATATGAATTCCAAGTTTTACTTACCAATCCTGCACAGCATTGAAAGATTCTTCATTTGTGATGTCATACATTAAAATGAAGCCCATTGCACCCCGGTAGTAAGCCGTGGTAATTGTTCTGTATCTCTCCTGACCTGCTGTGTCCTGAAACAATGACAAACAGAATTTTTACATGTTGCAGATAAATTGACAAATCATATTTTTTTTTTAATAGAAAGAAAACTCTGACAACAGTTATTGTACAACTCTGCAATCCTACTCATAAAACTAATCAAGGGGGAGAAAACTGAGAATAACAGGAAAAAGGAGAATTCTGCATTGGATCATAATAGGAGGGACACATCCATTCTGTCATGAGGTGAGAGTGGAGAGAAGCAGAAAGGCATGGCCCTCTGTCAGGTCATATATCCTGAGTCATTCACCAATTCACGTCATTCAACCTGAGAGTCGGGTAAGAACCTTGTCTCTTGCTCCTGCCTTGTACCTTCCTAGTTTGACAGAGGGGACAGGTAAAATCTCATTATCTGGATAAAATGCTGGGACAATAGTGTCCTTAAGATCTTCATTGTAAGATCAGGATGGTTACTGAAGTCCGGAAACATCCTAACCAAAAAGGCAATGTCTAATCATTCTGTTCTTGTGATTTTAAGCCATTGGAGCTCATGTCAACTTTAGCACCAATACAGATCTGTGCTGACAAAATAGAAGCTGGAGGGCAGTGCTTTTAAAATAAGCATGATATATGACAAAAAAAAAAAAGTTTGCTAGCAGTCCCTTACCTCAAACCAGTTTTCTCCCTCATTCTCTGTATCTCATTCAATTGCCTTTAAAGTAAGAAATGTAAGTGTTCCTTTCTCCTACTGCTTGCTTTACTTATTTCMATTAAAAAATTTTCAGGGCAGTGACTACCTCTTACTACATTTATATGCAATGTCTAGCATAACCACCCATGTCTGCACTAAGATTGTGAGACAACAGCAATAACTAAAATACAGGAAATGCATAACTATTTCCTGTTCCAGCATACCTATTCAACGTTTTTAAACCATAAACATTAAAAGCTTTAGATGAGACTTACTAACATTTCAGTGCAATCCTGCAACTGTCTAACATATCATCTGTGCGTATCCAATTTTAACGAACTTTGAAACTAAATTTCATTATTTCAGATTTTTTGAGTGGATAAGAAATAGTTTACTTTACAATACAGACAAATTTATTTAATTTGTCTTCCTACAGAGAGAGAAGAATAACCAGGGATAAACGATGTTTGGTGTGTTTTCTGAAATTGTTCCTGGGCTAGTAGTACTGCCTTGTGAACAAGAGAAAAATAGATTAAGTGGGCCTCCTTCTTTACACATATATCATTCATCTCGTAAACTAATAAAGCAAAAAAAGGAGATTCTACATACATCAGAAACCACTTATAGAATATGAAACATAACCAAGACAGTTACTGAAACCAAACAAGGTGTTAGGTAAAATATATGGGTTCTGTTCGTTCTGGATTACAGCTGCTACTGCTTTGATACAGTTTCAGTGATCCAAGTCGGAAAGCTAATGTAGAAGTTAGACTCCAACAGGTCTCACAGGAGGTTAGGTTATGTCTTTGTGGGAAAGGCCAGACAGACCTAAACTTTTTCTTCTTACACTCTGCGCTGGCTAAGCCTGTACCAACTGTGGTCTGGAGGTTGGATAGCTGCGTTAACAGAACTGCTCCCAGATTTTCTGGTGGTATTACTGAATATTAAGGTATTAAGACTCTTGTGCTAAGCCTGTGCATATTCTAACACTTAGAGGTCAATTCTTTCTCAGTAGGTCATAGTCTGCCAATAAGACGAAAGTATCATTGCAATGTTGAGTAAAATCATTTACTAGCAGAAGAAATATCACCTGTCATTATTTAAAACCATTTCTTTGTATTTCTTTTATGGAATAAGGTTCACTCTCACATGTTTTGCTGGCTTCATTTATTTGATTTGATATTAGAGAAAAGAGCTTGGAGGGACAAAAGGAAAATATGGCCTACAGCAAGCACGCAGCCTTTCTGTACAGAAGAGAGATGATTTTCAAACAAGTTTTGTCAGCGTCTATGTGCTTGTTTGTCAGTCAGAGACATGCATGGTTGGAAATACGATGGTATGACAAGCAGGAGCCCACTGCTACTGAAGCAAATCTTATTTTGCTGTGGGTGATTTCCACTGAAGCCTGTCTGCAGATAAGAGAGAACAGCCTTAGCAACATTGGACTCGATGATCTTAGAGGTCCTTTCCAACCTTAATGATTCTATGAACAAAGCCATAAGTCAGTGAGGCTTCCTATCCAACACATCAACTATTTTCTGCGCAGTGTTAAAGGTAGCTAGGGCGGGCTTAGGCACTCTTGATTACAGAGAATAAAAAATGAGTGTAAAGGAAGACAAATCAAGATAAAAGTTCTTAAATAATTTTACACAAAGGGAAGTGAAGCTGCGATGAAGATCCAAACACTGACTGACTTTGGGATAGGAGGTGCTCTTCTGGACCTAGGCATTTGATTTGGGTCAGTCTGGGAAGGAACCAGGTATTAGGGGTTGTTCTCAATACAGGCATCTAATATGTGCCCGTAGCTAATGCTATGTTAATCTGATGATAAAAAAGATTTTCTAAAGTGGTATTTCAGTATATGGCATAGATGGATGACCATGAATAAAGTGGAGTTTATTAGTTGCAAACATCAATAATCACATTCCTGTTGGTATTATTTTCTATTCACTTGCTATAAGGAAGCAACTAAAATTCTAACTGGCCTAATGTACAAATTATGCAGTAGAGTGTTTATGATCATGTAAGAAATGAACCCAAGTATCAGTAATCAATGTTGTCAAAACTTTTGTGTTCCACACATTCATAAGCATCTCCTTTGTATTCTCACTGGAATATATTCATAAATGCCCTAAAGAAAGCTCCTTTTGTACGACCGTTACGGAACTCAAATACCATTCGTCAGGAGAAATGGCACATTAGAAACATCAAATACTTTAATATTAAATATTATATTTTATTACAATGATTTACTTTATTTGAAACAGATAATGCAACAATGTAAGTGGCCTTTCTCTGTTTATTAGCTTTTATTCTTACGGAAGAACTGAGCAGAAAAGAACTAATTTCCATATTTCATCATATTTATATCTGTAAATCACTATGATTTTATCCTCAGGTATTGTTTTGTACTTGTACTTGAAGAAAACCTTTTCCAATTCAGGCATGGTTACTGGTTGCTGCTATGTTATCTTAGTCTTTTTTGCAAGACCATGGAATTAATCTGATGACCATCATTTTAGCTTTAAATTCTGAAATATAACATCTGTATTTTGCACTGACTGATGTTTATTTCTAAGCAAACTAAATAAAATAGGCCTGAGGAAGAATAAAATTTGACCTATTATTGACTGGCATTTTAACCAAGGCAGTTCATTTCCATCTTTGATGGGCAGAAAACAAGACACACAGAATGTTTTGGGGGCCTTTTCATTCATGGAGGTAATGTCTGGTAAGGACAACTGACTGTTCATTAAAGAAGTAGAGTGGAAAAGCAGAAGGGAATGAATGAGAGTGAGGGAATGCTTTATGAAAAGTTCCAGGCACAGAAGACAAAATTTTTATTTTACAAATCTTAGTCAAAACAAAACAAAAAGGGTCTCAGCAGCTGCAAGAAATATTTTCAAATATCATATTCACTTTCATAAATTCTGTTTTTAATAAAGGTCCCACAATTCCGTTAGCCCACACCAATTTGGTGGTCCTATCTTAGTGAAACTTTTTTAATAGGCACGAGATTTTAGATATTAAATCACAGAATAATAAGGTTTAGTGGACATAGTACTTAAGAAATTATCCAGTTTCTGAGCAGTGCATACAGCACTAGGTGGCTAATAGTCCATGGTCCTGAGTATTTGGAAGACTCTGAGACTTGCACAGTTTGGCCTTGTGTGCTCTGATGCCTCTAGTATGTTGGTTTTTTTTTTTCCTTAATTAATTTTTTCACCTATAATTGAAATTAGGTATTTGCAAACATTTTTATGCTCCTGATCCTGATATGTATAATTTTGTATCACAAAAATTCATTGCTTTTTGCCAGAAATTTGATAGCTAAAAGGACCAGTAAAGCTTTTCCATCAGTAAAGATCTTGAATATAGGCAGTGAAAAAGGAATGGTAGAGGTATAGATTGAGTGCAAAATATCTGTTTCTGACTCAGGGTGAAGACAGCAATCTGGTATGTATTTGGCCAATTCTCCTTTATCATATATATATATCAAATGGTATGGAGATAGATAATTCTAGATTACCTTGGCTGTTCATTTGAGTTAAACTTAAAGCTGTGAATTTGTCAGTACAATAAAGCTTAAAGTGAAGATATGTTAGTTATTTTTACAGTAACCACATGAAGCAAGTTTCGTCCTGTGCTTCTCCCTTGAAACAACCCTTTAATAATGTTATGGGAAATTTCCTACAGATTCTCATTATTACTGTGTAACTGCCATACCACTGAAGGCCTTAGTGTATGGGGAATGCACCAACTGCTGACAACAATGCTCCCAGAGGAACAGAGAGATATAACGTAATAGCCATCTGTGCAAGTAGAAACACTTAGGAATAGCAAGCTAGCTGACTCAAGAAGAACCTGTATTCCACATGAAGTTAAGAGTTTATGGGGCTGGAAAGTCTTAAAATACAAAACAGAGAAACAAAGGTTCTGATAGTAACCTTGAAAATAATAACTATTTAGGGTTGGAAAGTACAGTTAGCTGAGTTAACTTCGCATAAGTAAATCCCCCTTACTGTCAAGTCCTGCTAAGCCAGACTTCATCCAGAATGTGCCATACCAGCTTAGACTATACCAATGTTTTTGAGCAATACGTTAAATCAGGCCGTTGAATTCATTTGCTGAGTGTGTGGTCTCCCTCCCACCCTTGCCTAGCACTGCACCACTGACAGGAACAATACTTCATGTAAATAACTTCCAAGTGGAGTTGCTCATTATTAATGCAGACAGTTTTGAAGGTGAAAGTGAACAGCATTTGGCAGCAAGAAATTTTAATGAGCCTGTCATGAAGGAATTCAGTCTGCAAAACACAAACTTATTTTGTAGCACACTTGGCTTTGGTTTCCCTGGAATTCTCTTTTATATACATGTGTGCGTGTGCATGTGTTTGTAAAAAAAAATATATATATATGTATACCAAAAAACCATTTGGAGCGTGAAAAGCCAGCTACTCAGCTTGCCAGTACAAATCTGCTAGACCTATATGCTAGTCCTCAGAACTCACCCTAAAATCACAGCTGACAGTTCATTCATTGTATGGGAGGGATGCGGGAGCATGGCAGGGCCAGCTGGAAATAGTTGAGGCCAGAGCGGTGGGGAGAGGTATTATTCCAAATGCGGCTAGTAAAAAAGGGCCTGGGAGGGCTGTCCTGGCAGGCAGAAGGTGGGGCAGAGCTTGCACTAGAGAGAGAGTTTGGCTCCTAGAAAGTCCAAGTTGGGGTTGTAAAAGTACTTTACTGCCAGATTTGCTTTCTCTCACTCCATCCATGCAGTTGGTAACTGTGCCTGAAGTTCATTTCCTTTTAAATTTTCTGGTTTTGTCCTTTCCTGTTCTATGTTCTCTCTCCTCCTTTATTTTTAAGACTCACATAAAATGTTCATTCTCTGCAGTTCAGCTACCATGCCTTCCTAAAGCACAAAGTTTAGGAAAGCCATGGTATCACCGCCTCCTTTCTAGCCCAGCGTAGTTTGACCTTGGCTGCCATCGGTTCTGAACACAAGTTTCACTTGCCATTTCAGTGCATGTCTCCTTCTTTCCCTGCCGCGAGCTGCAGCTTTCTCCTTGTCCTGTCTTCACTTTGGTTGTGGCCTGTCCTGCTCTGTTGGAGGTGAGGATCAATTCCTCTTGTCCTTCTTCCACATCTTTGGACATACTTTATAAAGCATCTGTCAGATCAGTAGGACCTGGCATTCTCTTCAAAAGTAAAGCAGATTAATTAAGGTACTACTTTATATTTTAACCAAGCTTCATGTTAGGTCTTAAGAAGAATTTCTCTTTCTGGAAAGGCTCAGGTTTTGCTTTCAAGATCTTCTTTTTCTTTTATTTTATGAAAAGTGTTACAGAATCAAACATTAAGTACAGCTGCCAAAAATGTATAGTGGAAAACATGAATTTACAAAATCTAATTTCCGCTTCATGTAATAATGCAAGTATTTTTCTATGAGTAAAATTAAAAGGCACATTAATATTGGAGCCCAGCTTGTAACTACAGCTAGGGAAAAATCAGTTGAATAGTGTTCTATTTGTATTATTTTTAAATACTTGTAAATCAGACTGTAAAAATTTCCTCATATTTTTCAGAAAAAGAGTGAAGCAACAGAGACCCTTCCTGAAAAAACAGTTATATACAAAAAAAAACAGCCAAGCTGTGATAAGGATCTTTATTCTGCAGGCAGCTATTACCATATGAGAAGCAGCACTGGAAAAACATGTGTTATTCTTAGTTTTGTCATATTTTGTTTTTAAAGCTCCCGCTCCCAGAGTCCTGTGATTGTACAAGAACAGCAACTTTTTTTTCTTTTTTTTAATCTTTGCAGTCAGAGACCAAAAATGTGTCCCAGTGCATAATGAAAAAATAAAAGGCATTTAATATGGACTGAAATTACTGTATTAAGAATAAAACTTTTACTAAAAACAAAACAATTTTGGAATGCTGACATCTGGCACTGAGTTCTGGCAAAGCTTGAGAGGATCAGAACAACTTGCTTTTGAGTGAAAGGGACACAAAGAAATGTTAGATCTATAACAGCATTACAAGGAATGGTAATCTTAGAAACCTGACACTCAAATACACTATGAATAATCTTCAGACTTGACACAAAGTCTCCTTAAGCTTCAGGAGTGTATTTGGTAATTTAGACACTAAACAAACAGTGGTCATCCTACTTAGAGTGGGATGAGGATAGGTTGCAACAGAGTCAATCCTAATGCTGTGAGACTTATGCCTATTAGGAAAATAAGAAGCAGAGCTGTTTCATCCATAGACGAAGCAGGCACTAAACAGTCCTTCAGTCCTTGTCTCACTTGGCTTTGGTGACTGCTAAAGGTATTTGCAACTTGCCAGTGTTTCAAAGTGGCTCTTCCATTCACAAAGCACTTGGTAGCCTAAAAATAGGTGTGTTCTTGCCCTATGATAAATGTGGGGGTTTTTTTTTGTTTGTTGGGGTTTTTTTGGGGGGTAGGGTGTTGGGGTTTTTTGTTTTGTTTTGGGTTTTGGTGGGTTTTTTTTACAGCTGTACTAAAGCTTTTACATCTTTGTCTGATCTTCCACCATTTATTAAAGACATTTGCCCTTCATTTAGCAGAGACTGGAAAAAACACTGAGCTATAATATAATTTCAGAGACTTAGCGTCAAGCTGACTATTATCACATAAACAGAGAACAATGTGGAGGTATATTGGAATGCCAGAGTACCTTCCTCTTCCCATTTCTGTACTTTGATTGTATACTTACAAATCTTCTGGATTAACTACTTCTCTCTAGAACTTGTTATTCATAAAATAAGAATAATAAGCTTTCAGCTTTCTCTCTCCCTTGTCATTCTGTCCTGTTCTGCATCTTGAAGACAGTTTTCTCTATTAATATTCACTACTCATATTTAATTAGCTTGCCTTTATTATTCAGGATGAGGTAGGATCCATGGATAGAGAAACGTTTGACCCACCATTTTGATAATAGCTCTATGTTAGTGGCTCATTGCACTGAACAAATTTGCATAATAGTGTCAACATGTTACAATATTATGCAAATCCTTGTCCACTGATTAGCTAACAGTACCTCTTAGCTATTGAAAGCTATGAACATAATTCTTTCCTCATGACAACACTGAGCTTAGCACATTTTTGTTCTGGGCCTTTCTTAGAAGCACAGTTTTGTAGCTCTCCAACTCTAAGAGAAAAATGAATTAGTGGTATAAAGGATCTTTTAAAGCCATAAAACAAGCACTCTTGCCAGAAACTCTCTCTCCACTTCTGCTTTTCCTTGTGATAAACCCCTGTGTTTAAATCTGCAGTCAAGTTTCTCATTTGGAACAAATTACAGGAATGTTCCTATTAAATATTAATAACCTTCCAAACCTTCCCAGGAATAAAAGAATGCATTTCTGTGCAGAATATTAAGTTTACAAAACATGTTTAAAGGCTCATTAGAATTACTATCAGCTTATGCTTTTTACATAAAAATGTTCTAAATCTCAATTACCTATGAAAAGGAAAAGAGACAATCTGCAACACAGAACAAGCCACATTTTACCTCTTTTAAGCAAGAAAATATAAATGCAATATTTCTGGAAGAGTTCAGCCATGGATGAAGTTCAATCCCATTCAGAACTTCCATGAGGGCTGGTAAAAGGCACAGCTTAGTGCTTTAGAAAACCTGCAGAATAAAAGTACTGGACCACAGTGTGGTCTGTGCTGAAACAGTTTCCTCCTGCCTTGGCAAAATAATGCTGCTTTAGAGCTGTCTGGAAGATTCCTTGTGCAGTGATCTGTAGGTAACTTCTGTATCCTCCTTCTATGACTGTGGCAGACACTGTCTTCTGGGGCAGACATCAAAGATACTTGAAGAAATTTTGGTAGCTCTTTGTATATCATACCTTAGGCAGGTATTTTAAGATTCTAAGGCTTAGCTGAAAAAGCACCTGGTGCTTTCTGGAGAACTTCACCAGTGATGTATTGAAGGTGCAGAATGCCACCATCTTTTCTCCGCTAGCAACGCAGCCGCTTCATGCCTTTCAGCAAGCTGTTCCCTCCCTTGACACAGAACTATTGAGAGCTGTGTTTTCAGGACAGTCTCCATCAAACACTCCTTTCTTCCACTTTTAACTCCTTTGCCCTCCAACACTCTGTCATCATCAAATACTCCATTAATATGTGACTGTGGGTGAGATCTTTGAATTCCCCATCATCTTAGCGTTTTCTTTTTCTTGGGTCTGATAGTAGTGATTAGTGATTTAGGTTTGCAATGATGGTTATTATACAGTGTGGTCAGCTGGCCAGAATCATTGAAGAACATCATGTTCCAGGTCAGTTCTTCTGTCGTCTTCAACACATTCAGATGAACCTGTCCAAAATGTTTCTGTGTTAAATGGAAAGATGGAGAAAGGATAGGTAGCACAGGACAGATTATGTCAGCCATCAGGTGCTGGAAGGTTTTTTTACAGCATGGGAGTCCACTGCTGCATCCAGACAGCTTGTGACACAAAGGTGATTCATGAAAGACCAAGAATCTGGCTCCAAGACTTTTAGACTTTGAATGACTTCTCTAGTTCTTTCAAAGCTGATCCTTAATTAACAACTCTTACAAGACCCGGAAAAATCTATTTTTCTGGCTTTTAATTATTTTAGTTTCCTTGTGGAAAAATTAAGAGGACACATCCTCTATAACAAAAAGATACCTTTGTCATCAATATGCTGCTAGAATTATCTACACGATAATTACAGAATAATCTAGACAGGATTTGTCTATTAATTTGGGGAATCTTTAAATTGTATTGAAGTCCAAGAAAAAAAGTCTCATCAAAACAAGATGTCATTCTTAGATACACCATAAGCACTGCTAGAATCTCCTCACAAAGGAAAGAAAGGTTAAAGATGCCAAATAGAAACAACAATATAATCTACTATATGATTTGGGGTAGGTTTTCATCTGGAAAATATATTATTTAAACTAAAGGCCTCTGTGTTCTCTTACTTGTCAGTAAATACCTCTGCACTATGGCTGCATATCAAACAGTTATACCTAGAACACTTCTCTAATGTACTGATATTTGATGAGAGAAATGTAATTTAACAGAGCACAGGTTATTCTGACAAGGAAATATTTATTTACCCTGAAAACGTCTCAGCAGCTGACATAGTTTAACACACATAAACCAATCATGACCTTTATGTTGTTCTAGTTTAAGACTGTAAATTATTAAAGAGAGACTTGTAAAAAGATGTTAAATATGTCAGGTGTGATTAATCTATGAATCTTACATTATTTCAAGTACAGTGCCCTTATCCTTGCATTCTCTTCTTGGGGAGTTCTGGCATAAAGTGGCATAATTAAATTAGATTTCAGCTAAATTGCTGTTTAATTTGGCCCCTGGTCTCTCTTTTTTTTTACCTTAGACTGGTTGAGAGCTATGTGTTCAGCATATGTATAATCATATTTAGCAATCCTAATGACTTCTTTGTAATTTTAAACTCAAACTTTTGAGAAAAACACAGTCTCACCAGAAAGCATAATTGCCAGACCTATTAAAATAGAACAGAATATTTCAACTATTTCAGTTGGAAGGGACCTACAACGATCATCTGGTCCAACTGCGTGACCAATTCAGGGCTGACCAAGTTAAAGCATGTTATTAAAGGCATTGTCCAAATGCCTCTTAAACACTGAAAGGCTTGGAGCATCAACCACCTCTCTAGGAAGCCTGTTCCAGTGTTTGACCACCCTCTTGGTAAAGAAATGCTTCCTAATGTCATGTCTGAACCTGCCCTGATGCAGCTTGGAACCATTCCCACGCGTCCTATCACTGGACGCCAGGGAGAAGAGATCAGCACCTCCCTCTCCACTTGCCCTCCTCAGGAATCTGTAGAGAGCAATGAGGTCGCCCCTCAGCCTCCTCCTCTCCAAACTAGACAAACCCAGAGTCCTTAGCCGCTCCTCATAGGACATGCCTTCCAGCCCTTTCACCAGCTTTGTTGCCCTCCTCTGGATGCATTCAGGCACCTTAACAGCCTTTTAAAATTAATATATTTATTAATTAATAATAATAATAATTAATAAATATACATACAGTATAAATATAAGTACAATATTAATATTTCTTGTTTTATTTTAGTAATGAGAAAATCAGTCTTTTTACCTATGGCAGCTATTTTGGAGTCCTGGCCACTGTGCAATAGACTGTGGTACAGTAACTGGTATCAGTACCACCATTACAGGTACCTATGTTCATATAGGAAGCAGAATAAAAACCACATTATCTCATTCTATTACTCTCTCAGAAACAGTCACATTTTGTTCCCTTAGGTTTTTGTCAAAAAAAATCCTGAAATAATTAGCAAGTTTTATTTAACAGATAAGTTTCCAGTATCATTGTAAGCAGAACACTGAACACCCCCACTGACAATCTGTAAGCAGAGACAGTTCATGATCCAGCACTAGAGGAAATGCAGTGATGTTACTTCCTTGATCACTGCAAAGCTATTTTATGAGTTTGGACATTTMTTTTTCTTTTTTTAAAGTATTATAACATCACACTGGTATAAAAAATGCTATATAAATTTTTGTTACATAAGGATTTGGCCCTTGGTGTAAACCCCTCTGACAAAAGTCTTCAAAAAGAATGGTCATTAAGTTGGATCCTGATTTTATCAAAGTACAAGCATATAAAGCTACTAAATATATTTAGGGGGATTTACTGGATGTGTTGTGTTTTTAAATGCCTAAACAATTTGCGTACTTAGGCTTTAAATATTTGGGCATTTACTTTCCAAGCTCTTGAAGACAATACAACTTCAGCACACTTGTCACCTGCCAACTAGGTTGCAACAGACTTTTCTCTGCAAACTATAACCTTTGCGAGAAAAACATAGGCATATAGGTAAGTGTGAGTATGCAAATTCACATGCCTGGACAAAGTAGAAGACAGGTAGCATTTAAAGTCTATTTATGTAGAAATACACTTACCTGTTCTTCAGCCATTTTTCTTAAGCATCCATTACTGGCAACCATCACAGAGAAAGTACTGGACTAACTGAACCTTTAGTCTGATGCAATATAGTCATTTTTATGATCTTACAGAACATTCAAGAATGCTCAAAATTAGTATTTAGTGTCAGGTGTTATCAAAATCTTGCTAGAATACCTGATTTTTTTTTTCTCTACAAAGAGGGATGAGTAACAGTGGTTTCAACAACAGTTCAAAGAAAGATATATTTATTCAAAAGTTTCTTCAATAAATGGAGCTGTAAGTGAAGCGAAGAACAGGTATCAAAAGAAGAAGGATATTAACTAGGAAATTTTCCTCCTATATTTATATTTCAAAAAGCATCAGGCAAACAAAGCAGCAGCAAGATTTCTACACTTAAAGGAATAGGCTTTGAAATTTTACAAGTGTCTATGGAACTTGGCAAGAAAATCTAGAGCCAGTTCTTAACAAAAAGTATATGACAAACTTTATAAATGCATAGGAAGGCTGATGCACTTTGAGAAAAAGAAACGTCCGGAAGTCCCCATGCAGAGAAGTCACTTCCAAAAGAATTCAAGCTTTCAGGTGCTTTGCTGGTTGAGGACTACAAAGGTAATCACATTCTGGGATCAAATCTTAGATGAACAAACATTACTTCTTGGACTTTTAAGGAAATCTGATTTTTTAGACTTAGGTAAAGAAAGCGAGGTGAGGGTTAACATAATTTGTAAAACTAACACTTTGTGTTTAGAAATTCAGAAAATGAATGTGAAACAGCTGATGCTTTATCATTTAGAAGTGATGACCATTTTTACCTATTACATATGAGTAACAGTTTGCTGACTACTCACAGACAGTAAATAATATGACCCTATGGAAAAAAAAATCAAATGAAATTTTTATTCACTAAAAATACTCATTATTTCAGTGCTAAATTACCTGAAGAAATAAAACTGCCACTTTGGATTTTTGATGCAATGTTATTTCACTGGAAAATGCTGAATTATCCAAATGAACTTTTGCTCAAGTTTATGTTTGTGTGAAAAATTTCATTACAGCAGGTAATTGGATCAAATCCAATCCATCAAGGAATTACTGGCCAAAACCATAAAATAACTCCCACCAGAAATAGGTACTAGGTCATAGGTTGTAGAAATCCAGGGAGTAACAGAATCATAAAAATGTTGGCTGAAAGAGACTGTTGGATATGGTAGGCCTGACTATCGCAGGCTGTTTTCTAGTTCACATTTACAGGCTTATAGAGCACAACACACACAAAGGCACAAGAGATGCCATATCACTTACACCTGCAGAATCCAAGCAGATAGATTTCTCAGTTTTCTGAGGAACTCACAGAGTTTCTAATTTTACAGTGCTGATTTTATTTTCCTTTGGCTTACTTTTTAAGCAAGTGAAACAGTGGATTATGGGATCCAATAACATGAAATTTTCAAGCAGAATACAGTTAGAGAAAAAAGTCTTCTTGGTTCTGTAGCTGTAATAGTTACATTATATCCACGCTTATTTTTCTTTTAAGTAACAAAATACATGTTTAAAGACAGAAAACCTAGATCATATAATTAGTAAATTAATTAACCTTTTAGGAAGATCCAAAACCGTTTATGTTGATCAAGTAAAGGGGGACAATTCTATCAGTCCTGAAACTGCAATGTCATCACAAGAGGTCAAATCAAGTACCAAAGAAAAACAGAATGAAATGTTTTTGACCTGTTAAGGTAGAAGGCCTGATTAAAATGCACTTTTCTTTCCAAAAGCATTCTATAATTTTTATATGTATTACTAGGCAGAATGATTGCCATAGGCTATTTGAAAAGTTTTGAATGCAAATATTTCAATAAAATAGAACAAGTTGTTATAAATAATTTCTAAAGGTAGGATTTAGATCACATATGATGTACTATAAAATTAGTGTTATTCTTCAGCTGTGATTTTCAAACTACAGGTATTTTTCCAGTAATCAGAGTTATTCTGTCTTAATGCATCATAAAGGAATAGGAAATTATGGTCTAAAGGAAGCAGAAAAATGACCAGCTGTGAAATCTGTAGCAAGTATAATTAGAATGAGAGCTACATTAAAGCACTAGATACTACAAAACCAGACATTGGGCTTATACACAGTCAAAGAACAGTCTAAAACCAAATTGAGTGTAAATAACTTTCAAAGGGCTTTGCTGCCTACAGTGCAGCACTGACTACATTGAAGCAGTAGATGTTTGACTGAAGCAGTAGATGTTTGATGACAACAATTCTGCTTTAATTTATACACTGTGCTGTTTCTTCTCTAATTTAAAAATTCAGTAGAACTAGGACGCAGCTTCCTGGAAGCCACCATATTCTACTACTGTATCCCATTCCTTCCCAGTCTTCTAACTGTCACATAATGGTGGTATTATAGTAGTAGTAGGGTTCATTAATTTGTAAACAATACAGTCACATAGGTGCATGTTTCTGTGTATATACACAAATTAATAAATATATATATGTATATAATATGACCATATGTATATAACATAAATAAAACATATATATTCCACTATTCCTATTGTAATATCAAGATTTTTTTAAACTTGCTGTAAGTATTATGTCTTTATGTCAGGGATGAAGAAAGCAAATTTTTCACATCGCAAATTTGTGCCTACAGTCCCAGAATTCTGACTGACCTCATCAAAGCATGAGGAGAAGAAAATATACCTATTCATAATTGTTCCCATATACTTTTACATTTCATTAATTATAAACAAAGGGGAGAGTTACCTTACAGAAGAGTTAAACTCAGGAGTATGAATCAGAAATCCAAGCATACTAAGATATTGTAATTATTTCAGATTCATATATTATTTACCAAAGAAAATCAAATATAAATGTAAACAATAGCCAATCAAATGAATCTTTTTCAATTACAGATTAGACTAAATTAATTTCAAAAGCCAAGTTAAGAAATCCCTTGATAGAGCAGCTGTTAAGTACACAGAAGAGTTAACATAATTCAGGTTCCTTAACCGTGCCTCTCCAGGCCTCTTTCACTGCAAAAGACATCTTTTTCAGTGGACGTGTATTTTTCCTGCATGCAATCTCTGCCTTTGGCTGCTGCAACCTGAATAGAAACCCCAGCAATCTTTTCACTGAATATAACACTGACCAGTATATTAACTGGAAATTGCATTATTAGACACTCAACCATGTGTTCTTTGATCCTAGATAAAAATTGAAGATTATTTCTACCCTGACTTGATTAAGCTGTGGAACATGTTCTCTCATTGTGCAGACATAACTGAATTATCATCCATCAGCTGACAAAATGCTACTGTGACTGACAAGACAGACTGACAGGCAAAGAGGAGACTTGAATAAAGAAAGATCAAAGTGAGAATTGACCCCAGAAAGGAGTTTTTTTCTGACATACTTTCTATAATACTGGGAGGAAAAAAAATTTAAAAAAAAAAAAAATCTGAATTCTGGTCATTTCACATGTAAAGATGCTCAAAGACTCTTGCTTCAAGGAAGTAAGAAAGAGAAGGATAATTTGCCAGAGTTGTTTATTAGTCCGCTCCAAATAGGCTCCCAGGGGTTCGTGTTTCAAACAGCTCAAACAGAAGTTGTTGATTTTGCTAAATCTAACTGATGCTAATGGGGCAGGGAGAGAGGCGAAATAGCTCTTTCCAAACATCTGCCATCACAAACAGCAATTTTAGAAGATGACAGTACTCACTACTTAAACCTGGAAATTATATTGAGTTCTAGAAGCATTGAAATGTGCTTTGGGTTTCAAAGTGACCTTTACTGATGAGCAGAGGCAACAAATGAATGTGGGGAACATGATTTTTCTCCCATTTTTTCCCTTTTAATCTTCAGTATGATGAAAATGTCATCTGTATGAGACACAACTTTGGCTAAGATGGATGTACTACAATCCTTTGTTTTGTACTACATTTTCTTTGATGCCAAGTACCATCGAAGTTACTGGACGCTGCAGGAAGTTACATGTTCTCCAAACTTATGAAAATCAAACTTCTCTTCTGTACCTATATAGGAGTTCCTGAGCACTTCAGGTACCCAGTCTTCAAAACTGTAAATGAGGACAGCTCCATAGGACAGCATTAGATGTTCAAGAAGGCTGACGATGTAACTGACACTAAAGAAATAGCAATGATTAATAGGATTTGAAATCTAAAAGGAAGGAGGCCCAATTCTGTCTTTGGTTACACAAAATAATTAAACAGGCGCACATAGCTCAATGAAATCCAGACTGATACAAACCAAAGTGAAGATCTAACTTCCCAAGTGAAAGAATTAAAATTTTGAGTAATTTATTCCTACTGACATTGGTTTCACCGTAAGATTTACCTTTTYATACAATGCAGTGTTGTAGTTATTTGTTTCTATGTTTTAATTATATTAACTTCCAAGTACTTCCTGAAGAAAAATTATGGTTTTTTCTGGTCTTTTTGTTTTTGTTTTTGTTTTTTTTTTTAAGAGGCTATTTCAGTGTTAGACCTTTCCCAAAGCAGATATACCAGGAGCAAAAACAAGTCAAGTATTTACGGAAAAATTACACAAACCGTTGACTCATCACCAGATACTATATAGTACAAGTTCAAGTGGTTCCAGTGTGGATGTTTCATAATAAAGTATGACATGTACTTGACAATGTAATATAGGGAAATACTAGATTTAATCAATAACTAGTTAATACTTTTAAAGCAAAATACACTCAATTTAGTCCCTTCATATACCCAAGCATGATCTTAATCTCACAGCACAATTTAACTGAACTTGGAGCAAAATTACTAACCACAAAAATAATCTTCTGCTCTCAAATCTTTTATTAGACTTACCATATGCTTATCTGAAATAGAAAAACTGGAATGTCAGAGTCACCCTGTATTTTTTCAGAACATGCTGTGAATTAACAAGTCTTTGGAAAGACTGATGAAAATAACCTGTTATCCATTCCAATAATGTTTAGCAGAAAAGTGTATAGCAACAAATCTATTATATATAAATATATATATAATATATAAGTCCCTCCTTTAAAAAAAAATATACAGGTTCAAACATAAAATTGTCAATTCCATTTTTATATAGGATAATTTAGGCTAAATCCTACCAAAAGGGGGATAAGGGAGGAATATAGCGTCTAAGGTAGGTGGTATACCTTCAACCTGTGAGGTCCAAACAAATATCTATCTTCTACTCCGACCATCACCCCAGGATCCATGTAATATGATTAGGGCTAGTGAAGTTTGAACTGACTGAAGTGTGGCATGAGGCATGGGCAAGGGTATGGGGCATGAGGCACCAGTGACAATAAATGAAACATGGGTCCTGACTGATGACCTTGGATCATTCATATTCCATGATGGTGGCTCAATAAAAACTCACTTAACTTAGGAAGTTCAGAATTGTTTGGGGGATTGTTTGTTTGTTTCTATTTCAATTCAGTAAACAGTATAACAGAATGCTGAAGACTAAAGCAAGAAAAATCTCTGCAGGGCACACTTTTTTCTTTCTTAGTGCTCAATACAACACCTATACTTTGCAGTTTAAACATGATGCATTGTCCTCTCCGTCCTCTCTCTGACTCTTAAAGCTCCTTTGTGCATTAATAACTATATCTCTATAGTACACTGAAAAAGGTAAGCTGAATACCTCGCAGGTGGAGTGTCTGAAA
Organism: Phoebastria nigripes; assembly: GCA_035582835.1. Taxonomy (NCBI): domain Eukaryota; kingdom Metazoa; phylum Chordata; class Aves; order Procellariiformes; family Diomedeidae; genus Phoebastria; species Phoebastria nigripes. The sequence goes on along the minus strand of JAYKAV010000467.1, from coordinate 652,175 downwards.
CACAGAATAGCGTGAGTGAATTGTCCATGTATAGTGGCACAGAATATTAAATCCAAGACCTCTTTTTAACCATGCCAGCTTTCCTCTTCCCTTCCAACTCTCTGTCTTGCTGAGAAGAATCGTTAGTAGAAAGTTCATTTGCTCCTAAAGCAGTRAAGTCTGCTGTATACTATCATGACATATCTTCCCTCTAATAAAGAAAACACAATTGCAACACAATGCCTGACTGCAAAACAAAGATGCCTCCCATTATTTATACTACTTACATTTACACTCAGAGATGTGTAATGGGTATTTCATTGGATTATATGACAAAATTTGATAGCATTAATAAACATTAATTGACATAATACTAAGGACTGAATTTCAAGAAAGATACAATTAAAAATATTTACCTCTGTAAATATAGATAACTTTTTCTAATAGGTATCTTGTATTCCTCTGCATTTTGTATGTTATTAACCACACAGAATAAACTTATAAATTAGACCTATGTCATTAGGAAACAACAGCACAGATAATATCCTCTGTTATTTAGTATATAAAAATGCATGCTATATTAATCCAACCTATAACCTAACCCAAAACTTAGATCAGATAAGACAACCTTGATTTTCAAAGAATTTTTAAGAATTAATCATGACGTCTTTTTTTAATGAAAAACCTATCACATCAATTTGCATTTTTCTTAAGCAGGGACAGGGATCATAACTGCTGCATATTTTTAGGGGGATTCACTACCATGCATTTAAATGAAAATCAAAAGAATCGTTTACCCAAGTTGCTGAAATTGATGAAAATCTTTATCTTCAGAAGATAATTGCCAACCACAGCAATGAGGATGTGTTGCAGTGTGAATTCTAGTGCTATCAGCAGAAGAGGAATCTGTTACACCTCTTGCTGCTAAGGCTTCCCTGTTCAGCTCCAATGCAGCATCTCCAGCTCTGGAGGAAGTTCTCCTGTTCAATCTCAGTATCTATTGTCCAAGCTGGCAGCCACCACTCACATATGACAACCCAGCATTTGTCAGTTTGGGTACCCTCACTTGGACACTGCAGCTCTGATTGTACACCACATGCCACTGCACTAAGGGAGAAAAGATGTGGACTGCACAAGACCAGGGCGCAACCAACTCCTGCTTACCAGGTATGGCAGTTCATCCATTAATTCATCCACATTACTATATTTTCATCTGATTCTCTCCTGTGTCTGCACATGGGCCAGCTCCCTTAGCTCAGCCCCAAGACCTTTAGCCCTATTCCACTTAAGTCCTCTGCTATACCCTTCTGCTATACTGCTTACAGTGAGCCATTGACCTCTTGTAATCAACTATTGCTAATTGCTCCCTGTTATGCCTCTGGTCAGTATTACACTGAGCTGCTTAGAGCAAGAGTTGGGCAACTCTCTGGAAAACAGGAAGCACAGTGTGGGCACTGCTGCAAATAAAGAGCAATAATATAACTGTGATTCAGATGTTTTCTATGCAAAGGTGTGTATCATGGGTAATATGAAGCGGTGCTCTGAAAGTAATCTAATTGTGAATTGCATACCGTTCCCAACCCCTGCCGAACACTCTCAGAAGGCAATCTATAAATTACATTAACGTAAGTAAGGTCATTTGAACTACACAGTCAATGTGTCGTTGAACACGGAGATAATTCAGTTTAGGCCAAATTTTCCATTTCCCACATTTAATATGAGCTGTGGGTATAGCTAATACCTACTGGGATATTCAAACACATTTTCATGTGATTTGTGGTAATTTACTTATTAATACTTAGGTATTTGCTATTATCCAGTTTTTCTAGAAGCATCACCCACATACATGATTGCGATTTCTCTCTTAAAACCCAGGAACTGCCAAGTGCCTCCTGAGTTGTTCCAGTCCTGTGTGGTGTGGAACATTTGATCCAGCAAAACACTTACACACAATCTTAAACACAGTGCTTAGAGAGTCCTCTGTTAGTAGAATTAGTCAGATGCTTAAAGGTAAAATAAGCCCTAACTTCATTACTATTGTCTAAAATGAATTATGATGGTTGGGTTGGAGTCGTCTCTTCTATATGAAATTTTGACTCCTAGAATCATTTGGCAATTGAAAAAATGACAGAAAAGACTGGTATGAAGTAATTTACTTTTCTCAAATCAGCATTAATAATTCTTATCCTGGATTGCAGGACTCGTTCAAAAGCCCAGTGAAGATCAAGAACAACTTTTCATCAAATGTAAACCACAGATATCAGAAAAAAGTTAGAGTGGGGAAATTTTTGACTAAGATTAGAATCCCTCTGACCCTGAAATGAATTCCAGCATAAGAACTTGGACCAAGGAGTCAAACTTTGACTTTGGAATCAAGTGCTTAAAGCAGAAAGACTGACTACAGTCTTTCTGTACTGCGAGGCTACACTCCCAATGCTTAGTGAAATATTCATGTCTGACGGAGAATTCAGGTACCATGAATACAATCCACAGCTTTCCTACCTGGCTTAGGCTGTATGTGCTTACCTTACCATTTGTAGTAGTCTTGTTAATGATGTCATTGCACACGTGTAAAACTTCCCCCTCATGTCCAGGTCAAGGGTCCCTCTTGTTATATGTAAATATATTTGGAAACCACAATCTAGGAACCCATGTACCTAAAACCCCAAGGAGCTTCTCTTAAAAGCAGCTTTTGACACATGCTGACAGTATCGAGTTCAGCACAAAACACTGCAGCTACTGCCACTTCTCTTTTCTAATGAAAACCACAGTTCTGTGGTGGCTATGGTGTCAGTGACCATTTTTATATGGTAACCTCACAGTTATAGCTCTTATCCAGGAAAGAGAGAAAACAGCTCAATGCCCTGCTCAGTCCAAGGGCTGAAGACTGTCTCCCACTTCTCAGGAAAGTGTTCTTATCTCTGGATTCCCCTCACCTAGTGAAAGCCCTCTCTTGTTTCTGACTTTAGGAATTCACATTGCTCCTTCAGTGAGGCAGACAGACATAGAAGGAGAAGATTTACGTCTTCTACAGATAGACACGGAAGGAGAAGACTTATATTCAGAACCTGCAGGTTGGATTTTCTCCATGAAGTTGAGAACAGTGGCTCTGACTCCTGGCAGCAGTGAGCACTGAATTCTCCCATCCTGGCTAAATTCTTTAACCACCACCACCACCACCACCTCCAACAGATTAGGAATAAACTGGTTACTCAACATACAGAGAGAGAACACAGAAGCCACTTAAATCCAGCAGATGCTTTCATGCATTTTATTGGGTTAGGTGAAGGCATTCCTGAGCTAGACTTTGTTGACATTTGCTTTTTTAAAAACTGCTACCTATAGTGATCTCTCCCAGTTTTAAAATATATGAACCATACTATTTTATATACCCTACAGAGAATTCTAGGGGACAATCTGGGGAAAACTTAAAAATAATAACAATAATAAAAAATTTCTTTGCATTTCCAACCCCTCCATTCTTTTTTTTAACAATTCAATTTTTATTTTTTTTACCAAATCTAGGCTCCCTTTCCCACGAAAGGTTGGACCAGATGATCTTTCGAGGTCCCTTCCAACCTGGGCTGTTCTATGCTTCTATGTTATGAATTCTGATATCATGAATGTAACTAATTGAGGATCACAAAATCTCAGACCTATCATTTCCCATGCTTCCTACTGCTGTTTTGCAAATACCAGCCCTCCACACCAGCCACCATCTGGCTGTTTTAAGTTCTGGTCCTACATGTTCAGCTACCTGTATGCACTAGGAAATTCGGTTGTCTAATCTGGGTGTATGATTTCTACTCTGGAACCAGGCCTTTAGAAAAGGTCTTGGCACATCTAAATCACTTCATGGATCTGTGTCTTAATGACTAGGAAAAGGACAGAGTAAAACCCCCAAACTGCACAGGCTGCCAATCTGTGTTATAAAGAAACATTAAAAAAAAAAAAATTGAGTGTAATAAATTCATATGAACACAAACAGTAAACAAAGTAACAATAAACATCTCTGTTGTAAAACTCAATAGCATGTGCCATCACCTATACACTGGAGGATAGCCACTGAGCTGTGGACAGACCTCTTTCATAACCACTATATGAAACTGGCAACATTTTCCCCACATCTGACATGAGCTACTGTACCATGGTTATTTAAATTTAGAATAAAAGCAGAATAAGCCAATCCCTAATTTAGCCAGGAAAAAAGCAGACCAGAGCTTGAATTTTTGACAGTGATACTGACTTAGAACAAAAAAAGGATTTAAAAGGAGACCAAGATTTTAACTGTTTACTAAGACATTGAATGAATTAGCAGGCTTGGAACTTCTGGACATTTGAGCTGCCAATTCTGGTAAAGCATTGAAAGTCACAGTTTATTCTTTAAGCAGACTAACGTCAGAGTTGAACCTCACTGCAAATTAGAGAAATATGAATAGCTCATAAAATACCTATTTGATTTGTATCAGTAGTGATCGAAGTGAGCAATAATCCAAGCATTCCTGCGCTAAACCTTTGCCAAAAATTAAGCTCTCACTTAAAGAAAAAAAAGAAAGAAAAAATAAAATGCTATTCAGAAAATATTTTTTAAAGCACTTTAAATATCAAGAAACAAAGAAGAAAATGAAGAAGAGATTTAGTGACAATATAGACATGCACACACATATTATTTCCACGTGAAAAACACAGCCACGGTTACAGGAAATGCAGCTACTCTTACTAGCACAGGCTTTGCACAGAATTCTGATATCCATCACAATCCCCCATTCCTCTTCATGTCTTTGGCAGATCTGCAACTTACACTGCTACTGCCAGGTCAGGAAATACTGGCTCTCAGGGCCATTAGTTGCTAAATCATCCCTTCCAGCCTCATTCAAGTATTAGCTTTGTATTACTGGATGCAAACAAATTAAATACCATGCTGGAGAAACAGCATTTTTCAGACTGAGGGACAGTCACAGAGCATACCTCTCTTGTTACTGGAAACTGACCTTTCCACACAGTACTTGCAGCTTCCTCTTAAGTGTAATTCACTATCTTAACAAGATGTGTTATTTAACAAATGGGAACAACAGAATTAAGTTCAAAGACCAGGAGCTTGAACGTGTAGTTATTATGTAAAACCCACAACAGTCTCCATGAGTAATTTGGATTTCTAATTTTACTAGAGTGTTGGACCAAAAAAATGGACTCTGAACTTAAAAGACAGAGCTAAATGTTCTTTTTTAATACTGTTGGCAGGTGTACCAGACTTGATCAGTATCAGTCTTTCTTAAGGTAAATATGGATCTGTTACTTGAATGGTTTAACTCATAATATTTCTGTCGTTCAGTAGGCCTTTCTATTCTGTGTTATATATTCTTGGATTTGGTTGATTTTGTAAACACAGACCCCATGAACTAATCTGTCTCACTTAATGTTCTTTCTTCAGAGCTTCCAAGTCTATAATATCACAAAGCAATATTTTCAAAATTCTCTGAAATAAAAAGTTCAAAATTGCAGTTCCCAGAAATTTTTAGCATAGATTGCCTAGCATGTTCATCCAAAGCAACCTGTACAGAAGATAGACATTTAGATTTATATTGTTTTCTTATTATTTCGTGWTAGACTTGTATTACTTTCTGACCTATGGTGGATATGTACTTCACTAACCCACCAAGTATTGTGATGCAAGTTCAGCATGAGCTAAAGAGGCCTGGAAGTCATTACTTCATAGAGCCCAGTAAATCAGCTAAAATAAAGCAGGTTATTAGATTACTTTTTTCTTCATATATAAAAACTATCCTAAGACAACTATTATGATTCATTTGATTGACAGCTTTCTTTCTAAATTATTACAAATAGGTACTTTTCTACATTGTGTATTTAGGAAGAGAACTGTATGAAAAGCAACTATATTAGCCTATTTCATTTATCATGAATTTTTTTCTTCCGAACTTTTTATAGGAAATAATTGCACTTCAAACCCACAGAATGAGTAAACATTTCTGAACTGAACTAAGCACCTAACATAAGCTTGTTTCTTGGTTTCGTTCATGACCCTCCAGGCTGACTTTCTGTATTCTTAATGTGAAGGTTTTCACTCCTTACATTAAGTGACTATTTTATTTCTTGTCTGTGTAGTCCTCCTAACGTTTACTCAGGAGATTTACTTCCCATTTAGTCAAAAAGTGAAAATGTTGTGATTTAAACCATACAACCAACATTTGCCTAAGAAGGACTAACCAAGTCTGCTACAATTGACAGTATTAAAAAAGAACACTTACGTCTGTCTTTTAAGTTGAGAGTCCACTTTTTTCGATTTGTGGTGGCCCTAACCATTCTGAGGGTTTTTTAAAATTATTTGTTTATGTTTGTAAACATAGCACAGCTAGGCTGATCTGTCTTATTTAAAGTTTTTCCCTCTGTACATGTTTTATTTGCCTCTTCTCATGAGACATTGCAAGGTTTTATATATGTGGATTTCTAGCAAGGCTCTCCTCAAGCCTGCTGAAATAGATGGGTCAGTTTGTAAGGGCTGTAGAATTAGGCTTACAGCACCTTCAGAATAATTTTAATTATGCCAAATTGAAGCAACACCAACTCCTTTGTATTTTTTTCTTTTCTTTTAGGAGTTTGTCTTTTTAGTTCCCCAAAGAACAGATCAAATGAATGTGAATTCTGGAAGAAGAGCAATTTTAATTGTTTACTTTCCAAATGAAATTTTTTAAAGGGGGAGCTGCACAACAGCATTTGCATTACTAAGGTTCAACTACCTATTTTAATTTGACAAGAGTATAATTTATTTACTGTCTGTTGTGTAAATCACTATAGAAATCATCTTGACACCAGACATTTGAAGAAACAGCTTTTCATGTCCTTTAGACTAGCTGTGGTAGGCTAGATGTCAGAGAAATTAAAAACATTTTACCAACATCCCCACATTATATATCTTGATAAATGCATCTGACATCAAAAAAAGAAAGCACCTTTGCAGGAAGATATTAATTTCTCTGTATTCTGAACTCACCCAGAAATGGTATAATCTGTGTTGCAGAGTTTTCTTAGTATGAGGCAGCTTAGGTCTAAACAATCATTTTTTTAAGACAGAGGTATTCCTGGAATTATACCAATAATTTTTCAGGGTGAGCAGGATAAAGGATTGATTTCTTCATGCTGCAATATATCTACCCATAGCTTCCTACTAAGCGAGAGGAAATATTTTAGATAGTCTCCATTAAATGTGGGTGATTTATTCCAATTCAGCACCTCCACAAAAGCTCTTATTTAAAAATCTAACAGCTGTTTCAATTTCCTGAAAAACACATTGACATAATTCTCAGCTTAAATATTAAGGCTACTCCACTGAAATACTGAAGTTCCATATTTCCATCTATGAATGAAACCTGTATCTAAGGAATAGTAAGACAATAATATGCACTTGCAGCCTCTCTTTTTGGTTTTTTTTTGAGAAAACCCCTGAAGGTGATAAGCAATTTGCATTACACTTCAATATGGAAAATATCCATCTTCTCTGTATCTGTCCACGTCCCAAGGATAGTAACAAATGAATGCATTTCCATTGCTTTCCTCAGTGGTCTTAAGACTACAAAGACAGTCTTCTGGTGTATTATAGCTTGATATTTATATAAAGTCTGTTTTATCAAGACTTGTGGAGTATACATGCAGTTATCACAGCAACTGGATTCTGCCAGAAATTGTGTATTTTAAAGTTATATTTTAGGAACTTCTGAGTTATTTGCTAATGACATTTATGCTTCCACAAGTATATGGGAAAACATTGCAGTATAAATTTGATCCAGATCCAGAATGGGCAGCTTGGCACATTTTTACTGAATTACCCAGAATACACCCTTATAGAAATTAATTTGTCATCATGATTGTATATAATTTGCACAATGGCAGACATCATTGATTTAATGTAATGTTAAAGTGATTCAGCTGAACATGATATAAAGCTGTCTCATACAAAGGGATTGCAAACATTCATCAAACAAATTTGACCCCAGAAAAGAGTTTATATAAGACCAGTGCTTTCTATATGCAATGGTGTGGTGGCAACTGTGATTCAATACTCAGTGCTCTACATCCATCATTGTTTTCTCAGAAAACTACAGTCTATCCTGAGAAAAGAGTGGAATTTGATAATTTTATCATCTCTTAGCCTGGAGCATTTCCCCACTTCAGCAGAATTAGATTTTGCACTTAATGTTGGTCTAAAATAAGCTCTGGAGTGGACAGAAAATGCCTGAGAGCACATCCACATTAAAAGGCTCTCTTGTACAGGTCCTGCTGGGCTTGAAAAACAAAGTTGTAAAAGAAATATTGAGAACACTTACGGGCTTGCTGTTATGAAAATAGAAAAGGCCTGAAGAAGATCTGGAGAATATCTAGTCAAGTCATAGATATATGCATATAAACAGTCCTTCTCTGCACAAATTTGCTCAACTTCCTTCTTATTTTATCTTTTAAACACTCACATCCTCTGAGTTTCGTCCTCAGTTACTGTTGGAGTTGGGACTTGAAGGCTAACAGAAAACACAAATTAAGCTAGCACTTGGGGATGGGAAACTTCAGCTGTCAGTGTGCTCCAACTTGAATATAGGACCTAAAGAAGAAGCAGGAGTAAAAGTGTGGCCAAATCAGAAAGAAAAGCTAAAAGGTCAAGCAAAAGAGTTATGAGAGGTCTGGCTAAGGTACACAAGCAGAGGTGTACACATGCTGCAAGGTCAGATACAGTTTGAAGGCAGGTAAAAGGTGAGGAATGCCAACCACAGAGTAACACAGCATCCGCAGCTAGAAGCAGGCATGACAGAAGAAAGGCTAAGGAAGTCAGTCAGAAGGAGGTATCACTATCATAGAATCACAGAATCATAGAATAGTTTGGATTGGAAGGGACTTTTTAAAGGTCATCTAGTCCAACCCCCCTGCCGTGGGCAGGGACATCTTCAACCAGATCAGGTTGCTCAGAGCCCTGTCCAACCTGACCTGGAATGTTTCCAGGGATGGGGCATCTACCACCTCTCTGGGCAACCTGTTCCAGGGTTTCACCACGCTCATGGTAAAAAATTTCTTCCTTATATCTAGTCTAAATCTACCCTCTTTTAGTTTAAAACCATTCCCCCTTGTCCTATCACAACAGGTCCTACTCAAAAGTCTGTCCCCATCTTTCTTATAAGGCCCCTTTAAATACTGAAAGGCTGCAATAAGGTCTCCCCGAAGCCTTCTCTTCTCCAGGCTCAATAACCCCAACTCTCTCAGCCTTTCTTCACAGGAGAGGTGTTCCATCCCCCTGATCATTTTCGTGGCCCTCCTCTGGACCTGCTCCAACAGGTCCATGTCTTTCCCATACTGCGGACTCCAGAGCTGGACGCAGTACTCCAGGTGGGGTCTCACCAGAGCAGAGTAGAGGGGCAGAATCACCTCCCTCAACCTGCTGGCCATGCTTCTTTTGATGCAGCCCAGGATATGGTTGACCTTCTGGGCTTGGAGCGCACATTGCCTGTTCATGTCCAGCTTTTCATCCACCAGTACCTCCAAGTCCTTCTCTGCAGGGCTGCTCTCAATCCCTTCATTGCCCAGCCTGTATTGATACGGGGAGTTGCCCTGACCCAGGTGCAGGACCTTGCACTTGGCCTTGTTGAACCTCCTGAGGTTCACATGGGCCCACTTCTCGAGCTTGTCCAGGTCCCTCTGGATGGCATCCCATCCCTCAGGCATGTCAACCACACAGCGTGACAGAAAACAAGATCAGGAATAAGGATGAAGTTAAGAACTAGGTAGGTTGGGAGAATATAGTGCAGAAGCTGATATACAGATCAGGACAGAGCCAAAGACAGGGGCAATAAAATAAAAGCTGAAGTTAATATAATCCAGAAACTGGCTGAATAGCAATGGGAAACAACTGAGATTCCCTTATACATTAGCACGGAGACGAAGTCAGGTGTATAGGCCAGTCCTCAGCTGGTAGGGATTTGCTAGGTTGTCAGCTGCTAAGGATGCTAACTGAAGCTAGCTGAAAGGCTGATAGTTGAATTACAGCCTGATGGAGACACTCTTTAAATGGCATACAGCTTCCATGTTCCACAAAGTGTTGCAGAATTATTCTTCTGAGAGTTTCTTTTTATTACTGTAATAAAACAAGGATGCTTTATAAACAGAATATCATATCCCATTATTAAACTCACTTCAAAGAATGATGCTGTTTCATCCATACATTGGCTTCCTTATGGGTAATGAATGCCCCACATTAACTACTCATTCAAAAGGAGCATTGGACTATCATATGCAAAAGGTTAAGGGAAAGGAAGCTCCTGCTTCCTTGGGACAGCTGGCAGCAGGAACTCTGCAGAGAAATTCTGGCTTCATAGAAATAAGGGCAAAGTTTCCACTGACTTTAAAGTGTAAGCATATGCCTTGGTGATAAACTCATCTGTGTGGCAAGAGTTGCACATACCATGACGTTATTGCAAAATGGATGGACAGAAAATGTTCAGATAGTATTGGCTTCTACTGTTGGATCAAATGACAACTGTGTGCATCTCTCCTGCTAATGTTACGTATAGAAGATGGATTGGGCCCTAAAACATTGCAAGAGTATGATTTATTTTTCTGTATATATTTAATAGGTATAAATATTTAATGTGAATAACTTTGTTCCAGAGAGCCAACCTTCCTGAAATTCAAGCAGTAGTACAGATGGATGTACATGATGGTTGCACAGTAGATTAAAAGCCATGACAATCAGGCGGTAGCATAGGCAAAGCAATACTTTAGTCCATAATATGGAAAATGGCCAAGTTACTAAAGAGTTCATTAGGGAAAGCAAGGAAAAACTGCCACGACTCTCATGTCATTCATCCCAGCTAGAAAAGTCTGTTACTTGCATTCAAGCATCAGCTACTAAATACAGTTAATTGTGAGAATTACGCACTTGTATTTATGATCCTGTTCTTTCCTGTACCACTTAGGAGCTGGAACATTAAAATTCCGAAATTTTAGAAGTACAAAGATGAAAAGTGTTTCATAAGATCTAGATTCTCATTGTTCCTGTCCTGTAGGGCCGTAAGAAGCCAAACATTGTGGTGAATACAACCACTGGTCAGGTGTTGCAGCCATATCATTAGTGTAATCTACAGTCAGTTTGATCAATTAACTAGGTTCCAGAAGACCTGCACATAATCTTCTTGTATACAATTTAAAAATAATTCTTTAGAAAAATATCTGCTCACTTCTTATGCTGCAGAAATAAATCAGTTACTCATACAAAAATGAATGGCAGAGCCCAAATATTTTCTTCTAATTAATACTGCATTGCTAAAATGTAGGCTTTTTTAACTGGTCTATGTCATATTCCTTTATATGCTCTATAGAAAAGAAACCTGAATTGAACATAGACATGGGATGAAAGAATCTACTGGAGGGTTCTTTAGTAAGGCAAAGTATATACCTCATAGGTCTCAGGGGAGAGAGAGAGGGAGAGCGTTATGCTGTGTTTTTCCATTGAAACTAAAGCATAACAGTTCACAGTGGAGATGGCCATCTGCACATGAAGAGCTAGTATTCAACTCTGTAATATATCCATATATTAATTAAAAGACTAGGACTTTCCGCAGTTGTTAATTACTGAGGAGGAGATCTGGAACAATAGTGAAAATAGTTATTCACAAACAAGTTAAACTGAATCCGACTGGAATGCAATTGCTTCTGTTCTCCTTTTAGTGCCTCTTCCACAAATGTCCTTAAACTATTTTTTCTTGGGAAAGAAATGTCATTGCTATGAAAACGATGCAGTATCATGTGAATATGTGTAAGGAAGGCATACTCATATATGAACTATGGCACTGCTTGCTCAGCTAGCTGTGTGTCTTCAGGCACGTCCTCATTACAAAATAACCATTTGGGAAAGGCAGAACTCTACCAGCACCTCTGAAAAAAACCAAAACTAGAAACCAACCAACCAAAGAAGGATAAACTCAGGGAGAGAAGATGCACAAAGATCTGCTGATTTCAAGCATTGATCTGGACAGGCTGGATCGATGGGCCAAGACCAATTGTATGAGATTCAACAAGGCCAAGTGCTGGGTCCTGCACTTGGATCATAACAACCCCATGCAACGCTACAGGCTTGGGGGAGAATGGCTGGAAAGCTGCCCGGCGGAAAAGGACCTAGGGGTGTTGGTTGACAGCTGCCTGAATATGAGCCGGCAGTGTGCCCAGGTGGCCAAGAAGGCCAATAGCACCCTGGCTTATATCAGAAATAGTGTGGCCAGCAGGAGTAGGGAGGTGATCGTCCCCCTGTACTCGGCACTGGTGAGGCTGCACCTCGAATACTGTGTTCAGTTTTGGGCCCCTCGCCACAAGAAAGACATTGAGGTGCTGGAGTGTGTCCAGAGAAGGGCAACGAAGCTGGTGAAGGGTCTGGAGAACAAGTCTTATGAGGAGCAGCTGAGGGAACTGGGGTTGTTTAGCCTGGAGAAGAGGAGGCTCAGGGGAGAACTTACCGCTCTCTACAACTACCTGAAAGGAGGTTATAGCAAGGTGGGTGTCAGTTTCTTCTCCCAAATAACAAGCAAAAGGACAAGAGGAAATGGCCTCAAGTTGCGCCAGGGGAGGTTTAGATTAGGTATTAAGAAAAAATTCTTCACTGAAAGGGTTGTCAAGTATTGGAACAGGCTGCCCAGGGAAGTGGTTGAGTCATCATTCCTGAGGTACTGGGGGTACTGAGAAGACGTGTAGATGTGGTGCTTAGGGACATGGTTTAGTGGTGGACTTGGCAGTGTTAGGTTTGTGGTTGGACTTGATCTTAAGGGTCTTTTCCAAGCTAAATCATTCTATGATTCTGTGGTGCTATGAGCAGGGGCCAGAACCACATGGCCAGTTATTTAAGAATTCAAATCCATTTTCCAGTTGATTTTTCTGCAGTGATGCCTCATGGGATGATGTTTGCCAAACAGAGAGTGGACGTCACTGAGAATATACCTCAGCTGTTTGAAAAGCAGAGAGCATCAGTCAAGAAATGAGATTCAATGTAGCCTACAGCATGTTTCCACTCATAGTGAGTTAAGAACATCAGTTTCACTAATTATCCAGAATGTTTTCCGCTTATTTATGAATGGGGCTTGTGCAGAATATATTTCTGGGTCAGAAAACCAGATACAAAGTGTACCTTTTGAAAGATATCACTGGTCTGCATTTTGTTAGTGTTCTTGGGAACATCCAGTATCCGAAGCAATGGAATAATACTGGGGATTCGTCTTCTGCCCCCAAATAACCTCTTTTTGCAGAGTTATCAGCAAGAAATGCCTCTGAATCAACATTGACTAGCATAGATGAACCAGGATGAACCATGTTGCCTTGATTAAAAGCACTTTTTGCATTTGCTAGCAAAGGGGAAACATTTTAAAAGTTTCATAAAAGGGAAAAATACCAGATCCCCACTGAAATAATGAGAACACAAAAAAAAAGAATCAAATCTAGAGTAAAAAATGAGGTAAAGAAGCTGAATATTTTTAATTCAAAGAATGCCTTGTACAGTGGGAAAAAAGGGAAGAGAAAACCCATTGTTAATTGCTTTCAAATCAACTGAAAATCATCTACGTAGCATCGACACAAAACAGGCCTTTTAATTTTAATGATTTTTTTTTTTCAAGAATTAAAATGTTCTTCACTTCTGGGACACTGATGCAACCAGAGATTTAGAACATAATTTTGACTGACTGCACTGATTGCTGCTTGCTTTACATATACTGCCTCAGAACAGTTTTCTGACACATTGGGACTGGCTTGGAAAATTTTTTATGTGCAAGAATATTTTTAGTTGTAAAGCTTAAATAATGGTATTTTCACCTACACAAGCCAGTACAGCAGACAACATGAATGCCTTTAAAAGTACCAAAACCTGAAATAAGTCCTCAGACAACCCATGTAAAATAAGGAGGAAAAAAAGAAAAGTAAATGGAGTCTTAGAAGTGAAGCAGGCCTTCAGCAACCAGAGACATTGGGCAGGTGGTTTAATCTTTCCCTGTTACTGCCTGCACACTTATAAAACTTGCACTGCTGCTGAATGCTAGACTTTTGGAGTGTTTGGGTCTTGTTTTTTTTCTCTCGCCGCTGCCCCGCCCCCCCCCCCCCTTTTTTTTTTAAACATATAGCCAATGGATATACTGTAAACAAGGATTAGGTTTTAAAATAAAACTCATTATTGTTCTTGCTGCACATGCACCTCCCCAAAAATGTTTCTGAAATGTGTGAAAGACATATAACTTCTTAATTTAAATGAAGAAGATGAGAAGAGAAAAATTATTCCAATTCCCATGCTCATGTCAGATGGTGGAAGAAGCAACATCAGCACAGTTGTTGGGGGGGATGCAGGGGAGAGTGTTTCCATAGATTCTGTGAAACTGCCATTGCCTGCACTATATGCAATATAAATGCTATATATAGCACATGATTAAATATGCAGGTATATGCCAAACATATTAGAAAGCTGCTTTGTCTCACATTACGGAAACACTCAATTCAGAAAAGAACCTACAAACAGAGACCAGGTGAAAACAAAAAAACTTCTACATCAAATTTTGATGGAATGGACCCCAGCTCCCCAGTCCCCCAGCTGAATTTTTTCTTTATTCTTTATCTCCTGGACAGAAGAGCATTGAGAGAATTACAAAATATCATCCATATTTCACTTTGACTAGAGAATGAACTATTGCTCTCCTCCACTTAGATTTTCCCAAGAAATATTAAACCCAAAATCCAAATATGTTTCATTAAAATAAAACAACAACAAAAAATGTCCTTCTGGAAAGAGGTCTTCTCTACTCTGCAAGGAGAAGTCAACTCAAAAGGTTTGGCTAAAAGACCTACCCACTGCATCAAGCAGAGAGCTTGAAGGTCCTTCCAAAAGAAAATGTCCTTATACACAGGGCAAACGAGCAGGAGGACAGCTGCTTCTCAAAAGGGAGTGACAAAGCTGGACACAGAACCAGGCTTCCTGACTTGTAAGCTATCAAGCCTTATCTCACAGCTCTTTGTGTATAAGCCAACAGTCTTTTCTATCACTTTATTCTGATATTGCTTACATTAGGTAGTTTTTACTAATACAATGAAATCCAAGTGGCTTAGCATGAATAAGATGGTAGTCTGAGAAGGGACTTAGCTAAATCTTTATTTAAATAAGATGTTAAATAGAGTTGGTTGCTAAGAGGAGTTGAGTGCCTCTGTATAACATACAACATACAGGAACATACCTATGAACCTTGCCAATTGGGGTAATAAACTGGCTCCCACAACTCTTTCCACTCTTCTGCTTTATCTGTTCTCCTATCACATGCTGCTTTCCCGTCCTTCTATCTGCTGGCAGCCTGCCACATGCTCCCCCACTCAGAGGTTGTTCTTCCATCCTCTTCAAACACTGCAAGTGCTTCCTGGGTCCTGCTTTCTTCTCATAGGGAAAAGGAGAGGACTCAGAAGAGAACTGTTAGTGGAGTCCAGCTCTTTAGTGCTGTAGCACACAGCAGAGGCTTTCTCAGGACAACCTGTAACTGAGTAGACTGAATCCCTGGATGCTGTACTATCCACATGGGACATATGCATCATGGTTCAGCGGGCAGCTTGGCAACAAAACTATAAATCTACCACTTAGGAACCTCAGATATTGGTGGGTATGTAGAAGGATTCCTGCAATACTATTGAGTCACAATTCAAACAGTAGCTATTAATTCCGTACTGTTACGGCCAAATTTGAGTTCTTAATCAGCTAAATTTGCTGTGTTCAGAGCATATTCTGCCCCTCCCACTTTTCTGAACACACTTTTGTTTTTAATATGAAGATGCACACAACTGTTCTTACTGCTCCTTGCCCACATAACCACAACAACTGCAAATAATAGAGATGTTTCTTCCTTTGTAATATGCACTTAAGTAATCCAGCCAGGAAACGGAAATGGTACTAGTGTTTTACTATAGTGTAAATCAACTGATGGAGCTTACATTGATAATGTTGTTTTTACTTTATAGATTTTATTTTACTAACTTTATTTTCTTGATTTTAGTTTATATCTGTTGAAAAACTAGTGTTTTACTGCAGTGTAAATCAACTGATGAAGCTTATATTGATAATACTGATTTTATTTTACTGTAACGGTTGGCTGAGGTGTAGTACTTCTCACTTATACATCCCAAAAGGATTCATAAGGATCATTTCCAGCATCTCCATTCCACAGATGTCAGGAATATATGCTATATAGTCCTGGAGAGCAAAATTTCATCTTTTTTGTGTGCCGTGTAAGTGCAAACTTAATTAGACCCATCAGGCAGTAAAAGAAATAGGGCTCACCCCTCTTCACATACCAATTTCAGTCTGATTTGCAGAGCATATCTACAGGGATGGACAAAGAATTGAGATAGTTCCACAGTGCTATACCTGAGCAAATACATCCTGTCTCTTAACCTGACTTTATAGGCATATCCATCCTCAGCCAACAGAACTACACCAGAAAAATTTTGTAATTTATAGTCAAGTGTAAAGAAGATATTAAAGCATAATTGCACTTCCAGTTTTACACAAATTTATTACAAAATTCTAAGCACCATAAGAATTTAAATCCCACTGCAGCAACTATTTTGCAGTAAATCACGACTGCAGACTGATCAATTATGCAGTTCTCTTCTGTGGTTAATTGTAGGGTCATAGAATATTTCAGATTAGAAGGGTCCTTGGGAGGTCATGCTCCATGCAGGGTCAGCTATAAGATCAGACAAGGTTGCTTAGAGCTGGAGTTGAATATTGAAAACCTCCAAAAATAAGATTGCACAAGCTCTCAGGGCAACCTGTTTCACTACTTTACTGTTGTTATAGTGAAAAAACTTTTCCTTATGTCAAGCCTGATATACCCACTTATAGGTATAGGAAGGCTGCTCTGAGGTCCCTCTGAAACCTTCCCACCTCCAGGCTGAGCAAGCCCAGGTCCCTCAGTCTCTCCTCACAGGGCAAGAGCTCCAGCTCCCTGGGCATCTTGGTGACCCTCTGCTGAACTTGCTCCAGTATGTTGGTATCATTCTTGTATGTTGGGGGAGGTGGGGAGGGCAGGGGGAACTCAACACACTATCATGGATGCAGTTTAATGAGGAGGGGTGTGCCCCTGCTAATAGAGTCCCCAGCATTACAGAATTCTTTTATAAATTTGCCAGCAGCATCAAGGGGGAATCTCTATGCAGTATATATATTATTAAAGACTACACCACATGTATGTGTATATATCCTGGTTCTGGCTGGGACAGAGTTAACTTTCTTCCCAGTAGTTGGGGAGGGTGTGCTGTGTTTTGAGTTTGGTATAATAGGAGCGTTGATGGCCCATTGATGTTTTGGGTGTTGCTGGGTGGTGCTTGCACCGGGCACTTTTCGGCCTCCCATGCCCTGCCAGGTGCATGGGAAGCTGGCGGGGGGAGCATAGCCGGGGCRGTTGACCCAGCTGGCCAATGGGGTATTCCATACCATGCGACGTCATGCTCAGTATAAAAACTAAGGGTGTGGGGGCTTTGGGTCCCGGGGACGGGCTCTCATGGGTTCGGCGGGTGGTGAGCAATTGCATTGTGCATCGCCTGCTTTGTATATTGTTGTTGTTGTTGTTGTTATCACTGTTACTATTACTGTTCTACTTTGTTTTATTTCAATTATTAAACTGTTTTTATCTCAACCCACAAGTTTTCCTACTCGTGCCCTCCTGATTCTCTCCTCCATCCCACCGGAGCAGGGGGGTGAGCAAGCAGCTGCGTGGTGTTTAGGTGCTGCTAGGGTTAAACCATGACAGTATACGTGCGCATTGTATACAGTAATTTGAGTTATCCAACAAGTAAAATTATTTTTAGCTGTTAAAAGACACAATAACTTGAAGATAGGTAAGGAATCCAGTTCCACTTGAACCCCCAAGAACTTTCCTGGCCGCTAAAAGGCAACCCATACTGGATGAGGTTCATCCAGCAGCATACTCAGCGACACTATCCCTTGATTTTGCTCTCTTCACTCTGTGTGCTCCATATGAGACTGACACAAATACCCCCAGTTGTCCTCTTCTCTAGCTGGTAGCTCGGTTTGACTTTTATTCTCACCTCCATGTTTATTTTTCTTGGACTCACTCCAACTTGGCTGTACTGGCCAGGCTGCCTTCTAATTAGAAGTTCAGTCTGTCTCAATTCATGACATTTATCTTCCCTCATCCTTCTTAGATAGGAAGCCTAATACTTGACCATTTCTTTGAAGGAAGGATGTTCTCCAAAGTATTCACAGGATCATAATTTCTTTTCCCAAGGTAGACTGAAGATGTTGGGCTTTAACAGGTATCAGAGGTGTTTAACAACTTAGGAATTTTGGGGATGCTTAATTACCAGACAAAAAAAAAAAAAGCCAACTGATTTCTGTTAGTGCGTTCCTTTAAGTGTAAAGAACGTATTTCAGATTTGAAATCCCACTAGAATCACATAAGCAAAAGACCAGAAAAAACCCTCAACATTTCCAGCATAGATTTTAAGCATTTTTTAATTAGTATATATATTAAGGCTTATTTCAGTTGACAGCACTGTAACATTGCTATTTTTTTTATGCACGTTCTTCTTTTCCAAGTTTGCGAATTAATTCAGATACCGTTTCAAGTTCTGAAAGGTCTGAAATGAAAGCACCTGGAAAACCGTACCACCACTAAATTGGAGTTACTTTCCCATGCTGCTGCTGCTGACTGATTTAAATCTTTTCTTTTCAGGTATAAACACAGTGGAAGATGCATAACATGTTAGTTTGATAACTGGTGCTTATGAAATAGTGGTTAGTTTGTCCCTCACGGAGAATCGTGCCAGGAGAGGCAGGCTTACAATTATTAAGATGTGGCAAATCATAATTTTGTGGCAAATCACTCTTGATTCATCTCCTAGTACATTCACATAATACAAAAGAATCTAGAAAAAGAAAATATCTTCTAGCCACTAATTGCTCTTAAGAAAGCTCCAAACCATACCAGTAATTCATGTTGCCAAACTAACCTCTAATTTCACAATGCAATACATGAAAATGTATGCAAATAATAGAAATTCTTTAAATGTCTTGCTAAAGCTCAGCCAGACCCAGAAAATTAGCCAACACAAGCACAACCCAACACAATCAGATTAGCCCAGTTTGCAAGGAGAGTTGAATCTGCAATTTGACTCAAATTTTACTCCTTGTATGTATCAGCAAAAGTTTTCCAGGAAATTAGCAAATTTAAACAGGAAACCATGAGAAAAAACGACACAAAACAAACAAAACAAAAACCTAAACGAAACAGTTTTTCGCCTCTATTGCTGTTATCCTGCTCCCTTGCATAGACTGAATGCTGGAATTGGAAATAATTTCTTCCATTTCATCAGAGGGATTTCTTAAAATGCTCCCTGGTCATATCCAGATAAAACCAAAAACCCTTAAAAGTTTTTCATGAAAAAAAAAGAACAAACAAAACAAAAAACAAAACCAAACCCACAACAGGAGAGAGAAACAGACTCACCCCAGAACAGTCATTATATCAAGAGCAGTGAGAACTCATTTGGGGTGTGACAGACCCAGCTRCCTACTGCCTGCTTTGGACTCACCACTTCTTGATTACAGACAGAAATTCTATGCAGAACCTCAGAAACCTTCCTCAGCAGAAATTTGATCAGAAAATTTTAGTTTCAACAAAACAAGACAGAATTACCAGCAAATGCTCTTCAGTAGCTACTTTTTGTCCTGAATCCCTGCCACTTACTCTACAGCTAATATATCTGACCACTCTCAAGTTTTGATGCAGAAAGCCAAGGTTTTACAGGATTTCAGAAGTTAAGAATACTTCTAAGCAGAAGAGAAAAAGAACAGGGAGAGATGTCATGATTCCCAAAGCTTAAATGATGTTCTGTTGAGACCAGCTATAGTTCAAAGATAAATTGGAGAAGCACATCATTCTCCTGACTTAAAAACACAATAATATACTGTTTTGTTATATCAAAATTTATGTGGTTTTATGAGATAATGAGACCTTGGAGAAACAGGAAACAAGAAAGAAACCAAGGAAAAAAAAATCAACATTAATCCTTAGTGATTTGCTATTATTAGGAGTTGTTGCCCTTCATTATTACATGGGTACACCTCTCATCGATCAAAAGAGCTCCATCCCTGTGGCAATGGGCAAAACTGAAGTCTGAATGTTTCACTATACATTTAACATGGAAACAAAATATACAGCTTTGAATAAGGCACTCAGGTTCTAGCAAATGACAGAGAGAAGTATCTTAGGTTTGCCTACAACAGTCTAACCGGAGCAAATTTCAATGAATCAGGCTGTATGAGCAGTGTCAGGGCGTGGACAAGGCAAAGATACTCTTCGCTTTCAATATTAGCCTACTCTTGAGGCAGCACCTATGTTACAGTGCAAAACAACTTGTTGTCCATGGTAACATATACCTGATCACCACAATAATCATATCAGTAGTCCTGTTTAGGACTGTCATCCTTGTGGTTTCAAGGTTGCCAGCACACAGCACACAGAATCTGACACTGCAAGGTTTGTCAGTCACACTTAGCCTGACCGGTGAAGGCAGAAACAAGTGCTAAACTGCCCCATGAAGTACAGTGATTTAAATATATGCAAGAAGTGAGATCTTTCAGTAGCTTATTAATATGACAAATATACCTCTTCCTTGTTTTGTTAATATAATTTGAACTGGTTAGCAATTCATTCTTTTCATGACAATTGTATGGCTTTTTCTCAAGTCTAATAATTATGTCTAAAATAAATTTGCCCTTCAGAAAGTCTATCTGAATCTGAAGCTGCTACCTGCATAAATAATACACATTGCTCCATTAGAGAGAAGTATAACTTTAATGTTCACAGTTTTTGGAATTACTCAGAGGCAATGAGGAATAAGAAAGATCGTTTTCAAGCATATTAGCTGATGTGTTAATTGGTACTGAACTGGATCTTATGCTCATGTCAGTCAGGGTAGCTCCACAGAAGCCAAAGAAATAACACAGACTTATCTCAGCCGGTCATCTAGCATACTACTCTAAAACTGTGTGTTGCATAAAATAAAAATAGCAGTCCTAATCTGCCTCACACTTGGACAACTGATGAAAGAATTTGGAAACACCAAGAAAAAAATTCTATAATGAAGCTGTAACTAAAATGCCTTGAAAAAGTCTAGAAAGAGCAAGGCTGGACGGATTTTATAGTAATTGGGTAGCAACCCCAAACCATTTACAGCTCTGTGTGGATAATGAATGGATAATGAATCTACTTGTCCAGATCAATTTGTTTTGGCAGGAATGTCACTAATACCATATTTTTTTGCAAGGAACATATAATATTCCTCTGACAGAATAAGCTTAAATTCCTTTGACAGAATAAGCAGTGATACTCACGCCACACTGACTATCCTGAAAGTTTGTAAGGGATCTGTGATGCCACAGGGACTTCAGTATCTGTCTCTTATCTACCCCTTATGGAAGGGATATTTGTTTATATCAGGTGATAAAAATATCTCTTTCCCAGCTGCCAGCAGCTTCACACTAATCTCTGCACATTGCTGTCCCAAGCTCAAGAGCGCATAAAGATGTCCTGAGGCACCGGTTCCACAGAAGCATCTGCACACTAGGCTTGTTCCAATTGCTGCCTCCTTGAAGACAATGCACACAAAAATGTACCTGTGTCATTCACAGTTCACACAAACCATCATTCCATATCCCAATGACAGAGAGACTTTATAGTAAAACCAAAGAAAGCTGTGCTTAAAAATTGAGATAATTTTAAAATGAACAGTCGTGACCTTTTACCTGTGCTAGGTTCTCTATTTAAAATCCAATCACTACAAACACAGAGATCCGATGAAGATCAGAACAATGATAGGAGGAGGAACCTAATGAGCTAATTACTGAAAATGGAACAGACTAAATCAGCTACTTCCAGAATGCATCCAAGGGGAATGATTACTGCTGTTAGTTCCACTTAATTCCTACAATTGTGGAGTTCGACCCTTAAGAAGAAAAAATGTGAGGAACAAACATCATGTTTAGCTTACAATGAACATGCCAAACTAAACCGAATCACTCACTATGAAGCCTTGAAAGGCAGCAGGGAAAGAAACACATGAAAACAAAGCAAAACACATGAATGCAGAATTATTGTGTTCTGAAGTAAGAGCAATATTTTCCAGTTTCCTAGTGGCCCTTTTTCTCAAATACTGGCAGACATGAATATTTGGGGGTTTTTTAGCATTAAAACAGTTCAGTGACTTTTGCTATTCTATGGGAAATCTTTGGGAATTCAGCTAGAAATTCTTCACTATTTAAATAGTCCCATGTTCTTTTGATATCAAGCTGTCATTTTAGGATTAAGACTGATATTTATCCCTATACTAAGAGCTAGCACAAGATCTACACACTGTTTAGGTACACCTAACTTCTACAGAATCCATTGTTTTACTGTTAGGATTGTCATCTAGCATGTTCTCTATAGCAAAGGCCTGGGGAGAAATGTTGCTTTAAGTAAAAGTTACCAAACTTCTCAGCCAAACTAAGTACTCCCAGCCCACTGAATTCCCTATTTTCAAATAACATTAGAGAATAACACCGCAAAGTTATTAAGCCACAGTATTTCATAAAGTGCTTGCAGGTAATTAAAAGCCCAGTGTAAAGTAAGGCAAAAATCACATGCAACTGTAATTTTGTGCTGTAGATTTTAATAAGCTCATTAGCAGTCACATAGGAAGGCCATATGCTGATCACTTCACAGGTGTTCTGAGAAATTAATGGCAATGGGTGGAAACAATGTCAAAGAGCAAGAGGAAAGCTGAAGAATAACAGCTTTGCTCTGTAATCCTGGGCAAATTATGACAATCTGCTGTGCTCAGTTGCTTTGTCAACGTTGTGGGGAAGACACCACTATTTACCTTATTGCCAAAAGCCCATTCCCAGCAACTACAAGGATATTTCAAGAGGTTCAGTGATATTTGTCATAAGAGTGGAAAAGCCATGCTGATTCCATGTTTCATATCTGTTAAGTGCTGAAAGAAACCTCTCCTTATCCAGTGTAAGATGAGGCACTCATAGAAAGAAATAGTAATGGGAGAGGAGACACTTCAATATTTGAGAATATTTTAAGAGGGGAAAAAATGGCATAGCATACTTCTGCCCCTAAATATGGTTTGTTCTCTCTTATTTCACCCTACCTAGCTGCTATTCTGACTTTCTCTACCTCTTTTTCTGCAAAAAGAAGGTCCCACCCCAGCCCTACTCTACCTGAATAGGTGATGCGTGTACAAACAAGAAGACTAACATGTCCTGAAGATGTGACAGTCTGCTGTGAAAAGCAGTAGGTTTCTTGAGTCTGTAAGTGCACCCCTCAGCTAATGTTTTTCCTCCTCCTTCCTTTCTCAAAAACTCAGTAGGGAATGCAAAGAGCATTAACATACCTCACAAAACATAGTAATTTTTCATGACAAGTAACAAGAAGAAAGGAACATATACATTTATCTAACATCGATATTGCAGATATTCCATCATAAATTAGACACTCCAGAAATATAACATATCAATTTTTCTCCTATTTCTGAAGATCCTTAGGCATTCTTCTCCCTCACAGAGTAGAAAGTAGATGCTTTCTTTCTCCATGTTAATTCTTATGATTTTTCTCTGTGCAGACTCAATACTACACAGATCTCACTAAGTGGACAATGTGACCGATCATGGGTAGCCCTGTATGTAATTAATGAGGGTCTCTAAGTGGTTGGACTCTAATAACATTTCCAGGTCCTCTGTCATAATTAACTATATGTGTTGCAGGCACATGGGTACAGAATGTGATTTGAGAACAGGCAGCTGCCACCAGGAATTAATTGTTACTAGGTAGAAAAATATTTAGCCATGACTCAACTGAGATAAGTTGATGGTAAAATTTGAAGATGAATGATTGCAGATGCAGACCTCTAAGGAGTAGGTAATATGGACCTGGTCTTTCAGTCTTTATTTGCCTGAGTAACCTCTTTATTTGCAATAGTCTAATTCGTGTGACCAGGAAACACTCACATAGAGGCAGAAGAACTGAGATCTAAGACTGACAATTAGGATTTTCACTCACAAGTTATTTCAATTCTGGAAGCTCCTGACAGCAGGAGAGAGTACAAAGACAAAGAACACAGTTTCTCTTGAACATGTACTCGTGGATAGTAGAGGCGAGCATGTTACTTTCATGCAGCTTACTGGCATGGAGGCCAAATCACAAAAATGAGTTATAACTATCCCCTTTGAAGAGCCCCAGAAATAATTTTGAAAAGACACAGGAAAGTACAGATTTGTGCCAAAGCCTATTACAGACTGAAAAAGAGAAACCTGAAATTATTAGTATCACATGCAGCTCATTTACTTAAGACATATGCTGCAAAATCTTGGCTTGCATTCAAGGGAAATGCCTGGCTTTTAGGAAAAAATACTATTTAAGATTTCTGATGCAGAACAATATAAGGGACAATTAAATTACAGTCCAGTTAATTAACAGTAAGAAGAATGGCAGCAGGCATTACACAGCGTTCTCTGACAAATATAAACAAATCAGAAAACGGATTGGTGAGCAGAACTCATCACTGAGAGAATTAATTACATATCTTTTTCCTAAGCTATGGTTATGAAGTACAGATTCTTGCTCGCTCCCACAGATTACAGGAGAAAACAAGGAAATTCTTGCCAGGTCGTTTTAAAGTTCTTTCTTGATCTCAGTTATTGCCCCAGGGGTCCTTTGGCCCATGTCCCATTGGAAAAATCTATGTGATCCTTTTCCAAACACAAAAACATACCCGTTTGTAGAAGATTTTGGGGAAAGAAGACAATTCTTAGAAAAGGTTTTAAAAATGACTATTCAAAAATTTTAAAAGGCTTAAGAAATCACACAACCTCCTTAGCAAGTTCTTTATGAGGCACTATGCCAGTGACTGTAACAAAAGTAGTTTTTGCTTATGAAAAGCCCAGAAATGCTTGATAAAATAGCGAATTTAAGGAAATGCAGCCTTTTTCTCCATGGGAAGCATCCATCATAAACAACACCTCTGAAAACGATTAGCAGTGTACAGAGGATCATAAATTTATCAGCATGCAACAGGTATTATGACCTATCTTCGAATGACTGGAAAATATAACCTTAACACAAAACAAATTTTATGAGCTCTATTCTCAGTTCTCCACCTTTTTGTAAAAATATAGCATCAGCAACGTTTTCTGGACTAAAAAGTACAGAGACCTTCTAGAATATTCTGGATTCTGCCACAAAGGTTTTTCAAGATAGACCCATGATTACAACAAAATTCAGACAATCATTTGGTGTCCGTAGAGACATCAGACCAAATCATGAATATAACTTTTTTTCACAAAATGGATGCAAGCATCTACCCATACACAGTGGGATTAGAAAGCTTTATTGTTTTGCTTAAAAAATCTACCTTGACGGCCACTCTCTTTCCCACCCCCTTTCTCAAAAATGTAACAAAGCTGGCATATTCATGTCTTTGAGCTCTAAACTTTCCAGACTAATAATTATTAGTACCCATCTTAATTTTCCTTCTGCAAAATCCTTTTCTTCACCAGACAGTGAAATTCAGAATGAGTACATAGGCACCTGGTTCTAATAAACAAAAAATGCCTTAATGTTATTAACCACTGGCATCATCTCAGCAATGGCATCCAGCTAAAGGAGGCTTCTGCATGCGTAACACTGATTCATTGGTTAGTGTCTGTCTCCTTAATATCATTTGTGCTACTCATAACCTGCCCAAAGTGCTCTGGTGGTCATTAATTTACAGCATACAGATTTTTGCAAAAATTATGAAAAGCCGTGACTAAACCAAGAGCAATCTCTCAACCATTGGCTGTTCTTGTTGTCAAAGGTATCCCTTTGTTTGCCAGCTGCTAAGGGAGGAATTCAGCCATCTAAAATATAAGCATCTATTTTACTATATTTTAGGCCTACTTCTTTCTCAGTTTAATAGAACATACATTTCCAAAAAGGAATTTTTTACAGGGAATTTCTCTTTTAGAGACATATTTTAGCATAGAATAAATCACCTTCTGAAGATAGATATTTCTGACCACCAGTTATAGAGCCATGGTAGACTACTAGCTTAGAGCAGGTACCTAAATCTTAGCTGACTAAGACCTTAAGTTTCTGATTCCACTTCTATGTTACCTCTCCCTCCCCCATTTTCCATATAAAACCTAGATCTCCACCTTACCAGGCTTGTTAACTTGGCTCTTTTCACTTTGATGGAACAATACTGGTGTATATCAACTGACAATCTGTCCCTAAGTGTAACAGTTACTAACAATTCCAGAACAGATAAAATGAGAAGTTGCTATTGTATACTTTTCTGAAGGCTTTCTTGTTTGAACTACTCAGGAGCAAACATCATCAGGTTTGAAAGTTTTGTCCACAAGCTTATCAGATTAGAAATCTGAGTGGAAATCTCATCAGGATAGGTCCAGAAAACATCTCTCAATTTAGTTGTGTAAGAGAAAAATCTTCTGATGTAATAGACAGAGGTCGACTTTCCTACAACGTAGCTGCTGACTCAGTCACAACAATCACAGCACTTGATAAAACTGTTAGATCTTGAACTTAATATAATGTCAAATTCACCTGTTTCCTTGCTGGAATGAAGCTAAAATCTTTCCTAAATCCTTACTTCATTTTAAGGAGTTTGGCTGTATTTGTGTACAAGAGATGCAAATTATAGGGTAATTGCTAAGTTAGATTTACAGCTAATTCAATTCTGGATGAAGGCCTGTCAATCAGTTAAATTAAGACCTTCAAGGACATTAAAAGTTGTTAAATTTATTTCTTTCCTCCCTAGCCTATTCAAAGCCAGACTACAAAATCCCTTCCAGAAACAGAAAACAGAGCCTATTAATCTCCAAAACACTGGAAGTCTGGCAGCCCTGGAGATACAGTTTGGGGTACCAAGAGGATGAATCACAGTAATTCAACATTGGTTCTTTCAGACTTGGAAGTGGTTTGCCATAGAGGAGGATTTGTTCTATTATTAGAAGTTATATATGATAAAAAACTATGAAACAGTCAACCACATTTAAAACCATTGTTCATACACCACTGACAAAATCCACAAGGCAGTCGGAAAAAAAATCCTATATTACTTTGGTTTGGAGTTATATTTAATGAGACAAATCAATGGAAGATACACTAATGGACATTTTATGTGGGTGATCCTACCCATGTTTTTAAATTGCTAAAATAAAAGAAACTTCCAGCATTTAAAATTCATTCTACATAGGCCATGTTTATAAACACACTAAACAAGATATCCCTGTGTCACTGGACTGTACCTGTGGATTTAACTGTATGCTTCCAAAAGAAACAGCCATAGTAAAAGATGAGTGCTGCTCTTGAAAACTCAAGTTCTCACAAAAGACATACACTCATTTCGGTCTGTTGAAAGTTATATTTGGTCAAATCATCAACACAAGCTGCCTTCTTGCATAATCAGAAAGAAACAGCTGTAGGAAGTGAATTCTCCTGGCCTGCAGAACGACCCTATATCCTAGGAACTTATGTACATAGGGGGAAAAAAAAAAAAAATTACCTTTGCACTCAGCAGAGTTTATCTGGAGTTGGGCTGTAAATTAGGCAAACCCACTGGGTTCTCTTTATGTTCTCACTGTACTACATGGAAGTAAATCAGGTAAAAAAGCAAAAGGGAAAAGAAAAAAGACCCCAAACTTAAAAAGGTTTAGAAAAACATTGCCCGTTTCTATTATGCGAGGGCTGCCATGCTGTGCTCCTGTGTCATTGCTTTGTGTTTGAGACCCTTCGTGTGGTAGCACACTGTGTGCTGGACTTTGTTTTGCACAGTGATTGCACTGAGACAAAATATGTATTAGATGAATGTGTGTCCATCATTGTCAACAGAGACAGCCCCTAGCATCTTTCCAGAACATGTTCAAAATACAACAATCTCCTTATCCAAACCTAAGCCAGTCTTCCCTGAAAACCTTCTCCCACTCTTATAAAAAAGGTGTACATATTTACTTATTCTTTTATACGCAAAGAGAAGGAAAGACGTACAATTCTATTTAACTTCCTAGCTGGCAACACGAAATGGAAAATATCAAAGAATTAAGTCCCAAGGGCTGTGCTGTGGTCAGAGTGAACTCCATATTTTATACAAAGGAAGAAGAAAAAAGAAACTAAGAGCTCAAGAGAGAACAGTTATTGCAAGTCAGGTAGGAGATAGTAGTGTTCCTATGTTTGCAGAGGGAAAATAGGGCTTTCTAAGTCAAGGTTACTCAACTTATTTTTCAGAGATGCCCCACAAGAGTTTTTATTTCTAGCTGAACACAGGTTGGGCTAATAATGTAAACTACTGATTTTCCCTCATTTTGYTTCCTTGCTTACATGTGTGAGAATGTATTTTATTTTTTAATCTGTGGTCATTTCACAGACCATGTCTGGCTGTCCTACAGGACACCATGGGCCCAAATATGAATGGCTAAAAACCACTGCATTGGGGCCTAGGATTTCTAAAGGAATTCTAAAGGAAAGAGACTGTGATATCTGAGGCTTAAAAAGAAGTAAAGAAATTTTATAATTTAGCAAAAGAAAGCTAGTATGTAATCTATCAGGAACTACAAGATAATTACACCAACTTTAGCCTCTTAGCAATCTTTTAAAAATGGGAATCAAACACACGTATTACCATAAGATTTCCTGGAATCTACCCAGTTCCTGACCCTGCATCCTTCACCATGATGAAACAAGAAGAATGCAGTCCTGCCATGCCTCACCTCCAACCTCTTCTGTGATTACTTGTGTACTACTACACAAGCTCTCAGAAAACCTTATTGTAAGGGACAGGCAGGTAAAATTCCTATTTCCCTGGATCCTGTTATTTTCAAAGTATTAAGGCTCATTTGTACATGACAGAGGCCTGAGTATTAAATTGGCTGTGACTGAATTTTCTTCACTTTTCTAGATAGGAAATACAGCTTCATAAAAAGCAGGGAAGCTTTTCCTGGAAGAAGGAAAAGAACTGATCTATTTTACATGTAAATAAACATGTAGGTGCGACCAGTCTTGCTGGGTCAGATCAAAAGTATATCTAGTCGGTATCCTCTGTAACAGTGTTGACGATTAAATTCTTAGGGAAAATTGTAACAGCAAGGTGGACATATATGATAGTCTTTTTAACATCCCCCTAACCTCCAACCACATGCAGCTCTGTGATTTCCTGAGCTAGAAGTAGTTTCTATGTCTATAAATACTGTCAGTGAGTATCTCTTACATGAATTTGCCCAGACTTCTCTTAACTCATGTAAACTTTTACCATATGCAATGTCCTTTAGCAAGGACTTCCATTGCTAATCTACATGTATGGGACTGATGGAATGTATGAAGAGATTCCAGGTTTTCTTCTTTCTATCTCCTTAAAATCACAGGCTCATTCCTCTCATATAGACCAGCCCTTATAATGGCTGGTTTACAACAGGACATTTCCGTAGGCAGTCTTAGCCTTTGAAATAAAGCAAGAAGTGTTCATGATTTTAGCTCTAAATATATATGGGTTTAATCCCCAGAGCTGATGTCCAATTATGGGTGTTACAGACAAATGTCATCTTCTATCATTGTTTCTTTCATTTAGCTTTTAAGACTCCTGTTCCTGTACAATCATAATGGCATTCATTGTCTTCAGCGTAGTGACATTTCTCCTGGACTATCTGAATTTTCTGTAAGGTCTTTTTATCCCTTGGGCTGCTAATTACTGTCTTGCTTCAGGTCTGACATTCATTTTCACAGGACTCCTCATATATGCTTCAATCACATCATTTTTTTCTCCCTTCCCCTCTAATTAGCACAGTACTGGTTTTCTCAGCCTTAAAGCAACTATAACCCCCCTTGCCATTATATGATCTTTTTAATGCCTTTCTGCCTGGATAGATTCTATACTCCCTGCAACACAGCAGTCATGTTCACACTCAGCTGCTATCTAGTGAGTTTCTTTGTCTACCAGCCTCATCATCTCCAATGACCAAATTGATTTCCTGTTGATCGCCCTTGAGTCATGCTTTTGTTATGACTCTTCCTACCTGCCACCAGCTCTATCTTATGGGATGCAGCCAGCTAATGACACTATTCTGACCCCTTCACTTCATTAAACTGCCTGAAGCAGAGTGCTGCGAAAAAAGCATTCTTAGCACCTGCATGGATCGACTCTCCGAAAGGAATTTAGCCTAAATAAGAACAGGAAGAAGGATGGTGGCTCATGGACATGAAGCAAGACAAATACTTGAGTCCTTGAGGTACTGTAAGTAAGACCACTGCCATATTCAAAATATCATACAAGCATTAATTTCCACTAAGTTTGGGGAGGGAGCAATTGGGAGCATTCAGAACAGTGCATGTGCCATTTGTCAGCCCAACTCCACACATGCTTTCTAAGGCAATTCATGAATGCCTCTGTCTGTTATACAGACCATCAGTGCATATTTTGTTCATTTGTTACAGGTTTCTTCTAACAGCACATTGATGTCATGTAAATAACAGGCCTGCTTACATATTTTTCCTGTCCAAACTGTTTCTCAGCGGAGAATTGTGCGTTTTGGACAAAATTAAGTATATTTATTGAAAAAAACCTACTTCATCAAAAAACAAAGCACTGGTCTTGCCTTTGTTTTCTAGAGTAAAAAAAGCCACACTTTTTGTTTCCTTCTATTTCCTTTAGTTCCTCTACTCATCACAATAGGGTTTTTCTGCACCTGTCTTCAGTTTGAGTTCCTTTCTCCATCTGAAGTATCTCCAGTGCAGTAGATAATGGAATAGTTCCATTTCCTCTGCAAATACTTCACCAAGCACATGCAAGGGCCATATTAACTGTTTTTCATTGGATGGTGGGTAGGAATCCTTTCTCTTTCTTGTATACCCAGATTGTGCCTTTCTTCAGTGGTTGCTAACTGAATAACTTCTAGTTTATAAAGTAATTTCTTACTGTTGTTCCTAAAGTGTCCAATTTGGTACTGTTAAATTAAATTCCATTTCTGTTACCTGACACCTGAAAGTCACTATTTTTTTCTGTATGATATACTGATCCTCTTCTATACTGGTAACACTTCCCAACTTCCCATCATTAACAAGTTTTATTAGCATATACCTACTATGTATTAAGTTTACTAGCTATTTGAGTCCTAAAACCTTTCCACAATGCATTCTAAGTCTGATGTCCTCTCCTTTCAAGACAACTTGTCATTAGGTCCTTGCCCACCCTTCTTTTCATTACTAAACTCCATCTTCTCCAGGAAATTTCCTTGATTCCTTTTGTTCATGCAGTTAAAGAATCTTACATTACATCCAGCCAACTGGGATGCTTCCACATCTCACCCTCGCATTTCTAGTTTACAGTTAGCATAGGTGAAGCCATCTCATGTGTGATCATATGTGTAATCACATCCACTAAAGTTGCTGGGGGAGGGGAACTTCAATCCATCCCACTCCTACCAGTTCGATGCCAGTGCCAGCAATAGAAGCCCAGAGCCTGGAGAATGATCACAGGTCAGCAGGAGAGCACCTGAAGAGCAGCACAAAGGAACTCCAGCCAGTAAGACAGCTTCATTGGGGGCCCAACTTAAATGCCTCTATGCAAATGCACATAGCATGGGGAATAAACAAGAGGAGTTAGAGACGTGCGCACGCCTGCAGGGCTACGATCTTATCAGCATCATGGAGACGTGGTGGGATGGCTCCTATGATTGGAGTGTTGGAATGGAAGGTTGCAGGCTCTTTAGGAAGGACAGGCAGGGGAGATGAGGAGGGGTTGTCGCCTTCTATGTCAATGACCTGCTGCACTGCATGGAGCTCCACCTGGGGATGGATGAGGAGCCGACCAAGAGCTTATGGGTCAGGATTAAAGGGAGGGCAGGGACAGGTGACATGACGGTGGGGGTCTGCTACAGGCCACCCGACCAGGAAGACCGAGCGGATGAGGCCCTCTATAGACAGATAGGAGCAGCCTCACGTTCACAAGCCCTGGTCCTCATGGGGGACTTCAACCACCCCGATATCTGTTGGAGGGACAACACAGCAGGGCATAAGCAATCCAAGAGGTTCCTGGAATCCATCAATGATAACTTCCTTCTCCAAGTGATAGAGGAGCCAGCGAGGAGAGGTGCTATGCTGGACCTTGTTCTCACCAACACGGAGGGGCTSSTGGRGAAYGTGAAGCTCAAGGRCAGCCTTGGCTGCAGTCACCATGAAATGGTGGAGTTCAAGATCCTYAGGGCACCGAGGAGGGCACACAGCAAGCTCATTGCCCTGGACTTCAGGAGAGCAGACTTTGGCCTCTTCAGGGATCTGCTTGGTAGAGTACCATGGGATAAAGCCTTGGAGGGAAGAGGGCCCCAAGAAAGCTGGGTAATATTCAAGGATCATCTCCTCCAAGCTCAGGAGCAACGCATCCCAACAAAGAGGAAGTCAGCCAAAAACGCCAGGAGGCCTGCATGGATGAACAAGGAGCTCCTGGACAAACGCACACACAAAAAGGAAGCCTAGAGAGGGTGGAAGCAAGGACAGGTATCCTGGGAGGAACACAGAGAAATTGTCCGAGCAGCAAGGGACCAGGTTAGGAAAGCTAAAGCCCTGATAGAATTAAATCTGGCCAGGGACGTCAAGGGCAACAAGAAAAGCTTCTACAGGCACATTGGTGATAAAAGGAAGACTAGGGAAAATGTGACCCCCCCTCCGGAATGAAACGGGTGACCTGGTTACCCGGGATATGGGGAAGGCAGAGGTACTCAATGACTTTTTTGCCTCTGTCTTCACCAGCAAGTGCTCAAGCCTCACTGCCCAAGCTGCAAAAGGCAAAGGCAGGGACTGGGAGAATGAAGAGCCGCCCACTGTAGGAGAAGATCAGGTTTGAGACCATCTAAGGAACCTGAAGGTGCACAAGTCCATGGGACATGATGAGATCCATCCACGGGTCCTGAGGGAACTGGTGGATGAAGCTGCTAAGCCACTATCCATCATATTTGAGAAGTCATGGCAGTCTGGTGAAGTTCCTGCTGACT